>JANEYF010000780.1:0-600000 GCA_029963845.1 Rhamnusium bicolor
CGCACAGTGCTCTCACAGACATGCAGTGGCAAATAATAAGTATTATATGCCATCACGATCTGTAATGATAAATTTAATCATTTGGTATATAATTGCAATGAGGATCCACGCTAGCAATTTATCTGGATGCTAACAACTTATATGGATTATCTTTATCGCAATACTTACCGCACTCGGAATTTAAATGGTTGTCAGATGAAGAAGTAGCTAATTTTGACATCTTCACTCGATGCAATGATTACAACAGTGAAGTTGGATTCATTCTTGAAGTCGACATAAACTACCCATATGAACTTCATGATAGTCATGATGAGCTCCCTTTTTGCCCACAAAACATGGTTCCACCCGATGGCCGAATTAAGCAGGCAAAATTAATTCCAAATCTCCTCAATAAGAAAAATATGTTCTCCACTATCGCAATGTTTTCAGGCAATACCTTATGGTTTGCAAGTCACTAAAATTCATCGTATTCTATCTTTCAAACAATCTGATTGGTTAAAGAAGTACATTGACTTAAACACAAAAAAGCGTCAAGAAGCCAAAAATGATTTGAAAAAAAGCTCATACAAGTTGGCAAATAATGCCATTTTTGGAAAATGCATGGAAGCAGTGGAGAAGCGTGTAGATGTCAAACTCGTCAATCACTGGAAAAATATTAACAGAAGAAGGGAGACAAAGATCTCATTGCTAAACCTAATTTTCATAGCTTGGCTATATTTGACAAACTTTGTTGCAATTCAAATGAAAAAAATAAAGTGTATATATGATAAGCCTATATATGTAGGTTTCAGTGTTCTCGATATTTCAAAAACCACGATGTACTCATTTCATTATGATTTTATTAAAAACAAATATGGGGAGAAGGCAAAGCTGCTATATACAGATACAGACTCTCTTGTTTACAGCATAAATTGTGATGATATTTATAGTGATATTAAGGAAAATATTGAAAAATTTGATACGTCAATTTTACTCTGATAATCCGTATGATATGCCGCTTGTAAATAAAGCAGTTTTAGGTGTATTTAAAGATGAGAATGCTGGTGTGCCAATGCTCGAATTTGTTGGACTACGTGCGAAGTTGTATGATATAGTAGTAGGTTGTAACACTGTAATAAAAAAAGCCAAAGGTGTAAGAAACATGCAGTGAAAAGATTACAGCACGAAGACTACAAACAGTGTCTTCTCAAAAAATTTTTGTGCCGACAGAATATATATAAATCCATCAAACACATTATACATACCCAGGCAATCAACAAAGTGGGATTGTCGCCTTACGATGAAAAGATGTGTTTTACTGATGGTGTAAGTACATTAGCGTGTGGAAATCATCATTTAAAACAAACGCTTTGTTGGCTATCTTATATAAAATAGTAAATGTGTGTTTATTTTGTTCATTGTTTCCGTGTAACTTCCTTCATAAAATGTTGTATATTTTATTCATTTATTGGTTCAATTTGCTAAATTATAAAAAATTTCATACACGTTTAGTCTTGTACATATTCATTTCTTTTTCTCTTTTTTAATTGTAAAAATAACCACTGTTCTTATTCATGTATATAGTCATTGTTTGTAAAACTTGATATTTTATTTTGGGTATGTAGGTACTTTTATTATAAAAATAATTAAAAATTTTTTTATATTTAACTATCGCATTTAATACTTTTTATATGACTAGTTTAACTCAATCTTTTATTTTTTTCGACAATGTGTAGATACTTTTATTTTTAATATAGTTAGTTATAGATATTTTACACTTAATTCTTATATTTTGTGCTGTAATTATAAACTAAACGTTAATTTTGTATAATATTGGAACTTTGTTCATATAACATAATTAGCAACATCTTCATATTTCTTTAAATAAAACAAATAATTATATATAAATACATCTATTTATTTTTAATGGAACAAACCTTGTGCTATTACAACACAAAGGCTGAAAATGGATAATAAAAACATAAAATAATAATAATAAAAAAATAGATTTAATTCTTAAACAATATCAGATTTATCTATCCAAGAGTTAAATACCTTGTACTATTACAAAACAGAAAGGCTGAAATTTGATAATAAAAACACCAAAATAATAAAAAAATAATTATTTCTTAAACAATATCAGATTTATCTATCCAAGAGTTAAATTTATTGGAGATTCCAAACTAATTTGACATATACTTTGTTTTTTCGACGACATAAAATTTTTTCCACGAGATAAATATCAGGGTTTTGGGTTCTTTGCATCTCTGTCTCATAGAAGCATCCTTTAATGAGTTGTTTATTCATATCTTCGAGTAGGTATGTAGGGGGGATTAGTTATATTTACTTTAGTTATTTTGAAAAGTTCCGTGGACCAGTTGGCGGTGTATCCTTTATCAAATATGCTTTTGTATTTGCTTATTCGGACAATATCGCCCACATAAATTTAAATCTTGAAGGTGCGACTTTTGGATGATTATATGCACTTATGTTGCGTGTGTGCTGTAACATTTACAGGTTTCATTCCTATTGTACGATGAACTGAGTTGTGCTACTTGTCCGTAATAGCAGGCAAAATATCAAGCCACTTGAAATGTCCTCTAAATGAAAAATCCTTATACAGTAAATTTTTCAGTGTTCGAATAACTCGTTCTACAATGGCTGCCTTTTTGTACTATACGTAGAGTAATGATTGATATGATGTTGCTTCATTAACGCAGCAAAATTGCGATTGTAGAACTCAGTCCCATGATCACTCTGTATGTTTTTGGTGAATATCTTGCCTCTTGTATAACACTTTTCATAGCTTTAGCAACTTCCTCCTGTTTTGTTTACAACAGCTCGAGTCCACATGTACTTTGAGTAGCAATCGATTCTAACAAGAATGTACCGGTGACCTCCATTGTTCTTGACGTATGGCTGCATTTCAGCCAAATCCATCTGCCATAAATCACCATATCCTTTAATTATAGTTCTTCTTCTATGTTCACCTACAAGATTTATGCAATTCATTGACAACTTGTCGTTTCTTATTATTATTAAGATCCATCCACATCTATTATTTTTAACGATATTTCTTCCATCAATTCAGGAGGAAATGCTAACCTTCCAGATGACGTCTTCTTTGAATGAAATTCTTCGTTAGTCTGCTCTATTTTAGCTACTCTAGCAGTTAAAGTATCTTGATTTTTTAAGTAAGTCCTTAACTTTAGTAATTTCTTTATCAATATTTTGTTGCATTCTGTCAATCATCTCTGAAACTTTTGATGTACAAATTTACTGTATTTCAGACCATTCTTTCTCCATAAAATGTGGTATATGACTGTTTAATTTTTTGTATTCTGTTCAACCAAGGATTTTTCCATTGTACTGATAATTATCTGTGTTGCTTCTTGTATGCATTTGTCGATACGTTCATCTAAATATTGGCGTGTTACACCATCTCTCTGATCTATTGGATCGCCAACGTTCTTTAATCGCTTATTTTGGATATAAAATGTTTATCTGCGGTAAGCTTAAATCCCACGCCAGGAGGTCCACGCTGCCACGCTGCTCCGCCATGATCACCTCTTCTGCGTCCAAATTTGTCAATAGTATTGTTGTTGATGGTAGCCATTTTCAACTTTAACTGATGTACAACAGAAATGGTTGCAGTATTTTATACTCCTATGTCATATGCAAGGTGCTAATACACTATACCCTCCTCGCGCATTTCATCGATGATTGCCAAAATCTCGTTATCATGACCAGTATGACCAGCTGTCTTGGAGCTCCACAACAACCGCAGACGATCCACTAATTCTTTAGGCTTATTCCAGTAGATGTATTCTATGGGTCTATTTTTAATATTACTATTAATGTTGAATGATTTTCTAGTAGGTAGTTTTACTCGTTTGTTCTTTCTTGTTCCTTCCCCAGAATATTTAGATCGGGTTCTCATTCCAGTAGACAGACTATTTTTTTTAGTTGCAATGAGAGGTTTTATAATTTCAAAATATTTTCTACTCTTGTTTTTTTCAGACCTCGTTCACTATTATAATCATTGTATATAACATTTGTTTTATGTATAATGTCGCGATATGTAGCGATATCTTCTTTGCTGATTGTACCATTGAGTGCTGCCAATGGTAATTTTAGAAATATTAAATCATAAAGATCGGCACTACCGCGATATGTTCCAAGTCTGATATTGCCGCGCCAAAATGCAATATTTTTTCCAGGGAAACGTACCTCAGTGTTTCCCATTAACATTTTTTCTGTATTAGGATCTATGCGTATTCCATATGTTGTATCATAAACTGATTCACGAGACTGTAAACCTTCTTTATGTAACTTTACCAAATATGGCACTTTAGGGCTGCTACTGCTAGTGGATGGTGAACCTGGGGAAGTCGTAGATGCTGGCGGTGTTAATGATGTAGAAGGAATTGCTTGCAGTATGGAAGGCGATTGTAATAATTTACTATCTCCATCAGTCTCATAATGTGTTTCATCTCCTTTGTAATTATTATCATCGTCATCCTTATTGCTATTAAAATCATCTTCGGTGGTTATGGTCTGCCAAGATTTAATTGATCTAGGGATGTCATCACCAACACTTTGTTTCCTCATTTTCCTTTTCTTCTTAAGAGACAAATGTGGCTGTAGTGCGGTTGAAGTTGAAGGAGTTGTGATTACTGCAGTCATTGCTTTAAGTGGTTTTGTTATGGGTTCATATACCTTTTCTAGCGTTACATTGTCTGCGATATGTTGAGTTTTGATTGAGTTGAACTTTTTCCTAACTGCGTCACTAGCTTCAATTAACTTACGTTTCAAACTTATTTCACTATTGATATTTTCATGATTGTTTGCAACTTTCATTTTTTTTTCACATAGATCTTAACGTGATGCAATTTGTCATGTGAATGAGCTTTGACGTAAAAAAATTATGGATATATATAGCTATCAAAGCCTTTTCGATATCTCCCTTTTTGGATCTCACTGTCTTTGTCAATGACCAGAAACCCATGTTTGTCTTTCCAACATTCTGCACACAGTTCCTGAAACTGCTTAAATGTAACATCGGGGCTCACATGGTCAGTGAATATATGGCGCAGATTCATTTCATCTTGTTTAAACAATACGAGAAGATTAGCGTTGTCTCGAATCAGCTGCTTTGGAATGCGTGAGTAAGTTTGTGCTAGATAGAAACAATCCACATTCTTGTGTCTTCCCATACTAAAGTATGATCTAATGACATCCTGTTTTTCACAAATTACATCATCAAATATGAAAATAGAATTGGGTCGGGCTTCAGATGGTTCCATTATTTTCGCCTTGCTATCAAAAGTGAAAAATCCTAGTCCTCGGATCGGTGAAAGCACACTCCGTAGATATTCATATTTGGGCTGATACAAAGACTTTGAGTATATGTACACATTAACAAATCGCAATCCAAGTGGATGAGTAAGCAATGAAATCATTACGTTTGTTTTACCACAGTTTGATGGTCCAATTATGAGAGAGCGAACGGTTGAGGGAAGAAGCGTTCCATGTCGTTTAGCAGCCCCTCCGTCATTAAATCCTTTTCCCACTTTTTCGTCCAAGTTTTCCACATCGAGGTTTTGCTTCTGCTTTACAATGCGCATCATGCAACTACTGAGAATATATAAACTGAACAATGCCTTATTAGGCTTATTTAAGTGTCATTCGTCAAGCAGAAGGGACGTAAAGTTAGTAGTTGTGGAGGTGGTAATGGTATTCGACATCTTAGCGTCGGCGAAGGCATAGTAAACTCTTTAATCAACAAGCTACCATTTGAGTTGCACTTACCTGGAGGTTATCAGTACTGTGGTCCAGGTACCAAACTACAAAAGAGACTCACAAGACGTGATAGAGGCATAAACCCTTTAGATGCTGCGTGCAAACAGCACGACATAGCGTATGAAAATAAAGATTTGTCAGCGCGACATAAAGCAGATTACGAGCTTGAACAGCGTGCTTGGAATCGAGTGAAATCAAAGGAAGCTAGTGTAGGAGAAAAGACATCTGCTTGGCTGGTCACAAATATCATGAAAGTGAAAAGAAAGTTAGGAATGGGCTGCAGTCAATTGCCGGTGTCATCGTCATCACGTTCATCATCCTCAAATACTAAGAAGAAGAGGTGCAGAAAAACAAAGCAGGTGTCATTTGGAGCGGGAATTGTTCACAATGTTCGCGGTGCTTTGAGAAAAGCTGGCGGTAAGCGACTGATTGAGAAGAATGTAAGTAAAGCAGCTAAAATTGCGTTACATGCAGCGCGTCATTCTTTAAAATCTTCAGGTGGGAGACGCAAGATTCGTACTCCACGCGTAATACCAATCCCAAAAGTGGGTGGAATCTTACCATTACTGCCCATATTTGCCGGACTTTCAGCACTGGGAGCTTTGACTGGCGGAGCAGCAGGTGTGGCAAAAGTTCTACACGATGTGCGAATTGGAAGACATCAGTTGGAAGAAGCACAACGCCATAATAGACATATAGAAGCGATAGCATTGGGTAAAAGTGGCAAAGGATTATACTTGAAACCATATCGCAGCGGATTAGGACTTTATCTTAAACATCAAGAACAAAATTCAAAAAACTATTAGACACCCTGCCCCGGAGAGCGCTTACCAACCTTGATCTAAAACATTTTGCAACAAAAATGAAAGTATCACATTTTCGAGGCGTATTTATGCGTGATACTCTACCAACAATGGGACCCCATCATAATGAGTCTGCGATCGTAAATTTGGACAGTGTGGATGGGACAGGGACACACTGGGTGGCATATAGAAAACGTAGACACTTAGTAGATTACTATGATAGCTTTGGAGATTTGTCTCCGCCCACTGAACTTTTAAAATACTTCCGCGCAGGTCGAAAAGCGGCGAGTGAAATTTGCTACAACTATGATCGCCAGCAAGACTTTGATACAGTCTGGTGCGGACACTTATGTTTAAAGTTTCTATCAACAAACGTGCGTTAAAAAGTGTGATGGATTTAACGCCAGAAATGGACCGTGAAATTATTAAAAGAATGGGACATTCACTCATCGCATATTCTCGACTACGCAGCTTGACGAAAATGAGCCGGCAACAACTTGAAAATATGCCAAAAGAAGTTATGATTGCGTGTGCTCCAAAGGAAATTGCATTAGTGTGGAATAAACTACCAGAACATTTGCAGAACGATATTGATGTGTTAAAGTATCAGTATTGTACAGAACATTATGGAAATAATGGCAGAGAAGCCAATGCCGATGTTAATGACGGACCATCTCCTAGAAAAATATTTTGCTGCTATTGTAAGATGGATGATGTGAATATCATGTCCAATAACGAGGTAGATGAAGAAGATATTTCAGCACCTAAACCTCCGAAAAGACGAAGGCTGGCAATTCCTCATCGCTGCATTCATCAATAAAACTAAAATACTGCCAGCAAATGATGTCAGTCATGTCGCATACATTCACTATATCAAGTCATTCAAGTGTGCTGAGCGCTGATTTTTATCCTCCCATCGAGCTGGACAGCAACAGTTACTATGGTTTAGGCCTATTGGGATTCTACTCTTATAATTCCATATTCAATGTAGATGAGAAGAATAATCAGTTTTCCTATAGAACTAACGGTAAAGCAGCTCCCGTAATTCATTATTTACCGCCAGGTGCCTATGAAATTGATGAAATTAATAGAGCGATACAGCAATACCTAAAATACGACAAGAGTAGAGGTGGAGTACAAGTAGATGATGAAAAATTATTTTTATTACGAGCAAATAATAATACATTAAAGTGCGAAATTCAATCAAAGTATGAGATTAACTTTGAACAACAAAATTCTATAGGAAGACTTTTGGGATTTGAACCGAGACGTCTGCAACCAAATAAAACACATGTATCCACGCTGCCCATTGATATTATGAAAGTAAGAATTATACGTGTAGATTGTAATATTGTATCTGGTGCATATTTGAATGGTGAGAAGGCACATACTCTCTTTGAATTTGACATTGATGTTCAACCTGGCTACAAACTTTCCAAGGAGCCGCAAAATATTATTTATATGCCTGTTAGACTGGCTGGACATCAGTTTATCGATAACATTACTCTCCGCATCTTGGATGATAACGGTGAATTAATCAATTTTCAAGGTGAGAAGATTATTGTGAAGCTAGAGTTGAAAAGATTGCTCTAACTACTCCAATGGGTTTCCGTTATAACCACCAGCTACTGCAATTGCGTCCCATACGTCAATTAAATATAGTCACAAGTGATAAAAAGACAAATGCTAGTCGAAGTCGCTTCATTCCTAACGCGAACGTGAAAGCACACAGATTATCTGCTGAAGACTACATTTTTCTACAATCTATTGGTTTGAAAGTACGCAGTTACCAAAATAATTACAATGGCTACCAGTACCATAAGTGAAAAATTGGAAGTGTTTGATGAACCAGTGTTTGACCAGTCGCTCATTAGTCTACATGAACATACTTATAAGCCATATGGATCACCCACATATAGAAATTCTGATGAAATACGTATTCCAGTGCATTTTCAAGATCTCATATTGGACATTTCAGACAGTTACATATATATCGAAGGTAAATTTACACCTAATGATATTACGAAATCATGCTACCTTGGCAATAATGCACTAGCATTTCTCTTTGATGAAATTCGTTATGAAATGGGTGGCGAGCAGGTAGCCGTGGTACGAAGGCCTGGTATAACTACTACATTGAAAACAATGGTATCATTTGGTAATACGCAATCCCACAGTCTTCTGGCATCGGGTTGGGGCCTCAGTGCTTTCAATCAGAATATTTTGGATTCTGCCAGTCATGTTTTTAGTGGTAGGCTACCGCTAAAATATCTCATGGGTTTCGCTGAAGATTATACCAAAGGTATTTTAAATGTCAAGCAAGAGTTGATTTTAATTATTGCTCGTTCCTATCAAAACTGTTATATGGGAGAAGTAGATGCTCAGATTGAAATTAACAAGATTGAATGGAAAATCCGCCACATTGTACCTGAAGATAGACAAAAAATTAAAATATTGTCCCGATTAAATAGAGGCACTAAAGCTCATATTAAAATGACCTATCGCATGTGGGACCTATATGAATTGCCTGCTTTGCGTGAAACATCTTCGGACATCTGGGCCATTAAAACCAGCACTAGTTTAGAAAGACCTCGTTACATCATCATTGGTTTCCAAAACACTGATCAGTCCGATAATAGAATAAAGGATGTAACAAAATTTGTTCATGCTGACATTAGCAGTATTCGGCTTTACCTAAATTCAGCCGTATTTCCATATGAACGATGGAATCTTGATTTCTCTAAGAAGATGTATGCTGTAGCTTACTATGCTTATGAAAATTTTCAAAACAGCTATTATGGCAAGGAAACAAATGAACCAATGATGAGCATAGGAGACTTCTTAAACAATCCATTATTTGTGATTGATTGCTCTCATCAGCCTGATGCCGTGAAATCCTCCACGGTGGACATTAAACTAGAATTTGAAACACGCAAGAACAAATTTCCGAAGAATATCAAAGTCTATGCATTGATTTTGCATGATTCATGTTTAAGTTATAATGCGTTAGATGGATCTGTTCATAATGGATTTCCATTGACAATGTGAAAAAAGCATCTTTACACCAATCTGCCTAAAATATGTGTTTTATAATAAATATGCCACTTGTTACTTTATGAATGTTTAATATTTATTTAGGTACATTAATAATTTAATATAAAAATGTATTACTTTTTTTTCTTCTCAAAAATACTAAAATGTTTGTATACATAAATAAATAAATAAATATGTATTTGATAGTTATGACTTTTTATTTACCCTGTGTTTGAAAGCAGTAATATATTATGACCTGTGGAAAATTAATTATTTTAAAAAGAAAACATACATACATTAAATCACAAATTTATTTAAAGTAAAAACAATACAGACATCACATCACTTTTCCTCATATAATTTATATTTTTCTATTATTTCGTTGGATAGAAATTCTAGCAGAGTATTTATTAAGAAACGTCGCAAATCTGCATTTACCATCTCCTCACAAAATTCCTCCAGGTTTAAAATATCATAGAAATATTTTTGACAAATAATTACCCCTTTCTCATACGAAGATATAAGCTCCTGTAGAATTTGAACTTCCTCTTCATTACAACATAATGGGTCAATATCATAATTATTATTCTTAAAACATTCACAACTCGCAATAAAACGAAGAGTGTCTAATTCAATAAATAATGTCTCTATGGCAGTAGTCAAGTTTTTTACATAATTATCATTATTAGCACACATGTTAATCAAATATTATTTGTAGTAAGCTTGTCACAACGCGTCTACACAGTAATACCAATTAGCAAAAACTATCTGATAATCTGTTTTTATAAATGATGCTTGAAAGACCTAAATACATTTACTCGACTATTCACCATCCGACTTGTTAGAACTCGTCGGGAATTTTGTGAGAACAAAGAGTGTCGTCACATCCTATACCATTATTTTTATTTTTATAAAGAATTCATTGTCTTATCATAAGGCTGACACATTTTATATTGGTTATTTGATTTTTGCGTTTATTAATTTTAAACTGTTTCTTATTTATTTTACGTCAAGTCTCTTTTTATTCCATAATTATTTTCATTCACATAGTAACTGTATTATAAAAATTATAAATACATATATTAATTAACTATCCATATCTACTTTTCCTCTTGTTCGCTCATGATTAATTATTCACTATATAACAATATCTTATTCCTTTATCATGATATTCATTCTTTATATCTTGTTCTGCAGTAATTAATAAATATATCGATCATTATTGCGGAAACAAATACCCCGTCTAATATATTAAAGAACAGACATGCGCCATGTGGACAGGTGGTAAGATGCCGCTGCGGCAGCGCTGCCGGTGCTGGAACTCTCCAAATACACCTACTTACCAGTTTTAGTATCCCAAATATCTTTACGGTCACAAGCGTGTATCCAATCATTTCGTTTATTTTTATTCTTTGGAAAATTGTGAAATGAAATATCTAAACCATGTTTCTTGCTTTTCTGGTAGCTGTCCCTACATACGCCTACTGCACATCTGACCCCAGGCATTTTTATTATGTTAGAAAAAAATTGGTAACTCTTAAATAAATGAAGTTGCAAACTAAGCTTGTTTTTGCTACAATACCCAAATTAAGAAAACAGGAGAGATTCATTCATAGAGACTAGTAAAATGCTCACCTCTGACTTTATAATTTAATATATGTATGTACGTACACAAACTTTATAGGTTACGTACTAGTGTCCTTTTTCACTGAAATTCACATGTAATTATTCGTTAAATCGAAATAATCGCTTATCTAATATCTTGGCGAAACAAGTAATCGCTTATCTAATATCTTGGCGAAACAAGTAAAAGTCCAAACAAAATAGAAAATGAAGAAAAAGTAATATTAAAAACTTAAAATAAGACAAATGCAAAATAAACACTTTGAATGAAAAGCGAATTAGCCATAGACATATGATTATAGTGGTCTGTGGAATAGCCCTTTGTGACGTCATTGACGTTTCGCCCCATCGCAATTTTACTAAATGCGACAAACATTTTGTTTATGAACCGTGCCACCAGCCAGCGATAATACACTCATACTGTTACGTCCATCTTGATTGTTCAATCGGTCTTTGTTAACAGTTGGCCACATTAGCCGTTTTACACACGGTATACACAAAATTGCTGAAGAGGTCCTCAAACTTGTTTAAAAATATACTTTTTTTCGAATAACTTTAAAATACTCTGTATGTTTTGAATAAAATTTAGTGTACAAATATTTTCATGGAAGTGCCATTTTCTGATGCAACTTTATTACAATTCCAGGTAGGCAAAAAGTACCAACACCCATTTTTTTTATTAATTTGTTTTTTTTTTTGAGGGACGATAAAGAAACATAATAAATTAATTATTTGGGTATTGCGTAAGCATCCTTTCAAACCTAACGTGATAGCTCATCTTTTTTTAGATACTTGCATCGAAATTTTACAAGAGCAGAAGCTCTTGTAAAATTTTTGTGTCATAGGCGATTTTTAACTTCCCGCTAAGAAAATTGAAAATGTTCAGAAATCAGGAAGTTATTGGTTTCACCCCGATTTTCGAAAATCGAGTTTCTGTCAGATTTCGACGTTTTGAGGTCCTAAGAAGCTATTCTGACAATTCCCATGATGGTGTCTGTATGGCTGTATATATGTGTGTATGTGTGTATGTGTGTGTGTGTGTGTGTGTATGTGTGTAAGGTGTATGTAAATCTCTCGTAACTTTTGAACGGCTTGACCGATTGACTGAGAATTAGAACCGATTCGGCCTGGTAGATTTTGAGAAATCTCAAAAATAAAATTTTCAAAAATTGTTTTTTTTTTTTAATGTCTTTTAGACTACTAAACCGATCAATTCCAAACTCTAATCAACTCTTGTCCTTATAAAACAACGTCGATCGTCGCAAACCGCATCAAAATCGGTTAATTTGTTCGAGAGATATCGATTACGAAAAATTCGCAAAAGAGTGTTTTTTTTGAAATAACAATCAAAATTCCTGTCGGAACGATTTTTGGTGCTAAGATAACTTTTTGTACTTAAAAACTGCGTTGAATGCCGTAAACCTTATCAAAATCGGTTGTTTCGTTCAAGAGATATCGATTACGAAAAATTCGCAAAAAAGTGTTTTCTTGAAATAACATTAATAATTTTTGTCGGATCGATTTTTGGTGCAAACATAACTTTTTGTACTTGAAAAACTGCGTTGAATGCTGCAAACTGCATCTCGATTGGTTAATTTGTTCAAAAGATATTCAGCTCAAAAATTACAAAAAAAAGGGTTTTTTTAATAAAATTTCAAGATTGTTCACCTAATCGTAGAGCTCAAAAATGTATGTGTATAATATTTTGAGCTCGGAGAGCTCAACAATTAACTAATACGTATATTTTCAAAAACAAATTAGGTATCCTCTTATTGGTAAAAGTTTAAATTATAGAGTGGAATGAAAAATAATAACGCTGAAATTTTTTTTTGCTAATTATTATTTACTAACTTTTTAAAAGTTAGTAAATAATAATTAGCAAACAAAAAAAAATCAGCGTTATTATTTTTCCTTCCACTCTATAATACGTATATTTTTGAGCGCTTTAAGCTCGAAACTAGCGGAATGTTTCAGGGATGACCTGCAGGGTCAACCGATTTTCAGATTTTTTTTTGTTTTATCTACACAGCATATTTTTCCTTTCACTGTTTTCAAAATGTTTTTGAAGCATTAAAAAAAAAAGTCTGAAGATTACTTACAGATAAACAAATTATTTTGGTATATAGGTTTGGTTAAATCGACTGCATTTGACCTGAAATATTTTATTATTAATGAGATTTAGTAATTTCTACGTAAATGTTACAGCGAAATTTGTATTTTAATTTTTAAACTGACTAAATCAACTTTATTTTAACGTGAATTAAACTAACATAGAATTAAGAAAAGTTTAGTGTGCATAAAAAAATGTTTATATTACCCACTGAACATAGGTTCAGTCAACGTTGCTTCAAGTTTAATTAAAGTGATATTTTGAGGAATAATATTCGTATTAGAAACAACTTAAATTACCTCTTATTTAATAAATTCTGGCACAATAATATCTGCTGCTGCCTCTCATTTTTTGTACTCCCTATTATTCTATAAACTGAATTAAAAACATGTTTTTAAATTAATTTCATTTGAATACAAAATTTACATATTCACATAATTGTATGTCATTTTGGGTTATCAAATCAGTATTAAGTCTGATTCGAACATTTACGAAAAAACTTATGCATTCCAATTATACATACATGAGAAAATACACTTTCTTTCAATGGCGGATTTAGAGGGGGCGCTTCACCCTTAAGGTTTAATTTGTTCAATCCTAATAAATTAGGACATATATAATACGTGGTTGTTTTAATTTACCACAAATGAAAATATAGTTTTAATATCCAACAAAATCCAAGTTTTGCGGCACACTGATAGTAAGTATTTTATTTCGGAAGGTGTATAACTTAGCCATATCCTAGAAAGAAAGCATTTTAACTTTGTATTAACGTCGCTCGCCGTTTCCGGACGTTGCTGGATAACGTCGTAATAACTATTATCCGACTCGCCTTTGCATCTGTTCAGTGGATAAATCGGGGCATGCGACTGACAGTGATGACCAACGATGTCCGTTTTAACGTTGTGTTGAAAATCAACTGTTGCACCAAAATTAACAAAGTTTTAAAGTATGTTGTTCTTCTAACTCTTCCTACTGTTAGACGTTTGGACCACTTCTGTTTACTGAAATCAACACCACAGCTGTTCTCACTTAAGCTTAAAGAGATAGAAAGTTCACCTTCCATATTTTATTGTCATGTTTTCAGGGGATTTTAAGAACCTTGTGTATAAAATTTTGTCGGAATTGAATAAAAATGTAATAAAACCTCAATTTCTCATTAATTCGACGTATCGACAATATTTACTGTCTTCCTCAGCACTAATGAGGTATTTGATTTTTTTGTCAATACAATCATCATCGTCAAATCTTGTAAAAGTAAAATAACGTAACTTATGTTTGATTTCAGTGCTTATATTTTCGTATAGTCTGAACAGAAACAAATTTTATATGTGTTTCTGTTCAGACTACACGAAAATATAAGCACTGAAATTCAACATAAGTTATGTCATTTTGATTTTACAATATTTGACGATGATGATTGGCAAAGAACCAAATACCTTATTAGTCCTGAGAAAGACAATTATTAATATTGTCGAAACATCAAGTTTATAAGAAATTGAGGTTTTATTACATTTTTATCCAATTCCGATAAAATATCAATATACTGAGTAGTGGTGGATACGAAACTCCTATTAAATATAAAATTTTTTCCATGCGGAGCAGTTTCAGTAGACTGAAAATTGAAGCGCGCCCTCACGAGTTTTTAGAAGAAAATATTTTGACTTTTACCCGGATGCATCATATACGACTGCTTTGTTGTAAAAAGTGGTTGAATATTCGAATGACCGGTCTCTCTCCGTTGATACGGAAGAGGAAACCCGAGAAAGAAAATAACGATAATAATAGAATAACACTATAAAAATTTATAGGATATATTGTTTGTTTAAGTTCTTCCTCTTCCTCTACCGTCTTTATCATGCACGCATCACACCACGATGCGTCGTCCACAAAACATTAAAAAATGACAGTAATCAATTCTTTGATAATTCAATTTAACATCTTTCTCAACTTGTAAATTAGTTACAGACTTGTCAATGAATTTAATTAAAAGGACGGGTGAGTTTAAAGAATCATTATTTACATTTTTTTGTTTTTAAAACCGCACTATAAGAAGTTGGCTTCAAATTATCAGTAGCAGAAGAACTATATATTTTACTTACAGTTTTTGTCTCTAGAGTATTTATCAGCGTTTTTTGTACCTGTACTGTGTATTCCAAATCGATTAACAATTTATTTAGTAGATTTTTTCACGGTTTAAACGCTCTTTTTCATTCTGCAATATTAAAATATCACTGTTGATGCAACTGCCACTATATACACCACTACCCTTTAAGTCTTCGATGCAACTTCTACATCGCCATCCTTTCTTTTCAACATAAAATACTTTTGCCACATGATCAAAGCATTTTTGATGCAATGTAACACTGCATTTAGTTGCATTACACTTTACTGCACTTTTTAAATATCGCTTATCAATTATTTCCGAACATATTTTGCACTTTTTCTCGGACAGTTCGGACTCGTCGTCCGCACCGCTTGGCATATTGATTGAGAAATGAATATTGTTTTACCAGTCCTACTAGGTACACGCTGATACACACCAACATTCCTAATAAATTTTGGCATGAAGACTTTCAAGTTTCGAGGAAATATGTAACAACTATTATACGCCTAGAATTTAATCATGCATGCTATCCAGCTTACCTATTCAAAATTGGTATCTATATCTCACCAAATTGTGATACATGCAATACGATAGCGTTCCTCGACCACATCTTCTTTGGATATGCGAATACCAAAATGCTTCTAGTAGATTAAGTAGCAATATTGCAGAAAACTGCAATATGTTGGCACCTTTTAATATTTTAAGCTTATTATGTTCAAGGAACATTTATAACTATACCTATAACACATTTTTAAACTGTAGGTTACTTTTGTTTACCTTATGTCTTACCTTATGTTTTTTCCTACCAACCGTGGTCCACCCGGCATTGTCTAATTTAAAATGTCCTGATAGACCCCAGGACGAGAATCGTGTGACCCTGTTATATCCTTTTCGTTTATCAGTTTTAACTTTATTCTCTT
The DNA here is from genome assembly GCA_029963845.1 of Rhamnusium bicolor. Lineage (NCBI taxonomy): Eukaryota > Metazoa > Arthropoda > Insecta > Coleoptera > Cerambycidae > Rhamnusium > Rhamnusium bicolor. The sequence continues at coordinate 16,378 of JANEYF010000780.1, forward strand.
TTTTTTTGTCTTGTGATTAGGTTAGTTATAGGTATACACGAAATTAGTAGGGCATTGTATTAAATTTTGTTGTGTACTTATCAATTAATTATATTGTGGCTGGCTGTATGGTCCTTGATCGAAAGCCAAAAAAAAATGTTATACAAAAAACAATCCTAAAGATAATATTAAAAAAAGGAGCTGGATAGCTGGTGGTTGTATATTTATATATAACAATATATGTATCAATATAACTGAATGTTATTGTATTGAATCGTAGAATTTGCCAGTTCTTCAGAACAACTGGCAAATAATAGGAATCAAGGAGACCATTTGAGTACCAACTTCTTTCTCTTTAGGTATGGCGGGCGGATACGGAGGGGGGGGGGGGCATTTTCTTAAAACAAATGGTTTCCGATATTTGTCCGCATAGGTAGTTAGTATATGTACTCCACGTACCCATTTACGCTGGCAGACAAATCTAATTACTGGACCAAACCTAGCGCAAAATGTTTGTTTTGGTGTTATACAGTACTTTATTACCAACTATTTTTTATCAATATTTCAAATTTTGATCCATTTTTCATCACTTTGATGGCAAGTTGCTCAAAAACCGACCGGTATTTTTGTGTAGTACGCTAAAATTAAATTTTAATTGTCCTGAAAAATATAATAAATTTGCCGAAACGTTGGCAAATTGAGAAATTAGTTTTTCTAAACATTGGACCTTTTACCCAAAAAAAAAAACCTTTCCAGCTATAATTAATTGGTCTAAAATAACTACGTGACTATTATTAAACTATTAAAATTTAGCAAAGTGGTAAAAATTTACGTAATGAATAATGCACATATTTTTCGTTATTAATGTGTTTTGAAATCTTTGTCACATATATCTATTTTATTATTTATTTTTATGTACATTTATTTATATCTATTGATTTGTTCATCAGTATATCCCTCCACAGATTATTAGTGTCAATTTACTATTATTATTGTATTATATGCTCTAAATTTGTATGGTTAGCATAACACAATCCCTTCTAGGAATTAGGCGCAATTTATTACAGAAAATTATAAAAGAGGTAATGAACAGTTTTTCAGTTAATTTGTTAATAAAAAAATTTTGAATTTAGAACTTGAATTAATGTATTAGTAATTTTTAATATAACGGGGCATACCCATGTTGAAAAATAATAAACAGGTTATTAAATACAATGTATTTACGAGTATTCGTAATATTTGATGATGGGGGGCCTACTAATCAATTTAATTTATGTACACACAGTGATATTGGATAAATTTAATAATGCTGCTTTGGTTGGTTCGGCTTTCGACCACAAACTCATAATGAGAAATCAGTTCTCGCTACAAACAACGTGTAGTAAAAATTTTAATATTTACACTTCTATTTAAACATCTAAACTAATGGATATAAAATGTAGCTTTATCCCCATTAAATTTCGTTCATTAGTCTCTAGTTAATACAAAAAAAGTGTATTTACAGTATGTTATAAAATGATGATGGATGGATTTCGGAGTCTGTTCATAACGGCTCTCAAATTTTAAGTATCAAGAAAGATTATTTCAACAGGCTTCTAATCCAGATTATTTATTAAGTATTGTACAGTTTTTTTAATTGCACCGCTAACAAATTCATCTAGGCATTGTTTAGATTTAAATTTAAAAAAGTTAAATTTATATATAACTTAATATTCATATTATTGTCGCTACCAGAAATATCTTGCAGGCCTTAAGTTTTAAAATTTTTTATAAGGTAAATATTTAAGGCTGGGAATCGAATACGAATAATTCGAGTATTCGAATACGAATTATTCTAATGGGAAATTATTCGAATATTCGAAATAATCGAATACTCGAATACTCGAATATATTCGAGTATTCGAATATTTGATTATATTTGAGTAAATTTGAATATTAAAATATATTATTAAATTATGTACGAATAGGTATGCAGTATGCATTCAACCAAAGTAGGTAGATAGTAGGTATAGGTAGGTACCTATTCTAAAATCCAAATATATAAATAGACCACATTAGTCACACGTTTTACTCCCAGTCAAACTATTCCATCTCTTTCTCGCCTCGACCTTATTTTTACTGTACTAAGGCAGGGGTTAAAATTAAATTTAAAATTTTAGAAAACCTGTAAATATTTAACTATTGACTTTTCATGTATTTGTTTTACCTTCACAATCTGCGTCTTTTTTAAAAACATTCTAATTTTAGAGCACTTTTATTTTTTTTCGAAAAGGAAAAATTGTTATGACACAGAAGTATAATAAACTAGCTCTGTTTTCGTTTTATTTAATCTTCAATCAATAGGTAAATATGAACAATGGCGCCTCAATCCTAAAATAAAATACTAACTAAATAATTCTGACCCTTAAAGCACATGTACAGGAGACATACCCTATTGTGGGTATGGAAAGCAAATCAAATTGCCTGCTTAGTGGATTACGTCACGACTATTATTGTGGTCTATCCAACCAAATACTCAAATAGAGTATTCACTATTCACTAGTATTCAGTGCTATACCTATCAATAATGAATATTCGCGGATCAGGTTTATTCGGATACCTATTCGATTAATTCGGCTTATTCGAGTATTCGAATAATCGAATTATTCGAATATCCGAATACTAAAATCAGGAAAATTCCCAGCCTTATAAATATTGTTTCAACTATAGCTACTTTTTACCTTCTCTACAAAAGTACAAGGTTTTTTTTCGAAGAATATTTCGTTCATTCATAACAATTAATTTATATTTTTCTTCAATATCGTGAAAGTATTTTCACGAAGTTAAACAATTCGTATCAATAATTTTACTGACGGCATGTTACTAAAATGTAGTCAAACCCTTAAACTATTTTGATTTGTAAAGTTTATATGCAACTATTCACAAAAGTGTACATAAACTACAATTTAAACTGAGCAATACCGGTCATAGTCTATCCGGTACTGATATTGACACAGACTCCTTTATAGATGTATGGACGAAGGGTTAAACTCCAACCGGATAGCTACAAAATCCACCCACCTTATTGAAACTGTAGCTAAACTACTCAAATCATAATTAAAATGTGGTGTGTATTATTTGTCGCTGAATATACAAGGTGGCGCAAAATGTTTTTTTGAATAGCCCACCATTTTTGCAGATGGCGGTTTATGTCATCGGTGTTTTGACGGCGGAGTAGCAGAAAACCAGAAATACACGATGTTAAACAATGCTATATAATTCGCCGGTGGTCTTAACACAACGTACATTTCGGCAAAAGTTTTGCAATCGTCCCACACCTACTGCACAAACAATTCAACTCCTAGTAGCCCGGCTTAAATAAACTGAAAGACACGATATTTGGAGTTTTGTGGGACTCGACCAAGCAGTTCGAACGAAAATACCGACTGTGTGCGCAAAAATGTCGAAGAAGAGCTCATTCACGAGAAGACTGGGTACGCAATTGGGCATTTCGCGGCGGTCCCTGAATATTTTGGTACAAAATTCAAAGATGTTTTCGTATAAAATTCAGATGGTACAACAGTTGCTACCTTGACACCACCAAACCGATCTGCAATACAGACAAAGGTCATAAACCTCAATAATGAAGAAGGCGATCATCCTGAATGAAGAGGAGCATTGCCACCTGTCTGGGTATATCAACAGACATAATACCTACTTCTGGGGAGTTGCAAACTCTCAAATTATGCACCAGACGCTTTTACCTTCCTAAAAAGTTACTGTTTGGTGCTTTTATGTTGAAAAGGTGATTAGGCCCTATTTTTTTGAAGACCCCAATGACAACGCGGTAACTCTCAACAGCGAGCGTTAAAGAACCATGTTACGTAACGTTTTGATGCTCAAATTGGCACACACAGCGCGCGACATAATTTATTGAAGGGTCTAACTTTGCGTCAACGCTGGAGGCAAACATTTGGCCGACATCACCTTCCACACTTAATGGAACACAATTTATAAGCTCCAATAAAAATACAAAATAATAAATTTGACTGATGATGAAAAAAATTACATCGTTAATAATCCTCCGATAAAATATCACGCAATATTTTTTACTTTTACTTTTGTAACTTTTGACCCGTTGACCTTCTTAATTTTTCAATAAAATATAGAGTGTTTGCGAGAGGCGAAAATCTACCTTAGGTGACGTTTACGGTAAGGGCGTTACTACATGAGAAAAAATGTCGATAGCAGAAACACAGAAATGTTCCATAATTTTTATGATCACATTAATCAAGTAATCTAGTAAGATTTATTAATCAGTTTGATGAATGTCAACGAACTGCCATTGCAATAATCAAACTGAAATGCCCAATAAATGTCAGTCATATTATTCATTATAGATAAGATTACATTTCAGACTACTGACAGTATTTAAGAGAAGTTGAAAGTTATTATGACTTACAATCATTAATGACGCTATACACCATAAAAACAATTTAAAAAAAATAGCTGATAGTAAGATTTTCAACAAGGAACATGGACGGGCTGGCCTAGTGGACGATTCACGTCGTGCCACAGTGGTCGGCGCCTGTCAGCGCCCCTAAACCTTCACATTAGGTGCATTTTTTCTAAAAAAATAGAGTAAGTATATATCCACGAAACTTCTGAGATTCCAGGCTTTCATATTCAAATGTGTTACTTTTTTGGTTTCTCAGGCGCTTTTAAGTACACACCATTGCCACCAATATGTTCCCTGTTGAGCCTGCTGCTCGTAGATTTAATAAGTAATGATTCATTGTCATTTCTGTTCAACCGCTCAGTAGCTCACTGTCGGTTTAGGTAGCATGCTTAACGTATATATTGTTACACTAAGGGTGAGGACCAGACCAGAAATAATATTAAAGTAAATTTCCTCCGTTTGTGTAAATGCACATATCTAAATGCCCCATTACAGGCACTATGTCAGTTAATTGCTACACAACTGGCATACATTTTATTTTAGAAATCAACTATTTTTTTCTGTTGGTTCTTCTTAAACGTCATTTTGAAAATGAGGGCACACTCAAATGTGGAAAAATCCGATGCAGGCTAAGTAGTCACTTTGTTCTCAGTTCTCTCCAGAAACCACGCCTAAATAACTTGAAACAATTCTTACAGGTACTGCTAACACATACCATATTAAATTTATTACACGGAGCTGTTAAATACGCATTTAAAATGTCACGCCACCATGCTGATACCAAGAACAGTTTATTATGCAACTTTTTTTACTATTTTGGATTGTTATCCGACCAATAGTGGCAATTATGTCTATTTACAGCACCATTGTTGTATATTGTTATCGAGTCTCATATCTGCATAGTATATTTCAAATTAATGTGTTTTTACTGAAGAAAGAGAAAATCTAGTTTTCTTTGTGGATCTTTATGACGCAAATTCTGTATAAGATGCATTTTATAAGAGAGAACTTTATTTTTGCAAAGATTCTTTGACGAATAGGAAATTAATTTCCAGTTAAACTCTTCTTAGCGAAATATGCGGATTGTTTTTAAAACACTGTAAAAGCTCCGTTGTATTACAGTTATTTTTAATTGTTAGCAGACGCCTACGTTTGTCTTTCTCAAAGTTTTCGTATTGTAACAAATTTTCCATTATATTTAAAAACGTTTTACTTCGGTCTAGGTAACATAATCTACCCAAGTAGCACAAATTGATTTTTAAAAGTACTAAAAATATCTACTCCACAATCTTATAAAGCTTAATACTGTATAATTAAGAGTTAACAACAATATTTCAGTATTAAAGAAGTATCTATATACCCCAAATAGGCACAGTTGATACTGGCTCGGTAGGCTTCGTAAATAATACATAAATGCTTACGTAGCAATATAGCAACATCCTTGTTTCATTTTGCCAGCTTTTATAAACCAGCTGTTAACAAGTTGCTGTATAAGGATTGCAAGTAAGATTTTATGCAGTAAAAGATTGCTTTAAATGTGAGGTACGGTTTACAATTATAAAACAACCGTATTATAGTGTCTGTAGCAACTATAATATAGTAACTTTGTAGTTGTTACATTACACAGATATAACTGAAATGAAAAAGATATATAAATGCTTAAAACGTAAGAACTTTTTGTTGTAAAAGAAAATTACTGAGTTATGGTTTCCAATATATCTTTAAAAAATACTTTTTACACTATTACGGCTGTGTTATAGTTGCCTATTTTAATTTTATAGACACACATTAGATAACATAATATGTTTTCTGCAGAGATAGCAATGTAAAAATTGTTACGGCGAATTATTAGGAAACTGAATGAAGATTTTTGCCTACAAATTAGTAGATGCTGTCGTCCGTAGAAAACCAAACTTGTCATGCGAAGAAAACTTTTCTGTTGAAACATGCTATGTTACTTCGAAATAACAGACGGGCCTCCAAGATTTCTTGAATTTGATATTATTACAAATTATTTAAAAAAATACGTATTTTAATTTTTTTTATAAAATTGTCATAAAATAATGCAGCCATGTATTCTGAATAGCCCATAAGGTATTGTTTTCCTTTTCAAGTGATAAAAGGTTAATTACACCTCGAACTGATAACAATGGCTGCCTCGGTACATTTACTTTTAGAAAATATAATATGTCTCCTTGAAAGAATCCGAAGAAGGTCACTATAGAAGCAGTTATAAATCCTTAAAACAGCACTTTCGCTGTATATAAATGTGACTTACTTTATAAGAGAGGTTTTTCGGGGAAGCTCACTTTCGCAATTTCAGCCCTATATTTGTCTTGCATTTGCAAGTAACACATGTGGTCCTCTTATTATGCTTAAAACTTTATAAACAATATATTATGACATCTTATAGAACTAACTGGTTATATTGAAGCACTTATAAAGCAATTGAGTGGAATAAGATTACTGGTAAAACGATCTCACAGCATAAATATAAAGCTACTTTATTAAAGCATCTTATACATTTTTTTTCATAAATTGCTTAGTAAGATTTTTTATATAGATACAAACCACGTGAATTTATAACAGGTGTATATATTATGTAACATACAACTGTTTTACAGCTTAGCTATTTCTCGATAGTGGCTATATTACATCGATGCTTTTAAAGCAAAATTGTATAGCAATATAATTATTTAAGCCAAATGCCACCTATGTCAACCCTAATATAGATTATTTATACAGGCTTTCTACGTGTAGTAAAAGAAGTACCTATTCTATAAGTATTTATGCAACTGAAATTCTCTTTTCAAGTTTTGTAACCTTTATAGAATTCTGTTACAGCTAAACTTACTCCATCTCATAACGTCTATAACACTTAGGTCACACCAAAGAACGAAAGCGATGAGCTGCATGACCACAGTATTAGTCTCCGCAATGAAATTAGGGACTTTGCAACTACGTATGGCATTAACCATATTGCTTTAAATTACTTCTTCGTTTTTCTCATCGCTTTCATTCTTTGGCATTTCTACAATAAACATGGTATGTTCAATTAAATTAATATTACTTGCTTGTGAGTTTGATATCTCAAGCATTTTTCCAAGTGTTAATTTACCTTCTGAAATTTCCACTTCGCTTTTTATTTTTTCAATACTTGTCCATATTATAAAGTAACACTTAACAGCAAAGAGGTTGAGACGAGGTGTTTAGCTGTAAAAGATTTCTATAAAGGTAGAAGACCGCAGGCCTCTATAAATCATCTATATTAGGGTTGACATAGGTGGCATTTAAATAACTACATTGGATGGAGACTATATTGCTATAAAATTTTGCTTTAAAAACATTTTAAACTCAATGTTATATCGAGAAATAGCTAAGCTGTAAAACAGTTGCATAAATGTTATACAAAGTTTTATACACAAATCCACGTGGTTTCTATCTTGTATTAAATATCTTACTAAGCTTCTTACGAAGTAAAAAAACTGTATAAGACGCTTTAATAAAGTAACTTTATATTTATGATGTGAGATCTTTTTTATCTTATTCAACCCAATTGCTCTATAAGCAATTTAGTTCTGAATAAATTTACCATATAACCAATTAGTTCTATAAGTTGCCATAATATATTATTTATAAAGTTTTAAGCATAATAAGAGGACCACATGTGTTACTTGGGTATAGTGTATCTCTCCGTTATATTACTGCCACATTTCATGTAAATCATAATCAATTTTTGTTACTAGAAAATATGTTTAAATTTTAATCATTTGGAGTCTATTCATTTAAATGTAAATGTGTAAACTACAAAAAAATATTAGAATTTCAGTTACCATTAGAATATCATACTTTCAATGTTTGTGCCATTGAAAAAGTTTTTCTCGGCATCACAACCCTAGTAATTATCAATGATAAATGTACATACATCAAAGTGTAGTCGATAGGAATATTGTTTTTAGCTTCCTGGTAATCGCCCTGGAACGTTTTAGATAAGACATCCTATATTATATCAATCTATAAGTTCTCTTGTAAATCAAGTGAGAAGTAATACAAAAAAAATTGATGATTTGGAAGATATAGTGGATTCTAACGAACAACATGCTCGACTCAAGAATTTAAGAGTATATGGTCTTCAGGAAAATGAAAGAGAAACACCTGAAATGATCGAAAAAGCTTTGTTGAACCTTTTTAAAAATAATCTCAAAATTGATGTCAATTCAGGTGAAATAGACAGTTGCTATAGAGTGGGAATGTACAAAACAGGTAATGTACGTCCCGTTTTGGTACGCTTTATTTCATTTAATACTAGGTCCAAAATTTTCAACAATAAGAAGCTTCTAAAACAATCAGGACTGGTAATTAAAGAGGACTTAACTCAGATTAGATTGGATCTTTTTAAAAAGGCAACAGCTAAATATGGTGTCAAAAAGGTGTGGACTCAGAATGGAAAAATATACACATTTATATCAGATAAGAAGAAACTTATTCAAAGCCTGGATGATATATAAAACAAACAAATCGCTCATCTATTTATCGTCGCGGTAGGACTATATCATTATTCTCTCACAAAACTTACATTTCTTTGTCATACTTTTATGTTTTTGTGTTTTATTCTTTTTTACAATTTTTTTTCAGGTATATTAATGAATGATTATTAGGAATTTACTTTTTATGCTAAGATATGCTAAATATATGAAAATGAAGGAATTGTATTATTATATTTTATTTGTAATCCGAATATTAATTTAGATAGGGAATAGGTTAATTTAAGTACTCTTTCAAAAAAAAAAAAAAAAAGATATAAATTAAAAAGAACACTCAGTTTTAATTTAGATTTTACTTTTCATATGGAAATAAATTTTATGTTTATGTAATTTGTTTAATAGGGGTAGGGCACACATCATTATATACTTTTACTGCTCATTTTTGTAACATCATTACAATTCTTCACTGTAAAAATAGTTATGGATGCATTTATCCGAGACTATACATACCAAGAAATTGAAACAACTGTGGTCAAAAATTTTGATGATAAGATTTTGGCAGGCGAGCATGAGTATTTTAATATATTTCATAGCAACATTCGCAGCATTGCAAAAAATCATGACGAACTATTAGGATTCTTGAATAGTATACATATAAGATATGATATCATAATACTATCGGAAACATGGAAGGTTGATAATATTACTTTATTTAATTTGGAGGGATATACAATATGTTACAATGAAGGCTCAGTCAATAAAAACGGCGGCGTTATAGCTTATATTAGAAAAGATATAAATATTAATTACGAATCATATACTTTAACGGAAATAAATAATAAAATTTTGAAAATTGATTTTACTCTAAATAGAAAAAAATATTTAATTACCGCGATATACAAATCACCATCAATAGACATACAGGAATTTAACTATGGTCTTAAAGAATACTTTAACATCATTCATAAAAACCATTTTGATTATTATTTGTTTGTAGGAGATGTTAACATAAATATCCTTAATGAAGATAAATATTCAACAGATTACTTAAATATTCTACATGAGTATGGATATTTGTCTTATATAAATAAACCTACTCGTATAGACGGTGCAATCAGCAGTTGTATAGATCATATCTTTTTAAAAACTGAATATGAATTACATAAAAAAAATAAAGCGATAATATATGAATACCAAATAACGGATCATTTTCCCATTGCGATCTGTATAAATGGAGAAGTGGAAAAAAAAGCAATCTGCAAAATTATTGTAAATCGTATATTAAATATAAAAACTTAGAATGTGACCTAGTAAATGAAAAGTGGGATTTTGTGTACAACTCCAGAGAAACGCTAGATAATATTGCTACATGTTTTATTGATAAAATAAATTTCTATATAAAAAAGAACACAAGTACTATTAAGCTAAAAAACAATAAAAATAAAATAAAAAAACCTTGGATCACAAAAGCTATTTTAATTTCGGTAAACAAAAAAAATGATATGTATAAAAATGTTAAAAAAAATCAAAATAATGCTCAAATATCTCAAAATTATAAGAACTACAAGAATAAACTACAACAATTATTAAAAAAATCTAAAATAATGTACTTTAAAAAAAGAATCTATGAAAGTCAAGCAAGTTCTAGTCAAATGTGGAAAACTGTCAAAGATATCTGCAATGAAAATAAAAACTATGAAATTATTACGTCCATCAAAAAAGACGATATTATAATTAATGATCCCTTCCACATTGCAAATGAGTTTAGTGAACATTACTCAAATGTAGGAAAAAATCTTGCAGAAAAAATTGAACAGATATATGAAGCTACACCCCTACAATTACCATGTAATGTCAATTCCATATATCTTAGTGATATAACGGCTCTAGAAGTTAATCAGGCTATTAAGGAACTGAAGAATAACAAACTCCCTGGCATAGACGGTATAAAATCTGAAATAATAAAAAAAATTAGTTCATTTATAGTAAAACCATTCACTTATCTAATTAATATGATAATTGATCAAGGAACAGTACCATCGGTATTTAAAGCAGGAATTATTAAACCACTTTATAAAAATGGATCAAAAGATGTTGTAAGTAACTATAGACCTATTACCCTCATATCCAACAAAGCAAAAATTTTCGAAAAAAATAATAAAAAAGAGACTAATGAGCTTTATAAACAGGTATATCATAATATCAGATAAACAGTATGGATTTAGGGAAAATAGGTCTACTCAGGATGCAATTTGTGACTTAACCTCCAAAATATATGAATCGCTAGATAACAGCGAACCTGCCTTAGCAATCTTCATAGATCTTGCTAAGGCATTTGATACTGTGTGTCACTCTAAACTGCTACAAAAACTTTATGCTGTTGGTATCAGGGGGAAAACTCTTAAACTTCTGAAGAGTTATTTGGAGAACAGAACAAATTACGTCTCAATACATAATATATATAGTAATCCCAAAACAGCCACGTATGGTGTCCCACAGGGAACTGTACTTGGCCCTTTATTATTCTCTTTGTATATTAATGACCTACCAAGCTTGAACAGTCTAGGGAAAATAACAAGTTTTGCTGACGATACGGTTATTTTATACAAAGGTAAATCTTGGGATTCTTTACGGGCTGATATACAAAATGACTTTCCAAAAATTATGACATGGTTTAATAATAACATTTTAACGTTAAACTCTGATAAAACGAAGTATGTGGCATTCAGTTCATATAAAGTGGGTTTACCTCGATATAAATCCATATCAGTGCGAATAGAGAATAATTCTATAGCTCTGAATGAAAGTGAAAATGTGAAATACTTAGGAGTCATTATAGATTCACATTTAAGATGGGACAAACAAATAAATTTAATTGTGAAAAAGATCAGGGGAATTATATCAAAATTAAAATATCTAACTGACTTTTTAGATCTTCGAGACCTTAGAACAATATATTTCTCTCTAATTCAAAGTCAGATAAACTATGCAATTTTAGCGTGGGGTGGAGTTAACAACAATCATTTACACTCCCTAAATATAATACAAAAATGGTGTTTAAAAATAATCTTGAAAAGAAAATATACGTACCCATCTGATTTATTGTTTAAAGAAGCTGGGGTGTTAGATGTACGTCAGTTGTTTGGGCTCACCATGTGCACTGAAGTATTTAAAAATAAAAAAATCCTTAATTTCTCTGATTATCAGTATACTACTCGGTCAAAAATTTCAGAAATCCCTAAAAATATAAAATGTACTAAAACAGTTGGTCAGAGATGCTTCACCTACCTTTGCTCCAAAATGTATACAGCATTACCTCATAATATTAGAAATATAAGAAATTTATACTCCTTTAAAAAAAGTATTAAAAGGTGGATGTTTGAAACACCTAGAAATAAAATTCATGCTATTATAGACAAAACATATTATTATACATAGTCATCTTACCAATATATCCTAATATATTCTTCTATATTCCTGCTTGTCCTGTTGAAAACCTTAAAAAAAAAATAGTTTATATATATATATATATGTATGTATGTATGTATGTATGTATGTATATATGTATGTATATATATGTATATATCTATATATATATATATATGTGTGTATGTATATATACTTACTCCAGATAATTGCATCCAAATTTATTTTGTTTAAAGTCTTTATGTGTAAGTGTGTGTATACATGTATATACACATTATGAGCATGTTATGTATTGTTCAGTTGTAGTTTATTAGCATATCCGTTGTAACTCACAAACTAGCACTCACAGTCTCTGACTGGTGAGTACTTCGTGAGTTCCTTTACGTTTATTTTTGTACTAATACCGTATAATATGTAACTGCTATTATGGTCTATATGAATAAACGTTATTATTATTATTATTATTATTATTATATTAGTTGCAAATTATTAAAATTTATTTATTGTTCCAGAAACATGGGTCTCGGATGAAATGCTCAGCTTGTAACGTTGTAGCTCACCAAAACTGCATCAGTATCCTTGTAGACAGGGTGAAATTTACGTGCAAACCCACGTTTAGAGATGTGGGAGTAAGGCAGTATCGGGAACAGACGTCCATCCAACATCACTGGGTTCACCGACGCTCTGAAAAGGGAAAATGTAGACACTGTGGCAAGGTAAGGGTTTATATCTAAGGAAACGAAATGATAAGGGTAACAAGCGGTGTGGTTTTCGACCGCATGCAGTATCGTACACCACACAACGCCATGACGGGATTGAATTAACTATTTTAATACAGCACCTACTAAACACAGGTTGCCTGCTTTGGACAGATTCTGTTTATGGTAAAATTAAATATGAACTTGTTTGTATAGGGTGGACAAATTTCAATGTTTGTATAGACTAACTCGGTAACTGTAAGAAATACAAAAAAAAAATGGAAGACACATTCTCGATCTCTTTTTTTGAGACAAATTCACTGGCGAAAACTAAAATTTGCTATCTTCTTTTGTTTTCGAGTTATTAACAAACGTTGAATTTTTCGACTTTTAGACACATGTCAATATCTTGGTTGTTTGTAAGGTTATGAAAAAACAACTCGTACATTCTTGAGGCACTTTTTTCTGTATAATATCGTGGCGTAGAAAAAAAATTAAAAAAGAAGGTGCAATTTCGAGTTATAACATAAAGTTTTATTTTTTTTAAATGGGAATCATAGTTGGCTATAATTCAGTTAAAAAGGATTTCTTTTTCTCTTTCAAACTATGTATCATATGTGGAGTCGCTTTGATGTGTAAGTATTTAATAGCGAAAATAATCTTTTAGTAGATTACTTTTTGCGTTTTTTTCATATTTGTTCCAAGTAGGCGTGTGTCATCTATGACAGTGTTTATCCATTTGTCATTAAACTGCGTATTAATTATTTTGTTTCAGTCATAATTACATTCCATTTTGTCGTAAGTGAAGATGTCTTACGAAAATTAAGAGAAATATGATATGCTAGAATGCTTTATTCAAAGTAACAACAATTGTGATATTGCATCCGAAATATATTTCAATCGCTATCCAGAGAGAAGACAACCTAATAAAGCTATTTTTAAGAGGTTAAAAGAACTGTGGATCCTTCCAAGATCAAAAAATTACAACATTGCAGATGCTGAGGAAACTTCTATAATTATAATTGGAATGGCGGTTGCAAATCCTTCAATTTCAAGTCGTCAAATTGAAGCTGATTCTGGGATTTCAAGACGTCGAGCTTGGGGTATTTTGAAGACACACAAATTCAGGCCTTTCACAATAAGCAAACAACCTGCAACCAACTGATCTTCAGCGACGATTGGAGTTTTGCATATGGTATCGTCAAAAAAGTCAACAAGATCCATTCTTAGAAATGTAGTTTGGACAGAAGAAGCTTACATTAGCAGTGCAGGAATTTTCAACAGGCACTATTGGTCTAATATGAACCCTCACCGTACCGTTGACGTACGATCTCAGGAACGCTCTGGTTTTAGTATTTGGTGTGCTCTACATGGCAATCGTGTTTTAACATAACACATATATGAAGAAAATCTTAATGGCCAACGGTACTACGAAATTTTAAACCAGAAAATTACTGAGGAATTTATGGACAATCTACCCTTAATTGAGGCAAGAAATCAGTTCTTCCAACGGGATGGTGCACCAACTCATGATATCAGGACCGTTTCAGAATTATTAAATACACATTTTGGAAATAACTGGATGGGAAGTAACGGACCAATGAGGTGGCCATCATGATCACCTGACTTAACGCCACTAAATTTTTTTCTTTTGGGGCCACATTAAAAACAAATTATACAAGAAAACCAGTACCGACATAAATGACCAAAATTTTATAGACTGTGTGAATTCCATTTCAAATCTTCTTATTTATAATGCAGTTCAGAGTGTTATGAGTGTAATTTATATATCGAACATAACGGACATCAGTTTGAACATTTACTTTAATTTGAATTTTTATTTTGTAATTGTAATGTATTATATAAATATCTGATTTTTTGGTCTTGGCTCGTTGAAGGACCAACAATTAATGATATTTTCTTTTAACCTCTTAAAAATAGCTTTATTGCGTTGTCTCCTTTCTGGATAGCGATTGAAATATATTTCGGATACAATATCATAATTGTTATTACTTTGAATAAAGCATTCTAGCATATTATATTTCTCGTAATTTTCGGAGGACATCTTCACTTTTACGATTAAATGGGGTGTAGTTATGACGGAAACAAAATTATTAATATGCAATTTACTAACAAACGGATAAACACTGTCATAGATGACACACGTCTACTTAGAATAAAAATAAAAAAATGCAAAAAGTAATCTACTAAAACATTATTTTCGCTATTAAATACTTACACATCAAAAGCGACCCCACATATGATATATAGTTTGAAAGTTTAGTTTTTAACTAAATCATAGCCAACTATGATTCCCAGATAAAATAATACAACTTTATGCCATAACACGAAAGTGCACCTTTTTATAAATTTTCTCAACGCCACTGTATTATACAGAAAAAAGTGCCCGAAGAATGTAAAAGTTGTTTTTTCATAACATTACAAACAACCAAGATATTGACATGTCTAAAAGTCGAAAAAATCGAACTTTTGTTTATAACTCAAAAATAAAAGACGATAGCAAATTTTTGTTTTCGCCAGTGAATTTGTCTCAAAAATAGAGATAGAGAATGTGTCCTTCATTTTCTTAATCTATTACAGTTACCCTATACAAACATCAAAATTCGCCCTGTACTGGGCAGTCCACAAAAACAAATTATAAAAAGCAAATTTCGTTTATGTTTTTCATAATATCGGGCGTCACTGAGATATGGTTAACACTCGTTTTTTGTTTGATTTTTAACTTACAGAAATGATATATTATATATAGTTAATACAAAAATAAAATGATATTATTTTATATAAAAAGTATTTATCATTTCCGGTTTCAACGAATATGATAGCAGCTTTCTCATTTTTATCATTACGCCTTGTATATTTTTATAGTTTTGGATAAAGCATTAAATTCTGAGTTCGACAATGTGACATTACTTGAGTGTATGGCTTTTGTTTTCCGTTAATGCAGACAACGCAAGGGGCTTATAAAAATTTTAAATATACGTTTCAGATAATGTTCTATTGTTCGATGAAGTATGGCTCGATAATCTCGCCATCGTCCTCTGGGTTCGAATTCCGCCACCGGCACTCTTAATGTCGCATGTCGGTGGGAATAGTTGTGTGTCTGCGTTTTTTCATAAGTGTAACCAATGACTTTAGAATTAACTAGACAAGTAATTCCATATTCATTATAAAGGAATTGTTTGGTACTTACTGCAACTGAGACATTCTGCTATTAAAAATAGATGAAGCCTAGTACTTTGTTTATTAGTGTACTTAGTATTAGTGGCGTATATGTTAGAGAGGGTGATAAAACTGAGTTAGACAAAACTTAAAATTAATACGTACTAATTTCTCTCCTAATTTGACTTTAAAATAATATTAACGACATTGCTTTTTTTGGAGAAATAAATAAAATGGTGTTCTGTAAAAAAAAACAGTTAGTAGTTACAAGTTCTGAAGAGCTTTTTCGTCATAACTTACCTTAAGTAAGAGTATATATAAACTTTAATAGCAAGATACGATAAAATAAACGATACGTTAACGATAAAAAGGCAAATTTCGAAACAATTACTACTATAAAGGTAATTACCATATGTTCCCTAAGATAAAGATAGAAAGAGCTTCCAGATGGCGGCTAGCTTGAGTTGAAATCGGAGAGCCGATAGGTGTCGTTGGCCAAGATTTTGTGGGCGCCATAACCAATAGGTCAGTAAAATGCAAAGTAGAGTTGGCTATATACACTATATTACAAATTGTATATTACAAGGGTTAGTATATTAGAAAAATATTTACAACTACAGGGTGTTGCATTGAGAAAGGGATATACGTTAAGTGTGGATAGGGGTCACCGAGATGGTTCCAAATAATCCATACTTAATGGGTCTTTCGCCCTTTATGACCGAGATACAGGGGTGAATTATCAATTTTACCTATTTTTTTATTGACTCATAAGTTACGAACCACACTGTATATTTTATTGACATTTGGCACACGTATTCTCCATCACTAAAGAAAAACCAAGTCCGTCTTGACGAAAAATTAACAAATTCTTCCATCCTCAAAACAACATCCTAAATATCTGAATTTTTAAAATTTCTTAATAAATAGATGTTAAATCATTTTATGCAAAAAATTTTCAAAAATTGAACTCATTTCCACACCACCCTTGAGGTAGAGTTCGTGGCGTGGTATTTTTTTAATGTGGTAGCCCTGGGAGTCCTAATCTACGAATGCAAGGGCGGTGACACATATCAGCCAACGCTAGTAAGACAACTAATTGAATGATTGAATAATTAAATGAGTGAAATATGTATATAAAAAAACACAAGAATAAAAGTTATGGATAATTTAATTCTGAACACATTTGTTTGAAAAATTTTCCCATAAAATGATTAATAGTTCATTTATTTGTAAAAAACAATCCACCCTTACATTCAAGATGGCGCCGGAAGCCAGAGGATTTCTTGTGTGACGTTTCGGGCTAAAAACTATTTATTATCAACACTAACTGCCTCCCCAACTTTCATATTTACCACGATTTTCTTGGAGATAAACGATAGTTTTCCTGGATTGTTATGAAAAACTACAAAAATTGCTGAAAATGCATTTACTTGCCCTTTTTTTGATATTATTAACAGATTTTCTAATCGCATCCGGATTATTTCTCACTTCTTCACATGCATCTTCTATCCTTTGAGGAAGTTCTTCCCTACTATTTGTCAGTGGAATATACTTTGGACTTTAGGTATCCCCAAATGTGGTAATCCACAGGATTAAAGTCGGGTGATCTTGAAGGCCATTGAATAGGACCACCTCTGCCTATCCATGTGTTTCTCGTTTAAAAATTGTCTAACAATGAGCCTATAATGTGTTGATGCACCATCAGATAAAAATATATTGCGGCTAAGTTTACACCTGCAACGTCTAACAACATTAGTAAAATATTCTGAAGAAAATCCAAGTAGACTTCGCTAGTTAGTCTGTGAGGGAATAGATGTGGTCCGACTAACTTATTATCAATGACGCCGCACCAAACGTTAAATGAAAATTTGTGTTGTGAATGGACCTCCCTTGTAGTAAATGCATTTTCTTTAGCCCATATGTGCGAGTTCATCTAATTATAAACACCGTCTCTTGTGAACTGGGCCTCGTCGGTAAATAAACATCTACGTATAATTCTATCATTTCGAATGATCCACCTACTAAAATTCGGAATTTCGTACCTTGCCACTAACCGCTGTACTTCCTGCACATGAAATGGATAAAGACGATGTTTCCTTAGTCGTCGTCAAACAATAACATTTAGATCATGACCAATTCGCCTGGTGCTAGTTTCTGGATTATTGTTAACCATATTCACAACATTTTTTTTCCATATTTAAATGACGGCTCTCATAATGCTCGTTTAATTTCACTGTTGGGAACATACCATGATCTGCCATGCAATTAAAAACTTGAGAAAATATTTTGGATTTTGGTGATCTTCGACCAGGAAACCTTCTTTCACACTCCCTTTTTGCTGCTAGAGCATTACCATCACAAAAACCATAAACGTATATCGCATCCGTGTATTCTCGATTAGAAAATTGATGAGACATTATTAATAATTATCAGATAAACTAGATAATTAATTAAAACACTGAAGAAAGTTCACGAACAATAAACACTGTTTGACAAAAAATGTAAATGTGTAAACAAATGACGCGTACAATAATAATGATGTGTCAATCTCATAGCCCACTCTACCTCAAGGTGGTGTAGAAAACTTAATTTACCACAGTTCATTGTTCTTGCCTACAAATCCACCAAATGGGTAATTCTAAAATATCCTTTTCATGGTGTTTGTGATTATTTGGTCCTAAATTCGCACCTGGAATTACATTTGCTAGTGGTGTAGAGGCATATAAATACAAATTATCTAGGTTTTAGAAATACGTATTAAGTAATCTACATTAATTATGACATACTAAAATTAATAAAATGGGTCTGATTCCATTAAACATTTTAGTAGTAAAATTGGTTGTGGAAATGGCCTGTCTCTATTAACATCCAAACGAGTTTATTTAACATTGATGTTCTCTGTCTTCTCTAACTTTTTCAAATGGTAATGGTAATGGTAATGGTAATGGTAATGGTAATGGTAATGGTAATGGTGGGGGAGGCTGACGCCTGGCTAGTAGGACACAGACGGGCCCTTTTTACCAACCTCCAGCTGTCCCCTCAGCCATGTGCTTCTCTTGCTCCCTCATCGAATCTTTCCGACCTTCTGATGAAGGTCAGGATGTCACTCATTGCGAGGGAGCTCATCTCCTCCCTTAAAAGCGCCTCAGAACCGAAGATACTGTGTCTCAGGCGCCCAAACGCCTCACATTGTCCCAGGAAGTGGTAAGATGTCTCTTCATCACTCCTGCATCTTGGACATGTAGGGTCTTCCTCAATACCTATCAATGATAGATGCCTCCTAAGTCTGCAGTGGCCTGTCAGAACACCGATTAAGAGATTCAGAGTTTTACGACTCCGTCCCAGCAACCAGGCCGATCTCGATTTGTTCGGCCCCGTCATAAAATCTCGGGTTTGCCTGCAGGCCCTGTTGGTCCTCCAGTGCGTCCTCAGTGTCTCGTGGGCCCACTCATTGGGGGCCTTTGTGACCTGCCTTCTTGAAATACCTAACATAGGCTCAGGCCCGTGACAGGGTTCCTCGGCTCCGAGTCTAGCCAATTCATCGGCCTTCTCGTTGCCTGGAACTCCCATATGTCCCGGGACCCATACCAGTCTCACTTGTTTATGCCTGGCCAGCTCTTCTAGGGCACACTCCTGGACGAGAGCTGATCTCGTCCTGAGGGAGCACACCGCCTTTAGAGCAGCCTGGCTGTCGGAGCAGATGTATATTATCTGTTCCGCCCCATTCCTAACCTCAGCCCTACCTGCCACCGCTAGGATGGCGTAAACCTCTGCCTGGAAGACCATGGTGTACGAGCCTAGAGCAAAGCTCTCCTGTACTTCTTTGTCTTCCAGATATATTCCCGCCCCGGAAGACGGTCTAGTGGCCAGCCGAGATCCCTCTGTGTAACACACCAGAGAGTCCGGGCGGAAGTCAATTCTTCCTTCACTCCACTCCTCCCTACTTTTTCAAATTATAGACAGTGTATTTCATTTCCCCTTTTTCGTTCCATAGAAACTGTAAAAAAACGGAATGTACAAATAAAAGAAATACGTGGTATATGAAGTATTAAATAAATAAACAATTAACATCAAATAAGCTATTGATTAAAATATAACCTTTTCGGCCCATAGACAAAAATACGTATTAAATCATCATGAGGAGCATTATTTGAAAAGCCAACAAATTTAAAATTGGCCGTTTTTGAGTTGAGCATGAATTCAGGTACTCATGACTGATTGCTACAACATACAATAAGTATTTTTGACAAAATTCGACAAATGGCTGTTTTATCAGTCTGTGAAATCCGTATTTTACATCAAAACACAACAAATCCTCGCAGGGTCTAATGAATTATATTGCTTTCAGTAAACTAAATGGATTTATTACCTTTTGATATAATGCTCCCCAATATCCTACTTATAGCACACACTACAATAATACGATATAATAATAATAATGTATTTTGTTTTTCATTGACTAGTAAATTACAAGTATCCGATTTGTTAGTACCATATTTTAAAAAATATAGAAAATATAGTGTGCATAAAATACAGGCACCGTGCATTTTTATATTAACTGTATTAATTTTATTACCTGTTTTAAAATAATATCTATGAATAAATAATAATTGCTCTTCAAATAAAATACCGATTCTTCTATTATTTTTAGAACAGCATTCTCGTTTTATACAGTTTTCAATTCATTTGCGAACTGCACAAAAACTGATGCACTTGTCGTAAAACATGTCAGATAGTAATTTACATTTAAAAGGATAATTTTATAAAAGTTACTCACCATCATGCGTCAGCTGGAGTCCCTCCCTACTGCATCACTTTGTTCGAGAAACTCTAAACTTTCCTATAACATTTCATAACAAAAAAGCGTGTAAAACTGTGTCGACGAGAAAAACTTTATAGTATTACTTACACCCTAAACAACGTGTAATAAAATATTGATTTCAAAAGAGGGAGCGGCATGTTATTCTTTGTAGCCTGTTTTATACTTATTTTTAATTTTCGTTGGGTTAGATTTAATAACTTTTTGGTGCAGACTCATTTCATGCAGCATGCTATTAAAAAGCACATGATCCTGAAAATTCAGGGTCTTAAATTACGGTAGTCCTTTCTATAGATGTGAGAGTTTCGCCTTTTTTATATTTTGCACAAAATTTAACATTTCTTATGTTAAGTCAGGAGGCTAGCTGAATAAAATTTGTTGTGTTGATTGCCAGTAAAGTAGAGAAGTTTTTAAGATGGTTACTAAATTTTTTTTCTATCTTTTTATTTTTTCTGTAGTCTTATAAAGTTAAGAAATAATTTTTATTTTAATAAAATTTTAAGAAAATAATTTTTTTTGTCCAAATAGTTTCGGCTCCAATAAGAAAATTGTTTCTCAGGGTGATAGGCCTACTATTGGACTACGTTCATAAAAAAATTAATAAGCTAGTACTAATAGTTAAGCTAGAATTACAAAATTTGTTGGCAAAACCGAGTTTAGCTAAAAACACACGAAAACCTAAATAACTCCTAAACTAACAAATTTCGCATAATACAAATGGGAGTCAAATCGATGCGTATTGAGGTCCTCCATCATCCTATGTCGGTTGGTCCGTTCTCAGTGAAACACCCTGTAGATATTCAACAGATCTAGAGTTTTTTTAATTGACTCGGTGGTGTGAGGGAAATTCCCGCATCCTTCCAAAAAGATCGCACGCGTTAAAAACCATATAGGACCAAGTCGATGAAATATTGTGGATGAGCGGACCTGCTCGCGTCGACGTCTTTCAAGAAGGATGTGAAACTGTGGGTCTCCTATATCTACGATGTGAGCGTTTTAATGATCCCTACCCCACGACCAAGTGGGAGTTTGGAACCATCGGTGACTGGCCTTAATAACGGAAATAGGCTGACGTGTGATGAAAAGTATTTCTCAGACATTTAACTTGCATCTTCTGTTGAGAAAATTGTTTTATGTGTATAGAATCAGTGCTTGGTTGGTGAAACACAAGTAAAATTAACTAATAGTTTTTATTCAGATATACATCAAATTTGTATTAGTATCACAAGCATTTTCAAAATGTTGTGAAAATGTCATTATATTTTTCAAAAAATGAAAGCGTCGTTGTTATTTAAGTTGTCACAGTGACTGTTAATAACAGACAATTTTGTAATGGTATTTTCTCAAGAGCACAAAACTTTCATGCTCAAGTCATACTTTCGCACTGGGCAAAAAGGTGATAACCAATAGCCATAGTTCACAGAAGGCCATTTAGAAGAAATTGGGAAAGAATTTCCCAATGTTGTTTTTGATATAGTAGCCGAATGAGCAATGCGCTTATAGCTATTTGCTCGGTATCGAAAATCGATGATTCAATTCCATCCTGCAAGTTAGAAATTGTTTGTAATTGGTTCTGAACTAAAATGGAAGAGGGAATTGTCAATGCTTTAACTATGCTTCAGGCTCTACAGTAAACTTTAGGGCCTCGTCTCTCTTTACCAAAATCCTAAGATTTTCAGGAGGTTACTCTTTTTCTTTCTTGGGGCTTACTACCACATGAATAATTATGGTTATCTAAAAAATACAGTTAGTTATCCAGTATGAACAAATTATTCAGTTTTGTGTATGTACAGTTTTGAACACTTTTCTTAACTTTTACTGTTCATATATTTATTAATACAATTTATTACTACAAAACCTTGACTAGTGTCTAAAATCAGATATTCTTAAGAACGATATTTTTCAAAATATTTAACAGTATTTTAATAATAATACACTAATTTTAATAACCACATTGTATAATTAGACGATATATTGCATTATCTTTCAGCTCTACCAACCGACGACGCGACGGTAGCTTATTAAACCAGCTAACTTACAACTACATCTAGACAGATAATTTCGAATGTGCGAGAAAAGACAAATAACTCACAGTGTTGTTTGTTTGCTTAGACTGAACTGAACTAAATTGAAGCAATTTCGTTTTCTCTAAATAATAAGACTATACCTACGGGCGCTGTTGATATACCGCCTTTAGCTAATAAGGTGGAGATGCATACATATTATGCTAACATCGTAAGAGAAGCAAAATAGTCTAGAAAATAACTGGATTTAGAGATAGCAATAATTAAATTTTTGTTCAAATGACTTCTCATTATTTTAAACATTTCTGCATATTATTTTTCTAAACAATGGATTCAAATCAAGCAATTCTGTATTTAATTTAATAAAAGAATTTATGTTCTTTACCTATAACTTCTTGATAACTTGTATTAGTCTAAGCACTAGCGTGCAAATTCTACGAATTACCGTCTGCCAATCGGTAATCAAAGAGGCCAGAACTTTTTTTTAATCGAAAATCAAAAAGCTTAAATTTTCCGTATTTTCTACTGTAATAACATATCCAAAGGACGTTTTTTAATATTTATAAGAAAGAAGTACAGACACGAAAAACTGAAATTTTTTTTAACCCTCTAAGGGGTGGTTTGGGGGGTTAAATTTGGCAAAAATGTCTGCCAGCCAATGTTAGGGTTTTTTAGTGCCTTGTGAACCATAAGCTGGTTGGGCAGACGTTTTTTTTTAATTTTAACTATTTTTTAACATATCAAATTTTTCACACTTTACTGGCAAATTGCTCAAAACCCGACCGATAGAAGTGTCTGCCACTATACACTGTACACACCAAAATAAACATTTTGCATTAGGTTTGGTTCTAGTAACTAAAAATTTTTTTTTCAATTCCCGGTTTCCGTGCGCCGACCAGAAGTTTTGGCTGCCACCTAATTGGGGTATGGGGAGTACATATACTAACTACTTATGTGGATAAATATCGGTAACCATTCGAAAAAAAAAAAATTTTCCCCCCACCGCATCCGGCCACCATACCAAGAATTTCAAAAGAGAAAAAGTATGGTGCTCATATGGTCTTTGGCAACTTGAAAACATTTTTTCTTCACGTAAAGTGCGTTTTTTAATAGACACAAGAAAATGTTAAGAAAAAATTTACAAATTATATTTGAAAAGAATAAAGTTCTCTTAATATCTAGTCCTGGAGTGAGTTGGAACCTTTGATGTGATATAACACTGGCCCTCTGTCACTATTCATACTATTTTTACACTTTATGATTTCCAAGCTTTGAAATGCATCCAGCTGTCTAGCATTTGTTACATTCCTAACTAATCGTAAATTGCTAATATCTATTTTATGGTTGTTCTCAAACGCATGTTAGGCTGCACTAGACTTATCTGTTCTACCGTATTTGAGATGGGCCATATGCTCTTTGAATCTAGTTTGAGTTGATCGTCTAGTCTGTCCAACATATTTTTGGTTACAGTCCTTACAGCTAATTTCGTAAATTCCCGACTTTTCGTTTGTTTCAATTTTGTCTTTTGGATTACCTAAAAGTTGCTGTAGTTTGTTTCCCGATGAATGAACTACTGTCAAACCTACATCTTACCAATACCACGGGTGAATCGAAGATCGAATGGAATCGATACAAATTTCGGGTTTTCTCTTTCATTGTGAAAGGTCGAGGTATTTTGAAGCGACTCTTTAAACTTTCGTTTGCTAATTATTTTATCAATTAAACTTACAGAATAATCATTACTTGCAGCTATATCCTTCTCCTTATTGAAGATAAAGCTTAATAGACGATGGACTAGAAAATTAAAACTCACCATTTTCTGTTGAGCACAAGGGTGAGAGTCCTTAGGGATATATCTTAAATTATTGATATCTTTTCTGTATATGTCAAGTTCTAACTTATTTTCCCTATTTTTTTAATAATTATTAATAATACATCTGAAAATGGTAGTTGTCCAGAGTTTTCAGTTTCATGTGTGAATTTAATTGACGCGATGTTCTTTTTCTACCAATTCTATCGTTCCTTCATATACTGGTAATGTGTTAACAGGTCTAAATTCTTCACATATTATTGTATTCAATATTTTGGGAGTGGGTGTAACCACCGATATTTTCCAGCTTTTGGGACACATTGCATTTTGTAATGAGCTATTACTAACATGTAAAAATCTATTACCAATTACTTCAAAGACAGTTTTTATAATTCTTGTGGATGTAGGTAAATTTGCTCTAAGTGTTTTCCAAGCGAATAGTCTTTAGTTTTCTTTATTTTTCTTTTTACCAACATAGATAACTGCAAGTCGTCCTCGCTGTCCCAATCTTCTACCATCACATCTTCTTCTGTCAACACATATTCTGAACTTTCCCTCATAATTGTCTTCTTGATTTTTGCCCATAGAAACTTCTACGTTTGCCCATAACTGAGATACTGGTAAATTATTTAGAACTTTTCATCCCTGGAATCTTCATCCGTGTTATAGTTGTTGGTATTTTCCGGAGGAAACATGATTATTAGAAATATCAGCAACATTATCAATATCTTCAATTTCTTCAAGAAGTTCGTTTAATGTGAGAGGTTTTTTCAATGCCTAAAAAAAGTTTATGATTGCTTTTATACGGTAAAATAATTGTGTTATTTTAACATTTATTTTACCATATAAAAGCAATGTACAACACAAAGCGTATAGTATGGACACATGACCTAATCATATTTTTGATTTCATCATGGGGCATTAGGGATAAACAACATTTATTTTGATTGTAAAATACAAAAAAAGTTATGCAGATATCATATTGTTAAAACAAACCATTTTTGATGATAGTCACTCATTTTCACAACACAAAATTATTTCTCCAGTTCAATACCGTCTCAAAGTAATGAAACATGCAAAATATAATCTCAACTAGTGAAATTGATGGTAAAATATGTTTCTAATTGAAATACAACTTTCAACATCTATGTGCAAAAGCTAAAACTACTCCAGGTGCCGGTAACATAGATTACTTTTATCGTCCTTTTAAAAGGACCATAGGTGCAAATGTGATATTTTTTTATATATAACCCCCTTGATTATTCATTAATAATTAATTGTATATATCGATATGTAATAAATAAGTTGTTAAGGAATAACATATGGCTATTTTATTATCTCAGTATCTGAACATTATTATACGTCGAAAATTGCGTCAGTTTATCATGAATTTTGTTCATTTTGGGAAGGGGATTAAATATTAATTAAAGCATATATGGGTCGGCCTCTTTTATGAGAATAAACGATTTTTATAATATAAGGACTGTCTTGCATATTATTTATTACTAATACTAAACCATACACTTTTGTATTGTTATACTATTATAAATCAAAGAAAGTAGTTGCGGTAGTTATTAATAACATGGATTAAATATTTTAATCTATGATAAAAATAAACTTGAAAAGTTGCTCTTAAAATGAATTCTAATCTATTGTCTTTATATGTAAAAAAAATCATCTATTTTAGTTTTGCAAAGTCCAATTTTCCAGGTAAAAATCCAATTACAAAGCCGAAAAATTATAATTTAAATATACAAGTGTACAACATAAAAATTATAACAATATTAGTATTATAAAGAATTACTACATAAAGGTAGGCAAGAGAGTTAGACAAGTAAAAGATACATTTTAAATTCTGTCACACACCAAATATACAAAACTATTTCTGAGTCTGCAGGTTTAAGAATAAGTTTCCTTATTTAATTTATTTTGGTATTAAAAACATATATCGAATATATATATATTTTCGAGGTGCAGGCAAATAGAATGGAGGCGAATGCAAGAGTCTGTAGATTTAGAACATGGAAATTAAGACAGATAAGAAATTTAGGACAATCAATTTTGCGATTTAAAATCTTATAAAGGAATACCACATGTTTCTAGGTCACTTACGTGAAATTTATTTAATAATACACTGGCCGACACAATTTTTATAACATAGCTCACACTACTGTTTTTATATTGTTAATACCTCCCAATTATAGTGTTTCCAATATGAATTGGAACAGCATAAAAACGCCAACAACGGGAATTTAGTCATATCCATGAGTGTCGACCAAAAAGTTTAGAATTATCTTTTAATTGTTTAAAATAAATCGGATATTTTTTTACAATTTTATATGAGTTTATGTGTATGTATAATACCTATAATAACCTTTTTATTTATTTACTTACTTGTTTATTTATTTATATTAGCTAAATAAGCAATTTTGATGATTGAATAAAAGTTAAGAATCTTACTCATTTAGTTGATGACATTTTCTACAAACTGTAAAAATTGATATTGAGTCTTGTATAAAATGTCACCATCCAGCCAAAACCAACATGGAGGTGTGAGTATTTTTTGCCAGGATAGGATAGGAATATGAAAGGTGTTAGTATGATGGAATATTAGAATTAAATTAGAAATAAATAACTTTTTCAAATAAAATATAACACAACAAATAAAACAAAAAGAAAGAAATAAATAAATATTTGCATTTTGTTAGAAACTCAAAAAATCAACTCTATTCAACCATTCATCGACTGAACGTAAAAAACGCTTAAGCAAAAATGCTGCGTGGTAATTGAATCACAAAAAAACAAGAAATAAATATTTAAAATTTGTTAAATACTCAAATAAAATCAATTATAAATCTTTTGAACCGTTCAAGCTAAGTTGCTTCGATTAAATGTAAAAAACATTTAAACAAAAATACTAAGTGGCAATTGAATTACCAGAAAAATATTCTGAACTAGAGTCGTTACCGGTTTGAATAATAATTGGTGTTACGGGTGGCAAAATAGGATACTCGTTTTCTTTTTGTATAACATGACTTTCGCATTTTCCCCATATGTCGCTATTGCTCACTTCATTTACTACTTGTCGTATATTATCAAGTACTACTGCGCTTAAAGTTGGTAACTGATTGCATTTCCGTAAATGTTTCTTTATATTGCCCCAAACCATCTCGATCGGATTAAATACGCAATAATACGGTGGCAACCGCGCGAGCGTATGACCATGTCTCTTGCAAAAATCATCTACATATTCGTTTTTAAAATTGTGCTAAAATTTTCGTTTTCTTCCTTTCCACTTTGTAGAGTGATCTATAACATCCCCTTCCTTAATAATGCGATAAATCGTAGAAGTCGAAAGTTTAGTTAATTCATAAATTCTATTTACAATGTCCCTATCTTTTCAATTTCAATATTTTCTCTCTTTAAATATTCATATATATTTAAAATAAGACGCTGAAATTGAATATGTAAATCCTTGTTCTTATTAAACTCCGAACTAGTTGCAATTAATGGCGCCACCGGTTCAATATTCTCTTCAAATAATTCATTTTTATTCGTTTCAAAGGGCCTCCAAAAAAGCCGTGTTAATAATAATAATTAATGCAAATATTGAAATATTACTAAAATCACTTAATAAGATCACTAAAATGATATAAATACCTCACAGAAAATAATTTTATTTATCTAAAATTATTACATGAACTGCACTGTACGGTCAATATAAACAACTAGTCCCGTAGTCTATTCAAATCACGAATTAATTCGTCAGAGTTCTGACACTACCGCCCGAGTTTCACATCTGGTCAGCTGCATTGCCACATTCTCATATCGAATGTAATGTAGAGGTATCTTTCAATAAATACAAGTACGATTTGCACTCTATTTCTTTGATGATAAGAGTGGAAATTCGCCCTCCTGGTATAAACACTTTAGACTGAAGTATTTCAATTCATATTGGATAAACTATAACTGAACAATTATCCAAAAAGTCCTAATACGTACCATTTTTGGGTGAATACAATAAACCCTATTATATTGCCATGTAATAAATTTTATGGTGGGTTGGCAATTTTAGATGAGTAAGTTAAAGTAAAGTGGAACATTTTCAGTATCAGTCTTGTCTTGGCCCTCTAAGTGCACAATTGCGTCTGTTAGAAAGTGTTTTCGTTTATCTACATAACTCTGTTACGACAAAAATGTCCAGTCAAATGCGCCGAAGTTGCAAAACCTCACCTGATAAGTTTTGTTACATTTGTGGAGAATTTCTTGTGGTCACAAGCGTGGCCATTGTCTGAAAATGTGAAAAAAAGTTATTTTCTATCTCGAAATTATTTAATGACCCTTATTTTAATGGTTTTATGTCGTAAATTGTTGGGGTGTGATCAATTAAAGAAAAAAACCAGTTTCAAAAAATATGTCGACGTTTCGTCTTTATTTAAAGACATCCTCAGGACTCTGCAGATCAATTACAGTATAGGTAGTTCTATATTGGTAAACAACACATAATTATGTATATATATTCGAATACAATAACATTAATAATGGAGAATGAGGTTACA
Organism: Rhamnusium bicolor; assembly: GCA_029963845.1. Classification (NCBI taxonomy): domain Eukaryota; kingdom Metazoa; phylum Arthropoda; class Insecta; order Coleoptera; family Cerambycidae; genus Rhamnusium; species Rhamnusium bicolor. The sequence continues at coordinate 45,795 of JANEYF010000780.1, forward strand.
TTTTTTGGTAATAAACATCTGTCTGTGCATATATACGTGCATGACATAATAAATGTAAGAGTTATTGCATTCAATAAAACATAATACCTAATTAAAAAATATACTTAAAAACTGTAATAGATTTAAAATTAAAACATTTAGTAGGTACTCACATTTTGTATAGGTTTTCCTTGTAAAACACTAAACAACTAAATGTATAAACAAATAGGTAGACGACAATAATAATAAAATAACAGCCACGTACAATGAATGAACAATGACTTGACTTGTGATGTATACAAATTTAATAGTACGGTGAAAAACTTATCTCTAATTTTTTTGTTACGAATGGTTCTTTTTGATTTTTGTTATTAAATTAAAATAAGACGAGTTTAAGTTTTCTACGTCAGACCCTTTGTTGAAACATTTGTTCTGTTTTTGAATTTCAACCATTTCATGTAGAAGTCATTTTTTAAATTCGTTTGTTTACCCAGAATATTGGTTCTTTCGAAATTAAACGAGTGTAAAAAATTTTTTTGAGTGTTGCGCCAAACAAATCAAATTATTTTATTTGATTTGTGAGTATTTGCGTAATCTCTAACACGTTCCGAGATTCTAGTTTTCAGATATCTGTTTGTCCAATATATACCTGATCACACTCATTACTAGAGCTGTCCGATGTGCCTGGAGTACAGCCACGGTCTTGCGCTGTCGTCACACGTGCCGATTTAGAAGTGATTTACGCTGCAGTTTTATTTGAAAGGTTAATGCGTGAGGTTGTACCTATAAATTATACATAATGTCAAACGCGCCAAAGGGTAAAAAACGACCGTACGCGGACACAGTGAATAAATTTATGCAAAATAATTTGTAAAGTTTGCAATCAAGACTTAATGTGCTGGCACAAAACAGATTGTCGTCGTCATATCAATACCGTGCAACATCAAAATAAAAAAATGGCATGCCTTTGACAACTCAGTTTATGTGTGATTTATTGTTAATGTTAATAGCCTGTAATATTCCGCTACACATACTGGATAAACAACCATTTCGGGAGTTTTGGAATAAATACAATCCCCAGGTGAACTTACCAAGTCGTACATCGTTATGTAGATATATTCCAGCTGTTCGTGAAGACATTGTAATAGGATTAAATGTGGATTAAAAAATACACGGCTCTGGTTATTGTAAAAAAAATTCTATTTTAAATATTATAGTACGTGTACTGGACCCTCTTAAACCAACATTTCCACGGCTTTTTATTATGCTGAATATTTTCAACAAATAAAAGCTGTGATACTACAGTTCAACCCTAACGAGGCTGCAGCTATTAGGGAAAGCCAGACAAGCTTTCAAGGCGTTTCCCTTGAAACAGATTTAAAAAGTATTAATAATAGTTATAGGGGACTACACGACGCAATAGAAAAATTGCAAAATAGTTCGTTGTCGTTAGTGGAATCGCTGCAAATAGTGGACGACGTAAAAACACAGCTACAGGCTATAAATGACGCAAAAAATAATCGCGTTAGTGAAAAATTCGAGAGTGTATTACAGAAAGATCCTGATTTTAGCAAATTAAGACAAATTTGTGATGGTGCATCTACAACTTCGTTAAGTGAGTTCACAGATTGTTTTACTTATGCCTGTATTACATCCGTAGATGTCGAACGGTCATTTTCAAAATACAAACATATTTTTTCACCAAAGCGAACATCGCTGACAGAGACAGCTGTAGAAACATACCTGATGCTATTATACTATAGATCTTCCCCACTTTGTGATGACGACAACCAAACTACTTCATAAATCTGTTTAAAAGGGTGAGTTTTATACAAATTTTTATAAAATGTAACATTATTGTTAAAATTTATTTCCATTTATTGTACTTATTCAAGTATTATGATATGATGTAAACATATGAGTCATATGACGGCTCTGGCGGCCAGGTGACCTCGGACAGCTCTACTCATTACATGGTATCTCGTAAATGACGTCATACTGTAATTCTTTCGGAGTTTTTGTTTTAATTTTACTAAAGCAGTGTTTTTTTTAAATTGTTTTCACTTTTGGTTGTTTCGTCACTTAACAAAATAATAAAAGTCCATTTTTGGATACACTTCTTATTCGTACAAATAATAAAATTGAAATTGATTGGTATCATAAACCAACTCATTCAGAAAGATATTTAAATTACTTTTGAGAGCATCCCATGACATAAAATAAATGTTATCAACAATTTGAAGTATAGGGCAACTAATTTATCACATGAAAAGTATAGGGAAAAAAACGTATGTCTAGTAAGAGACCTACTAATTAAAAACAGCTATCCAAAAAAACTTGTTAATAAAATTATATATAGAGAAAACACGAAAATTACATTAGACCTGAATAAAGTATATTACAAAATACCGTATGTAAAAAATTTATCAGACAAACTCAGGAAATTGTTAAGTGATGAAACAAGACATGTAACAACCAAAAGTGAAAACAATTTTAAAAAACACTGCTTCAGTAAAATTAAAACAAAAACTCCGAAAGAATTACAGTATGACGTCATTTACGAGATACCATGTAATGAGAGTGATCAGGTATATATTGGACAAACAGGTAGATATCTGAAAACTAGAATCTCAGAACATATTAGAGATTGCGCAAATATTCATAATCCAAATAAAATAATTAAAAACCCAATAAGTTTGGGGCAACACTCAAAAAAATTTTTTGCACTCGTTTAATTTCGAAAGAACCAATATTCTGGGTAAACAAACGAATTTAAAAAAAGAATTCTACATGAAATGGTTGAAATTCAAAAACAGAACAAATGTATCAACAAATGGTCTAACGTAGAAAACTTAAACTCGTCTTATTTTAATTTAGCAACAAAAATAAAAAAGAACGATTCGTAGAAGCTAGAGATGTTTTTCACTAAAGCCTATGTAGTGGGTGATGGGATCAAAATTGTTAATTTCAAAAACTAATTTTTAATTTGCCGACGTTTCGTTTATTATTATAAACGTTATCAGGACACTGAAATTACAAAATTCTTATGAAATTACGTAATTTAAAAAGTATTAAAAGTTGAAGTTAAAACAGTTTAAATTAAATCACCTGACATTAAAATTTTCATTAAAAACAGTTTAAATAATTAAAGATTGACATATTTACAATTTTAAAAAACAGAAAGTAGGTAAAAGAGAATTTACACAACATGAGGATAAAAAATTAAAAATAAAATGTTAAAATAGACTTACAGTTAACTGTGCTTTTTGACGTCGAATTTTTAAAGTAATTGTCACAAGCAAAACACAAAGAGAAAATCAAAAAACACTAAATACTTTAAAATAATTATTGAGAATATTAAAATATAATTTCTGGTCTCAAAGCCAAATCATATCTAAATGATTCGATATACCAACGCTGATGTTGGCTGCTATCAATGTTCACATTTTTTTATTAATTTTTTGTTTTATTTTATAGTTTAGAAGCAATTTACAATTTAAATTTAATGTTGTTATATTAAATTTACCTATTTGTTCTACTAATGATATTGAAATAGGCTGCATTTAAGTTTTCAATATCAGATCATTTATTAACACACTTATCATTTTTCTTTATACATATCATTTTGTTAGTTAATCTTTTTTTTAAATTATTTGTTTCCCAATTATTTTAGTTTCGTCAAAGTTAAAAGTATGTCCTATCAACACATGTTCTACGAGTTGGGTAGTATTATTTTTCTTTAATGCATTTTTATTGTCATTTTTATGTTCAGCTATCCTTTGTTTAAGGTATCTTCCCGTTTGTCCTATATAACTTGTCTCGCATTAGATACAGGCTATTTCATATACTACATTAGATATTAGTTCTTATTGTGATTTTAATTTTATAAATTAAAATGTTTTAAATTTTTTTTATTTTTCAATTAGGTATTAAGTTTTATTGAATGCAATAACTATTACATTTATTATGTCATGTATATATGCATAGACAGGTGCATATTATTAGAGGGCAGAAAATGCATGCCTTTTTGGTTCCAATGGTGCGGCGAGAACTCACCAATCATTTCGATGATTGTTATTTTTGTGTAACAAGAACTGAGGGATACTCCAAAAGAGAAAAACAAAAATCAAATATATGAATTTGCCATCGGCCCTAAGACCTATTTCTCACAATGCATCAGACTTACCAGTGCCAACTGCGCCATTAGATTATCAAAATATTGTTTTGGGAGGTAATGGAAATACTAACGACTCTTCAAACTGCCCAGACCAGTGTGTATTCCAGAAAATTTTAGTGACCCTCACTTAATTGCTCAAAAAGAATCGAATGTTTGGTATGTAACTTGAGGCTGTCAGAACCAAAGGCAGAACTTCTTGGTTCCCGACTTCCCCGAGTGGAACTTACTGGCTAAAGAAACAAAGATTATAACTTTTAGAACAAGAAATGCAACAGTTTCCCCATTTTATAATATGGAAAATTCACTATGTGCATGTATTGATATTGCTGGTTTAATGCAAGAACTTAATATCGAGCATTCCCCTTCTGAGTGGCGCTTATTCATAGATTCCTCCAAATACAGTTTAAAAGCTGTATTACTACGTAATGGAAATTTAAAACCATTTATACCAATTGCCCATTCAGTAACAATGAAAGAGGATTATAACAGTATGAGCACCATTTTAAATAAAATTAATTACAACAAATACAAATGGGAAATATGTGGGAATTTAAAAATAATAGCAATTTTAGCATAGCTTCAAGGAGGCTTTACAAAAATTATTATTTTCTTTGCTTGTGGGACAGTCGTGCAGTAAACAAACATTATGTGAAAAGAATTTGTCCAGAGAGGAAATAATTTGACCCAGGAACTATTATTGTTAAATATTTGCCCTTGTAGACTCTACAAATGTTCCTTTGCCACCACTTCATATTAAACTTGAGCTAACGAAAAATGTTGTGAAGACTATGAATAAGAAGGGTGAAGAATTTAAATACTTGAGAGAATTTTTTTCTCAATTTAGTGACGCTAGACTTAAAGGAGGCATTTTTATTGGTCCTCAAATTAGAAAATTTCTTGACGATGCAGATTTTAAAGAAACACTCAACAGACAAGAACTCAGAGTTTGGAACTCATTTGTAAATGTAGTCAGGGGATTTTTAGGGAACAAGACGGATGAGAACTACAAGCAAGTAGTAAGCGAACTTTTCGATTCGTACCAAATGCTTGGTTGCCGTATGTTTTTAAAAAGTCACTTTCTGCATTCTCATTTAAATTTTTTCCTGAAATTGGTGCGGCAAGCGTCGAGCAAGGAGAAAGATTTCATCAAGATATCAGGACAGTGGAAATTCGTTATTATGAACGGTGGGATCTAGCCATGATGGGTATTTACCGTTGATTCTTAAAGCGAGACGATTTGATCCCCATAAATGAAAAAAATTAACTGAACATATATTTTTCAAAATTTATTCTCTATCTTTGTAGATATATTTAGGTAAGCCTATATGTATATGTCATATACATCATTGATATATAGCAATATATAGTAAAAGTATTAGTAATGTTATTCCTGTCCATAATATTTTATTAATGTAACAAGAAAACGTTAGTGTTATGATCTTTTGCTTGCCATTTCTGTAATTAGAAGGCTTTATTCCAGTGGGATATGCTATTCAGGTACATGTTACAAAAAATTTATAGTTTTTTGTCCACCAGTGAATTCATAATGTGGAAGTCTCCTTTCTCTGTAAGTTTTAAACCGTTTATACCAAGATATTTGAAAGCGTCTTTCAACTTTTCAATCTTAAATTCATGGTTGTCATAGTCAGGACTCCACGCAATTAAAGCATATTTAAGTTCTGATCTAATAAACGAGTTAAAAATAAATTTTAATATATTTTCATTAAATTCTTTACTGTTACGTAAAATAAAGCCTATTTTTCTAAAAGAGCTAGGCTATAATATCATTGATATGATTAAAAGGCAATTAGAATCAAATAGAACACTAAAATCATTGAACTGGTTGCGACTGATTAATTATTCATTATTAATCTGATAAATTTTACTGGATTCTGCATAGACTAATATTTCATCGAATCACATTTTATGATATTTAATGGCAGTTTAATTAAACAAATAAACTATTTACCCCGTCACTATGTCACTTAAATTACATATAACATTTTTTGGCTTAGCTAGCTCTCGGCAGTATAGTATGAAATCTCTAAACCAAAAAATGTTCAAAATTATAAATGTGAAGACTATTTTTATTAAATTTTATTACCTCTAGTACCTCACTTAAATTGAGGACACAATTATTCTGTAGAATATTTGCATTTTGAATGATTATCAAAATGCAGTATCAATGATTGCAATAAGCTACGACCAAGTGATTAATTCAAGTAAGATAACCCACATGTGAACAAGTAAACGAGGTCTTTGGTAGAACAAAATGTCGAAAATGTTCCCTAAAAGAGTTCAGAGGGATTGAATTATTTAAGGACTTATGTAAATACATTAAAACATAACTATGTAATAGAAATAAGCATTCTTTGCAAATGAATGTAATGAAATAAGAGCGAAATTTATCTGATATTTTGACATCTTGCATTATCATGCGTGAATCTTTTTCATTTAATTATGGATGTAATATTTCGCTACCTCACTATTACAAGGTTCTATGTGTTAAATAAGACATTTGAAGAAAACGACCTTCAAAAGTTGGAGTTGTCCTACAGAAGATGGGATACTTTATTATTTTAAGATGAGATTTTTTTTGTCATACCTATGTTGATTCTAAAGTAATTTTGTCATGAATAAAATTTTGAAAACAAAAAAAAAAGAAATATCGACATAGAACTTTTTCAAAAATTTTACGAAAATATTAGTGTCGACATAAAACTAGGATATGCTCTTAATAATAATAATATGTTAAAATGTCAACAAACAACAAAAATGTTTCAAGTAAAACATTGTAACATAATTTTACACAGCTGGTATTTCATTACAAGATTATATTTTTATTTAAGAAAAAAAGACAACATTCTCTAGAAGATACAATATCGTGTCATATTAAAAAAAGGGAACTATTTCTTTGGAGGCTTCTTTATTGCTCGTTTTTTTTTATCGGAGGATCTTTTGAAAATATTGATTCATAATATTCTCTATCTACAGTAGGAAACCAAGGAAACATGGATCTTATAGCAATTTGTTTATTTTCTAGCACTGTTAATAACTTTGTGTAAAGTTTCTTAGGTTCTGGTAGAACTAAAATATTTTCTTTTTTTTTGCCTCTTGTCCATATGGTGTTTAATAGTTACAAAGTTAAACTCTCTATCACTATGATAAATTTTATATCCTACTTGAAAACAGTTTTGAATAAATTTTAATTGAGCCACTTTAGTGAAAGTCACAACCACATAATTAAGGTTGGAGGCACAATCTTGAAAGTTTTTGAACTGATCCTGCTTGAGCTGGATCACCTTATATTTATTTCTACGATCTACATTGACTAATAATCTTAGTAGAGATATCGGTAAATAATATTCTGTTTTTGATAAAACTCTGTCAATGGCGCTGTGAACTGTATCCACCTGTTGAATACAGGAATGGCCAGGTGCGGAATATTTCATTGTAATAATTTTAATTTGTTCATGATGTTTTAGAAAAAATACTATACCGTATGAAAAATATGAATTTCTGTTCTGTGGAACACAACTGTCGCTCCATAAAATTAGTTCCATTATATTCGGATTGTCGGTAATTAGTTGCTCTAAAATTCTGTATACTGCACTTGCAATATCATTTTCAGCACGACCGGCTAATGCCTCATTCCAAATTGCACAATAAACCTTCTTTGTAATGGAAAGGTGAGCTGTCATGTTATATACGGCAAATTTACTTTTATAAAAAAAATTGCTTATTTCAGCTTTAGGACAGGATAACACATTCTCTAAATCAAAACACAATACTGCTATGGTTCCAGTTGTATTCTGATGACGTTCATTTCTCGCTGATTCCTTCTCCGATATGTGATCATTGTATTCACTTACTTTCTCTTCTGTACATCTGTTTTCTTCCTTCATTAAACGATATTCTTCGCATAAATCGCATCTGTCCTTTTTTGGTACAGGAAAATACAAATTAAAATCATTACAAAATATTTTTCTATACTTTGATTCTTTAACAGGTTGTTTATTTTTTGTTTCGATCCATTCCAAATATAATTCAAACATCTTCCTGATATTTAAAAATCTATCCAAATACTGTCTAGAGGTTCTGGCTCTACAATAATGGGAGTCAACTACACGAAATGAGTTGATATGTTCTTTAATTAGCAGAACATCCTCCTCGGATATACATTTTTTGACATGTTTGCCTTGGGTGGTTTCAATAGGGGTATTTGCAATATAATTTTTTTTTCTGATGAACTGTGTATATAGGTTTTTGACTTATGGACAATGTGGTACAATAATATACCTTGCATACTCTTATCTTGTCTCCCCTTACTTTAAAGAAAAATTCGTATGTAGCGCCTTTTCTTGAATTGTTTGCATTTTTTCCACTCCTTCGACGAGAAGGTATATTTTTAGTAGTGGTCGATAGTAAAAACATCTTTTTTTGTGTCGCCGTCAATTTATAATATTCATTAAATATACTTTGTCTGTCTTCATCAGTTATTTTATTACTACATTTAAAAATGCAGAGATTACTGCAGTCCTTTTTATTCATAATTGCTTTTTTAGGAACAATTTTTCTTCTCAAAGAAATATATTCCAGTCCACGGTCAAATAAAACTTTTCTTTTATTGCAGACCCAATCCTCAGGATTACGTTTACGTTTACTAGTTGTTCTCTTTTTTTCCACCAGTATTAACGTAAGCATTGTTGTCATTGTTTACAACTTTATCAGGATCAGGAATTATGTTTCTCTCATCAATACTTTCATCACTAAATGATTCACAAAGATAAACATAATCTACAATAATCATGACAAAATACAAACATACCTTGAGTCATCATCAGCTGATGGAATGTAATCCCTATCACGTACAGAATCATCACTATCTTCGAAATAATAATTATTGTCTTTACTAGAGGAGGCTTTATTGTCAATTTTATATTGGTAACCACACGTTTGACCCGATAATTCAACACTCTAGCTTTGATAGTTTGATAAAAGAGAGAATAGGAAATAAAATATTCAAGAATCAAGATGTCACTTTCAGCTACAAATTAGCGCTATCTACATACGACTGAGAAAACGACAACGGTAATTTCATTTGAACATTACAGGGTTCTATGTATCTACATAGAACTCTGTAAGTCATTTTTCGTAAAAAAGTCCGACATACACCCTTGAAATTCAAAGTATAAATCACTTCTTGTTGGTGCTGCCACCTTAATTTTTTTTTCAAGCTTCATTCTCAACATAGAATCATGTTGTACTGTAACTGAAATTTATTAAAAAATGTCACATAGAACCTTGTAATAGTGAGGTAGCGATTTATAGATAGAGAATGTATGGACATGATAAAAGCATTGGAAGTTTGTAACAATAATGCTCGCGCAGCAATTCGATACTACAGTGACATTTATCCAAATAAACAACTGCATGCTGTCTAAAACTCTACAGCTGCCGAGATACGCTTGTGGAAATAGGATGTGTAGCTCCAAAACGTGTCAACGCCAGTCGCCCTAAAAGATTCACAGGCAGCAATAACAACGATTGTTGCAAAAGATATTGAAAACGATTCCTCTGTAAGTGTAAGAAGATTGAAACAAAATCGACACCTCCACAATTTTATACAAAGATCAAGCTTATACCCATATCATTATCAACTAGTTCATTATCTGGTGATAATGAGTACACACCAGACAATGTCCTTGCGTGCAGATTCGGAATATGGGATAAGAGACAATAACAGTCATTTGTATGAAACAATTAAAATATATACCTTGCGTATCTTTACATTTTGGAAAGGCGCTGGGATCCATTCCTTCTTGATGTAAACTAAGATATATCAAAAATGAGTCGATTGGTGTTATAAGGTTTATAAGTAAGGCTGTCAAAAATGTTCCTTGGGACAGTGACGTACGCGAAATTAACTAATACGAGAAACAATGAACTGTTACAATTTATAACAATGTATATAAAACTTACCCTCTTAACAGGCTTGATAAACTAGCTTGCTTATCACAAACTGGAGAAGATGTGTAGCCATTTTGCAGCATCAGGTATGTTTCTATGGTTGTCTCCATGAGTAATGTTCGCTTTGGTGAAAATATATTCTTATATTTTGAAAACAACCGTCCGACATCTACTGATGTAATACACGCATACGTAAAATAGTTTTTGAACGCACTTAACGGATTTGGGGCTGCACCATCACATATTTTTCTTAATTTGGTGAAACCGATGTCTTTACTTAACATACTTGCGAACTTTTCTTTAACGCGCTCATTTGTTGCGTCATCTATAGCGTGTAGCAGTAGATTTACTTCGTCCACTATTTGCAGTGACTCCGCTAACGACAACGCACTGTTTTCTATTTTTTTAAGCTTTCATGTAATGGTTTATAGTTCTTCGCAATATTTTTTAAAGCTGTTTCAACGGAAATATCTTCGAATTTTGTCTGACTTTCCTTAATAGCTGCAGCCTCATCCGGATTGAATTGTAGTATCACAGCTTTTATTTGTTGGAAATATTCAGCATAATAAAAAGCTGCCTGCAACCATGTTCCCCAACGTGTAAGAATCAGTTGTGGTGGTTCAGGAATACCGGGCCACTTGCTATGAAATGCACGGAGGCGTTTAGGAGATTTAAGAAATATTTTTTTTTTGTACTTGCTATTAATGCATCCACCTCTGAAAAACCTTTTCGAATAGTTTCTGTCACAAGATGTAAAGCGTGCACTTTACACGTAGCATGTATAAACGTACAACCTTGTTCTTGCAAAGAACGGCCTACCGAACGCATTGTCATGGCGCCATCAGTCACAAACATCAACACTTGACTTTTTGACAGTTCAAATTTTTCTAACGTCTCCAGCACCACCCTGGTAATTGTTTCGCTAGTACACTGACTTAGTCTTTTGCTAGCTAGTAACAGTGGAACTGTCGGTTTAAAAGGGTCCAGTACTCGTACAATAACATTTAAATTGGATTTTTTTTTACAATCTGTTATCTCATCAACAGGTAGCCACAGCCGTGTATTTTTTAATTCACATTTCATCTTATTTACCATGTCTACATGTACAGTTGGTAGATAGTTACATAACGTTGTGCAACTTGGTAACTTCACCTGAGAATTGTATTTATTCCAGAAATCTCGAAATGATTGTTTATCGAGTATGTGCAGTGGAACATCACACGCAATCGGCATTAATAGTAAATCAAACATAAACTGTGTTGTCGAAGGCACGCCATTTTTTTTATTTTTTATGGTGTAAACTACTAACGTGAAATCCACATTCACACTTATCCCAGCACATCAAATCTTTCTCGCACACTTTACAAATTATTTTAGCATCATCATAGAATAAATCCAGGAATTCACCTATGAATTTATTCACTTTGTCAGCAAATGGCCGTTTCCGACCCCTGCGTACGTCTGCCATGCTTTATTATTAAATTAATATCAACAATACAGTACAACAAATAAAATAAAAACACAAAAACAATATGCAATACGTCCAAATAACTTAACGTATACACAACTCGAAAGCTAATAATATACTGGACTGGAGAAAGAGTTTCGCGGTCAAGGTGAATGTCGGTGACAGTAAGTACATCTGTATTCTACGACCATGATACACAGAAACGATTTGCAGCTTTATTTATAAGTCAATTTATAAAAATCGTCACTAAGAAACTACCTTTAGTTTTCAAGATATGAAAGAGTTCTATTAAAAAAAGTTGTTTAGAATATAATTTGTGCCTCCTTACTAAATTTCAGAGATATGTATTTATCTTGTTGGAACTACCCATTTTTTTTTCAAAAAAACGTATTTTATTTTGAATTTTGAAAATCGTTTTTGCCAGTTGAGTTCTGAAATCGCAACTGTCTTTTCTAAAATAAATTAATATTATGAATAACCTTTGCTATTAACGTCTTATCTAATAATATTTTCAGCAAAAACCTGACTGCTATTGCTTTGATCACATGCCGCTGTAATCCGCGCGCATAACTGATTAATATCATGTGGTCTAATTTTGTGTACCTCGTCTTTAATATGTCCCAAAAAAATCCATTTGCGTGAAATCTGGCGATCTCGGTGGCTAATTAGTGGAAAAAAATCACCAAAGTCACAATTATGGGTTTTAAGAAAAACATGTGAATACTAGTTGCGATACATCTAATTAATATTTTTGAATCATTTTTATTTCCTAAAAATATACAGGGTGGCTAAAAATTATTTAATAATTTAAATTGAATTTTCTTAATTTTCTTAAATGGAATTCTATCTACACCCCAAATTTCATGCAATATCTTAAAAATTCACATCGTTATACATAATAAATGTTTTCGTTCAAATAGGGTACATTTTTAGATAAAATAATGCGAAATTTTAAAAAATAAAATGTTGGCAATTATACAGGGTATTAACATAATATATTCAAGAAATAAACCCTAATTCTTTCGAAATTTTGAGCCTCTCATTTTTTTTTGTAATTCGCATTCAGAGGGCTTAATACTTTCGAAACATAGTAAGTAGTAATTCAGTTTAAAATGTTGTTAGTTTATTTAAATTAATCATTAGTATACATATTTGGAAATATATAATTCAAATTTAGAAAACAGGAAATTTATTTGATTCATGTCATGGGAAATGGAAGTTTGATTAATATTTTTAAGTAACTATATAACATTATTTCATTTACAAAAAACAAGTTTTAATTATTATTTTTCTTGTTTCAGTCATTCCAATCAAAGTTATCGTTTAGTTCCAAAGAAATAGTGGCAATCAGTTGTTCGTGGTGTAAAGCAGCATATCACAATAAAGAATCTTGTTTTAACATTCAACGAATAGGTGAAGAATGTAAATTAGGTAAGTTCATGTTAAGTGATATCTAAATCATTAACTATAACAATATATACAAACAGAAATATTTAAGTATTTCGGAATACTTTGCATATTTTGTTATAGAAGTAAACATACATTATTCTGGACGTAAGTCCAGAAAATATAAAACATATAAGGGTAAAAATACGGTAATGTGTCAAATTGCTTATTTTTTTTTTTGAAAATATTTTAAGAATATTTTTAAAAAATTTTGATAAAAACATATTGTTTTTAACTTACTTAAATATGTAAAAGGTATGTCCACGCACAATATTGATTATCCAAAGATTAACAAAAATTCATGGGGACCGTAGTTACGTTTTAAAAGGACTGACGACGTTACTCGGTGTTTTTTCTTTTTTAATTCTTTGAAGCCTTTTTCTGTACCGCTCAACTCGGCGTTCAGCTAATTGAAGCTTTAACGTTACTGCTTTTAAGTCTCTGTAGTTTTTAGACCTATTCCTATTCTTCTTTCTTCTACCACTTAATCGCCTAGATTCATTTAATCGGTTGGGGTGGAGTATTCATCCGCATAAATCTTCTGACTCTCTCTCTCTGCATTGTTTTCTCATTTTTCGTTTTTGTCGATCACTCATATCGTCAATTTTTTCCCGTTTTGTTATGTTGTATTCATTATCTTTTTGTCTCTTTATCTCTTTCTGTTGTTCCGTCATATTGGCTCTCTGTCGCCTTTTTTTTCCTTTTCTTCATTTATTCTTTTTTCTTCAACTGTCTTACGTTTTTTTGCTCTTTTCTGTGACGTTTCTTTTGTTTGTCCTAATTGGCTGGTGCCACCACTATTATCGATCGTACTTTTTGTATTCATTTTAATTTTCCACATTATTTTAATAACTGCAAAATCGCTTTGCTATTTTAGTTCTGATCTATTAAAAAATGACATTAATTAATATACATTGAATCATATAATGACGGTCCCCCGCCACGTAACAACGGTCCCTTTTTGGAAGGGACCGTCGTTACAGAGACCGTCGTTATGTTTTCTACTAAAATACGTATATTTTAAATCAACAACTAAATGGAAAGCTACGAAAATGCTAGGTTATGTACTACTCATACTTCTTTACTTCCCAATATCATTTTAGATCCAAATAGATAGCACTTGCTTGATATATGTTTAGGGACCGATATTACCATTAAAAAACATATTTCAAAAAATATTTAAAAAAACAATTTAACAACTAATTATATGACAGTAAACAAAAGTACTTACCATTAAACATGTACTTCACAACTAACTGACAGTTGAAAAAAATATTTAAAAAAGCATTAAGTGAACAGCGACAACTGTTATTTACTTTTGAACTAATAGTACCCGGTAAAGTTTAAAACCATGGGACACAATTAAATATTTGTTTGATTCGACATTTGTATAATATTTCAAAAGAATATTGTTGTGTCAAATAGATAATGTTGTTCTAATGCCTAAAATAAATAGTTATTGAGGATATTAATAATAATAGATAATTTACACCATTATACATGTTCAAAAAGGCGACTTGGGACAAGGGACCGTCGTTACGTTTTGCGGGTAAAATTATATTTTTTCAGTATTTAATTAATATTCTATATCTTTTGTAATTTATTAATTAACTATTAGGTAACAGCTACTAACTCATATTAAGAAAATATTGTAAAATTTGATTTTTAAGACATCTAAGCAACCTGAGACATGAAATGGCCCGTTATCATATTTTTACCCATAAAGACTTTTTTTAAAGAAAGTTGTCGATTTACTGTAATACGAAATTACTACGCAATGGTGCAAACTGGTATGGAATATTGATAATACTTAGTATCTCTCAACAATTAATGAAAATACTACAAACATTTTTTTTATTTATTTAAATTCAGTTACAATTAGTTACAATCAACAATATACAACATATAAAAATTCTAATAATTTTCCATCAACAATATCGTAGTACATGGGAAATAAATATACCAGCATTCAATGCTTTCTCACATTTTTTTCAAAATTCTTACTCTATACCGAGTTCTGGCAGCTGACTCAACTTCAGATATTCTTAATATGAATAAATTTTCTAAAAATTACATCATAAAGGCCCTTAAAGAAAATCAAGGCTAATAATACTATAGGACCTTATAAAATCCCTGCTTTTCTTTTTTCGTGACTGTGCTTGTGTTCTTGCTAGGCCTAGGCAGACAAATCACATTTTCAAAAATTTTTCTAAAGTATTTGAAATTTTACTTTATGAACCAATTTCTAATCAGGTGAAAAATCAGATTGGAATTTCAGCTTGGCTTTATAAATGATCTACCACAATTAATCTTACCCAATACATAGCTACTGCCTTTGATGCTAATACACAAGTCACACCGACTTTTCGAGAGCCTTCGAAAAGCTGGACCATAATATTTTACTAATGAAATTCGCAAAGTTTGGTTTCTCAATAAACTTAAAACAATTTTCCAGCACTTATCTCAAAAATAGATAACCGCTTGTAGAATGTTGTGGTCATCAATCAGCTGAATTCACAACAATATCAGGAGTGCGTCACGGCATTGTATTAGGTCTACTATTTTTCAACCTGTTGATTAATTCCATAATTCAAAATTTTCTTTATTAATAAATTAATTGAAAAATTGTTCATTACTAGTGACTAGATATCAGAATCGTGTGCCTTAAGCAGACGGAGAGAACCCAAAATGACCACCTTCTGCTTTTGGCCTGCCACCCACTCGGCTGATTTTTGGCAGGCCGGTATGATCTTCAGTTCCGAGAGTAGCGTAGGCTTTATCCCTCTGAGTACACCGATTACTAGGACGACCATTTTTACCGAGTAGCCTGGGTACGGCACTTGGAGCTCGTACCGAAGATCACGATAGTTGGTCCGTTTCTCCTCCTCCTTCAAGGTGATGTTTTTCTCCGCAGGTGCCGAGAACTCCATGACATACATCACCTTGAGTTGATGGTCGAGGAGGACTATGTCAGGCTTGTTGGTTTGGATTAGCCTGACCATCGGGGACGAGTAGTTCCAGTAAATCCGGCATTTCTCGATCTCGACGACGAATTCAATATCTCGGAAGACGTAAGGCAGCACTAGTGTCTGGTCCATCCCGTACGAGTACCTTAGATGGTTATATAGCACTCGTAACGCCGCGTTATGTCGGTGAATGTAGGCCGAAATCGCATATACGGGGCATGCAGAAAGTAAGTGCATGAGCGATTCCGGCGCCTGACGGCAGGTTCTTATGTTAATATCAGGAACCTCTACACGCCACACGCGGCTCCGATAGACCAAGGTGTTGATAACACCATCTTGGCAGGCCCTAATGAATCCCTCGGTCTCCGACTTAACCCCGGCTGACCTTAGAAAGGTGAATGTCAGCCTGGTCGATAAACCCAGCTTTTCTATGTTCTTATAGAAGACACCATGCTGGGGTTTATGGACGTGCTGCCGAAACAGATTTTTCTGTTCGGCAGCTCTAATTCGGGCTTTCAGGCGATTTGACTGAAGTTCAGTGACTGACTCTACATCAGCACGACTTGAATATGGTTCTGTTAAATGATTTCCATATTATAATACTCATATTAATAATCCAGAGAAAATTCAAAGACGTTTCCTTAAATATCTATGTTTTAAAAACTATAGAGTAACTTCTCTTGAAGCTCGCAAAAATATATCTGAACTTGTAACTGATTGTAGTAAAACTTTACTTATGCCTAGTTTCCATGTTCTCAGATCAACATCAACATCAACATTATATTTTATCTGCCTATGTCTAAAAC
Source organism: Rhamnusium bicolor (assembly GCA_029963845.1). Lineage (NCBI taxonomy): Eukaryota > Metazoa > Arthropoda > Insecta > Coleoptera > Cerambycidae > Rhamnusium > Rhamnusium bicolor. The sequence continues at coordinate 62,607 of JANEYF010000780.1, forward strand.
AAATTTTCAGAAATACTCGCCTCTGTTTAGAATATGCAGTAATGTGCAACCTTATTGATGTCTTTAACTGCAATATAACTTCGATAAAGAAATTAAATTTATGCTTTACAATTACGATTTTCTCATTGACATTTTGTTTTTTTTATTCCTGAAATATTTATGTTATGATAATTAGGAATTTTGTGATAAATGTTTTGTAATTCCTACCCTATAAATGGATTTGTATCTGTTGGGTAGTATATAATAATCAATAAATAAAAAAATAAATAGGTAAATAAGTAAATTAATATATATATATATATATATATATATATATATATATATATATATATATATATATATATATATATATATATATATATATATATATATATATATATATATATATATATATATATATATATATATATATATATATATATTATTTATAATTTCTAAGTACTTAGAATATATTTACAAAAATTTATTGAATAAGTTCTTCTAAATAATTATAGAAACTATTTTATACCATAATGAATATTTTGTTTGACTAATCTGGCGAGATTTTTTTTTCTTTTCAAAAATTAAGGACGGTGGATGGACTAAGAGTATTTTTAGTTATTTATAGTATCCTATGTCCAATATGATACAAGAAATGGTAATAAAAATCACATTTATACGGGTATTTGAAAAATAGAATGAAGAAATAGAATGAAATAAAATGTCCTAATTGAAAGTACTCGAATGAGGGCTCTAGATCAAAATCCGCTAACTCCATTTTTTATTAAAACTAAGTTAGTAACTCTTTCATAGCATTTTTATACCAAACCGTTATATTCGCTTATAAACGCATTTAAAAATTAACTTTTTCTAAAATCCGCTAACTCCAACCATCTATTAAAATCAATGTCAGCTAACTCCATTTCGACGAATGAGATTGCAGGATTTTCGCGCAATATTGTGTTGATTAGTTGGTGACCTGAATCCCACTCAAATGTTTATCTGTTATTTTAAAAGTTGTGCCGTTTTAAGAAGAAATTCTTTATAAAAATGGAAGAATATAATAAACGTGTCACAATGTATACCTGATAAAGCTCGCAAAAAGTTAAAAACCAAAATGAGTGGAAAAAGAAAAAGAAACAAAGGTAATATAGCCCTTCTTTAGTTTAATTTTAAACTATTGTAATAATAAGAGATATTTTTCCGGGCTATACTTAGTGATGTTGAGAATTAAGTTACTGGTTTAGACCGATAGAATGATTGTTTTTCCCCCCATTTTTTTTTTTTTTTTCTTAAAAAAAAAATTTTTTTTTTCCCAACCTCCTCTTTTTCTTTAATAAAAAAAAAAATTTTTCTTTTTTTTTTCCTTCTTTCCCCACCCCCCCCCAAAAAAAAATATATAATGGGTTTTTCTCCATTTTTTAAAAAAAAAAAAATTTTTTTTATACAAATTTTTTTTTTTTTTTTTTTTTTATTTTTTTTTTCCAACACTTTTTTTTTTTTTTTCTTTTTTTTTTTACTAATATTTTTTTTTTTTTTAAAAAAAAAAAAAAAAGCCCCCCCGCCCACCCCCGCCCACCCACCAAAAAAAAATCAAGTACCTTTCTTTCCTTAAAATCTCTTTCCTTCCTTCCCCCCTCCTTCCACCCATCTCCCACAACAATTCAACCCCCCCCCCCCCCTCCACCAAACAAACAACCACCACCCCAAAACCCCCCCACCCCAAAAAAACCCAACCCCGCCCGAACCAACCCCCCCCCCCCCCCTTTTGTTAAAAAAAAAAAAAAAAATGAATCACTTCCCTCTATCCTCCCCTTTTTTAAATTTTTTTTTTTAAAAAAAAAAAAAAAAAAAAAAAAAAAAAAAATTTTTTTTATTGGTAAATAGGGAAAAAAAAAAGAGGGGGGGGGGGGAAAAAAAAAAAAAAAAAATTCTCCCACCTCCTCTTCTCTTTTTTTTTTATTTTTTTATATATCATCTACAACTATTTGTTTTTCACAAACAACTTCCCCCGCCCCCTTTTTTTCCTCTCCTTTTCTAAAAAAAAATTTTTATATTTTTCTATAATAATTTTTCTTTTTTATTGTTTTTTTATACTTTTTTTTTTTTATAATTTTTTTTTTTATATAATATTTTTTTTTTTTTTTTAAAAACTTTTTTCTTTTTTTACTTTTTTTTTTTCTTTTCCCCCCTTTTTTTTTTTTTTTTTTTTTTTTTTTTTTTTTTCTTCTCCTCTTTTATTAAATAAGAAAAATATTTTTTTTGTTTTTTTTCATTTAACCCTATATAAATTTTATGTTTAAGTCCTGGCAAATATCGCTTACCCAAAATACGCAAATCATAATAATATACCGAAAAAAGCGAAGTAAATTATAGGAACCAGTTGGGGAAAAATTTGGCCCTTTTTATAAAAAACCTATAAAATACTACCTATTCACACCCCCCCCCCCCCCCCCCCTAAACACCCAAGAAAAAAAAGGAGCTCCCCCCCCCCCCTTTCCCACCCCCCCCAACAAAAAAAAAAAAAAAAAAAAAAAAAAATAAAAATATAAATTTAAAATTTTTTCCCCCCTAAATAGAAAGAGAAAAAGAAAAAAAAAAAAAAAATTTAATTTTTGAAGAAGGAGGGGACCCTATCTCTATCTTTCCAATCTTTATTTTTATAAAATTTATTTGTTTTTTTTTTTTTTTTCTTCCTTCCCCCCCACCACCCCCCCCCCCCCCCCTCCCCCCCCACTTCCCCCCCCCCCCCCCCCCCTCCACCCAAATAATAATTAAAAAAAAAAAATTTTCTTTCCCACCCCCACACCCACACAAAAAAAAAAACACAAAAACACAAACCCCACCCACACCCACCCCACCCCCCCCCACCCCCCCCCCCACACAAATCTCAAACCAAAACCACAACAACCAACCTCAACAACTCCCCCCCCCACCAACTACAAATATCTCATATACTATACCCCCTCCCCCCCCCCCCCCCCCCCCCCCCCCCACCATATCTCAACATCCCCTCCTTTCTCACTTCTTTTCACTACCCATTCCCCCCCCCCCCCTAAAAAAAAAAAAACAACTAAGACACAATTAAATTTTTATTTATTTATATTTTCCTCCCTAAATAATATATAAAATAAATATATATACAACATATATCCTCATCCATATTATATAAATACATAAAATAAAATAAAAAAAAATTAAAAAATAGAAACACCTACCTCACCCCCCCCACCCAAAAATATATATATATATATATATATATATATATATATATATATATATATATATATATATATATATATATATATTATTTATTTAATTTATACTCCCTCTTACCTAAAAACTCTCTCAACACCCCCCCCACCACCCCCCCAACACCCCACATCTACATAAACACATAACAACCACACAAAAAAAAAAAAAAAAAAAAAAAAAAATAATCTAATATTCAAATTTTGCTTGGTGCCCCCCCCCCCACCCCCACAGACAAAAAAAAAAAAAAAAGAGAGAAAAAAGGTTTGTTTTCAGTGCTTCTATCTAAACATGTAAACAAATACGGATTTTTATATAGGTGAAAGAAAAATATGAGATAATATGTTGCACATTGTCGATAGCAGCGGCGCCCTTAAGATGTTTAGACAATTTAATGTAAAGTATGTACCAACTGACAAGCGCCTGTGAGAAGTATGAAAATTGTACGTTAAAGCATTCTAGATTTATTACTGATAAAAATGTATGTTTACTACTTAACATTCAAGCGGCGGTAACTCCGGAATGAAATTTTTGGTCTATTTGATTTAATCGTCTTATTTCTACTTCTAGATTCGCTAGTACCATTTGTGCTACATCATCTAAAATACCCTGTATATAAGTGCAGAGTCTTAAAGAATATTCCCCAAAATTCATAAAATCAAATAGGCTTTTTTCCATCATTATTTACTTGAAAATTTAAAAAAAGGAACTTATTTTAACATAATTTTCAATTCGTTTTTTATTACTTATTTAACAGCAATCTGTTTCCGTTATTAAGACCAATCTTCTAGACCAAGACATTAATGAGTACTTTTGTTGTGTCCAGAGTTACCGGATCTTCGGTGCTCAGCCGGAGTCTCCCGTTTTTGGAAATAATCTCCGGCCTCAGGCAGGCAGAAGCAAATCTCAGGCAGAACCTGCAAAACAAAAAAAACGCCAGTTATGTAAGAACACATGGGAAATCATTCCTGCAGTGATGCTCCCCAACACTATCAACAGTATCAGCGATAAACAACAACAGGCATACTTTTATAATCATTGGATGGATTCAATTCAGATTAACAAGTCAAAAGAACGGTATAGTAATATCGCAATAGTAAGATTATGGAAGATGTTCTGAGAGCTAACTAAATCGACCATAAAATTAAATAATATTTCAAACTCGTAGCTGCTGCAAGAGCCAGTTTTGAAGGTCAAAATATTATATTCGAATCCACATATTCACAGAAAATTTCTTATTACAAAACCGGATCGTGATCGTGTTAATACGTTGGAGTGGGGAAGAATTAACAGTCGATAGAATGAGATTTTTTAAATCATTCATCAAAATACCTGTTTGGATTGAATCACTGTGCAAAAGAAAACGACTAATAATAATTAACTATTTAATTTGCCACATTTGGCACTCCGTTTTTTTTAAAGAAAATCTCTGGCAGAGAGTGAATAAAGAGATCTGGCAACTCTAGTGTGTGCCTCGTCATTTAGTAGGGAGAGATTTTTAACATGCGTCGCATTACAAACTTTTTGAGAAAAAAATTCGTAGTACGCCACTGCATTGCTCTGTATAAACTGAAATTATTATTACAACTCATATGTGACCCAAATGTCTATCACACACAATATATTATGATTTATGAGTATTGAACGTAATGATAAAAAAAATTAACTGTATTCCAATTTGTCTGTATCACTAGGTATATTCACTTTATATTAAATGGAAACCAAAAGGCAAAATAACAATATTTCAAAAGTTAATATTGTTTTCATTAGATTTATTGAAGCTACATTTTATAATAAATACAGCTGGATCAGTATATTGGCACCATGTTGCTGTTGTCACTTAGTTACACATGAAAAATTGCTTTACTTTGTTAGAAAACTCGGATAATTCTTCCAAACTACAAACTTAGTTCATTTGATATCATGAATTTCTCGTGGGTGTGTGAGAGATAGTCAAACTAACAGACTGATTTATGGAAAAGAAATTGTGCCTTCAAATTTTATCTTGTTACTACTAAAATATTGCCGAAAATTTGTTTCTGAAATTGATATGAATGATCGATGTTCCATATATCGTCCTTTTTGTTTCAAACTTTTTCAAGAATTATTGCCTTGTATAACTATACTAATTCACTTCTTTTATATGTTTGTTATCTATCAGGTGTCTCATTTTATCTGCACATTTATTTTATTTTATTTCTTTATTTATTGAAACTAATTTTGAAATGATTAGTCTTGTCACAGAATTTAATGGTATTTTTAACACGTTTTTATTAGCTTCACCTGTATGTTTGCTTGCTTGCTTGCTTGTTTGCTTGTTTGTTTGTTTGTTTGTTTGTTTGTTTGTAACCGACTCTTTGGACTCGATTTTGACCCACTTTAAACGGACAGATTTAATTGAAACATTGTACACTTACGAAGAACCAGTAACAATACAATAATTTGATAAGTTTATATCATTATCCTGATCAGGATCGCCAGTCCTTTCATCACGTATCCTCTGCGTGAGAGCAAAGGCTTAATATGTAAGTACATTCCATAATTGTCAGTTAGGTCGGTAGTCAAGCGGGCTAAGGCAGTAGACGCGAAACAACGGACTCCTCGGGCGTGAGTTCAAATCCCACGGCTGAAATAAAAAATGTTTTTTTTTTCAGAAATATCTGTTGGATCGTAATGTTATAATATCAGCATCAATAAGCAATATAAATATAGTTTAAAAAAACTACAAAACACGCTTTCATAGCACATCAAACTAAAAAGTGAAAAATAAATATAGTTTAAAAAAACTAAAAAACACGCTTTTAAAGCACATCAAACTAAAAAAGTGAAAAATAATTATTAATATAAACTGAAAACAATAATGAACAAAAATACTAGTATTATTGTGAAAAAGCGTGGGGCGCTTTGTGCCATATTTTTCGTATATCGAGCAACCCACGCTTTTTTCACAATAATACTAGTATTTTTCGTTCATTATTGTTTTCAGTTTATATTAATAATTATTTTTCACTTTTTAGTTTGATGTGCTTTAAAAGCGTATTTTTTAGTTGTTTTAAACTATATTTATTAAGTAACTATTTGGGTAGGTATCATACGTTATACTCTATTCATAAATAGTAATAAATACTGGAAGTAATAGCTAAAATGCTAAAAGTTGTAATCCTCACTTTTTAATTAATTAAAAATTAAATAAAGGAGCATACTAGCTACTACGTTCGTAGTATACACTTCTTGATGATTTATAAACTTGTATCATACGAGTGCTTAAGCTTTAATTGTGATTGATCACTAGTAAGAGATATTTATCTAATGAAAGAAAATCCTTCTTGAGACTATCGCAAACACCATTCGTAGACCAGTTTCCGGTTGTTCTCTTCATCAGTGCAAAGTAGGTGCACGGAACGTCATCAAAAAGAATATCTGTGTTAGTTATATGTCTCTATGTGATAGTGGAGTACAGTAAGTTATAAAGTAACTCCATCTACCAACTGAGCAACAAAAATAAATTGGAAAAGTCCGGCACAGCAAGCTTTACTAATAAAGGTATAATAAAATTCCAAGGTATTCCAATAGAAAGGTGAGCTGTATTTACAAATAGTAATAAATAGTAACAGCAATACCTAAAAGGTACAAAGCATTTACTTTTAATAGGTAAAAATCCTTTACTAGTGGTCAATCGCAAGTGAAGCTTAAGCACTTCTTCGTATAATATAAGCTTACAAATCGCAAGAATAGGACATATACCGATAATAACTCTTGAAAATTTCTCGTCAGATCAACCGTTATTGAGAAAAATAGTCTAAAATTAATTTTAATTAAAGAAGTGAGAAATAAATTAGTTTATTTTTTACCTCGGCTATTTCATTTATCTCATTTATCTCGATTGTCTCGCTTATAGCATTTATTTTGTTTATCTTATTTATCTTGTTTTCCTACTTATCCCAATTATCTCATTTACCCTATTTATCTCGATTAACTCATGTATCTCGTTTATATTTTTCTCTTATTTGTCTCATTTATCTCCTTTATCACATTTATCTTATTTGTCTCATTTGTTTCATTCGGCTCATTTGTTTCATTTGTCTCCTTTGCCTCATTTATCTTATTTGTGTCACTTCTTTCATTTGTTTCATTAGTCTTATTTATTTCATTTGTCTTATTTGGTTCATTTGCCTCATTTGCCTTATTTACCTCATTTGTCTTACTTGTCTCATTTGCTTCACTGGTTTCATTTGCCTCATTTATCTCATCTTTTTTTCCATTTATCTTATCTCATTTATCTCATTTGTCTCATTTGTCTTTTTGTCTTATTTGCCTTGATTATCTTGTTCATCGTGTTTATCTTGTTTATTTTGTTTATCTTATTTCTCTTCTTTATCTTATTTATCTTATTTGTCATATTTGTCTTGTTTATCTTATTGGTTTTACTTAACATTACTTGTGTTATTTGTTTAATTTATTTTATTTTCATTTTATTTATTTTAAATAAATAAATGAAATTAATGAAAATTATATTTTTAACTAAAATAATTTATTTCTTTCATGCCAAATTGAATATGAGTATGAGAAAGTACTGACGTATACCGATTTTTTCTTTTGGTGGTCTATTTTTCATTCTAAATATAAATGAAAAAATGTCAGAAATATAAAAATTTACAAAGCGTCAGTAAAAAATGATAGCTGTGATAAAAAATAATTGGAAAATGTTTTTTTTCTAACACAATTTTACCAATAATTTAAATCTCAAATTATTGAAATAAGTCGAAAATGCGAACCATACTTATTTATAGAAAATTAGTCATTGTGATTCCAGAAAAACTAAAATTCGTTCAAATAAATGTAAAGCTAGTTTATTCATTTGCCGATTTTTTACATTTTCGATTATCAGAACGACGAAAATGGCAACGAAAACTACAACAACAATATTTGTATTTTAAAATACATACTATAGTATATTGTGTCACAAGAGCAGAAGATGAGCATTAGTAGCCCGCGGATATTAGCTGCCCTGATAGCTAAGGGCTGCTAATGAGTTTTCTGCATGTGTGACACATAACTGTTTTTCGCCTAGCATTAAATGAAACAAAAAAAAAGGAAAAATATAACAAATATCTTTAATTTTATAAATACAAAGATAATTTAATACGAAACTTAAGTAGTAATAATTTGCGAATTATTTGTTAAATTAATTAATATTAATTATTCCTTGAGCACAATAATTATGGATAGTAATACCAGAATCTGTAGGCATTCGGTAAGTGTTTGAAGTGCTAGTAGCATGGTGACTTATTTCTATAGATGAAGTTGATGGTTCATTGGAATTGTCTAGATTAACTGGTATTTCATTTATTTGGTCGGAAATATTTAACACTTCAGTTGTGCTATTTTCTCTAGTACTAAACTGTTGTTTTTGGTTTGTCAGGATTTTTTGTGAAATGTCAATCTTATTTGATAAGCAGTCATCGATATATCCTTCTGCAACTGCAGAAGAACGCGAACCTCCGTGTTTTCTAAGTGTTAGCAAATCACTCCCAGAGTTAACTAGTAGGGTTGCAGAACTACGGCGCAAGCAATGTCCTGTGTATGTATTAGATTCATGCAGTTTCAAAAAAGTGGCTATTTTGCTTTGAATTTTGCTAAATACATTTTTTCCGATCAGTTGCACTGTGCATTTATTATTCTTGTAATAAATGAATAGGCGATTATGAGGAGTGTGGGTAGGTCTAGGGGAAACATATTTGTTGTATATTGTATGTAGATCCAACTGTTTTGTTTGTGATTGTAAACGTTCTTGTAATTTTATTTTTTGTTTCCGGAACTGTAACAATCAATATGTCTCCTCTATTATCTATGTGGTCAAGTTTCATATTCAATTACTCATTTCGACGACAAGCTCCATATAGTCCCATAATAAGAGAAACCTACAATGCAATGCTAATAAAAAAACATAATTATATCATCTTAATTTATTAGTTTACCTTGATCATAAGATATTTCGAATCATCTGCTTCCTTAAAAAAATTCAATGCATTATTCTTGAGTCAAAGTTTTTTGGGCAGGTAATTTACAGAATTTTGTTTCAAAAATGCTCGTACTTTATGAAAATTATCAAAATTAACATTTTTCTTGACCTTGAAAGTGCTTTTCAACATTGAAAATTTAGACCATGGTGTACCTGCATTTACAATCTTTGATCTTTCAGATAGATAAGCAAGTAGTACATTTTCTGTCAAGTTTTTGCTTTTTTATTCTTTCTCCAGTTATTGAACAATTCATAGTAGGTACTTTTCGTACCGTTGTCTTGACTCTGTAGATAACAAATTTAGAGAAACATTGCTAGCTTCTTCTTGAAAGTCTGCTGGAGTATTCGTAAATTCTTCGTCACTGTCTGAGTTACCAATCATTTTGCACTTATTCACAGAATTACAATTGTTCACAACTTATTGTTATTTTACACTTTTGTTGTTTGTTTTGATTCCAAACTTTGGTTTAAATTGACATTTAATAAAAAATTATGTGAAACGTCAAAGTATGCAAATGACACTTAGAGGTGTCTAGATTGTGAAAAACTACAAAATTGTGATGAGTTTAGCGGCCCAAGTGACGATAAACATTACTTTCGATCATATTTTTAGGGTTAATATGATTCATTTTCATATATGCTAGGCGAAAAAAATGTTATCAATCTAAAATATTGAAACCTTGAATTTAAATTTTTTAATTATTTCACCCATGGATTTATCAGCAAGAGGGATATCATTGCTGCCATTTTCTAGACATTGTTGTGAAGTAACTTATCTGCTGTCAATTCAGAAAAAGTGGGGTTATTTCTGTCAGAGCTCCTCCAATCCTATGGGCGTAGACAATAACAGGGGATTGCAGTTTTAATTTAATAATAATTCTTTAATAAACTAAAATCTATAAAATAAGTGTTTAATGACATTAGCTGCAAAAGAAAAAAGTCCTTATCAAGATAAAGTATCTCCGAAATATTATTTAATATTGTATGTGCCAAATTGCAAAAAGTAATTTAATGTAAAAACAAAATCGTTTATATTCACTTTTCAAAAAAAAAAAAATACGTTTCAACCTAGATAAGACCTTTTAGAGTAAATTGTGACTGAACATACTTAATGTACGTGTAAATATAATGGACGTAATATACATCATATTAATCCATGACAAAAATGAAATAAAAACCTCTTCTGAAATTCTTCATCTGTAATCATTTCCTATTTACAAAGCTATTCAGGTGCTAAGTTTACTTGGTTAATACCAAAACTAACTGGATAATTCTTGGTGTGGTTGATTACAGCATTTACCAGTTTCCATGCATTTACCACATTTGTCATATGAGTAATTCCTTAATTTTTCGTTATCTAATTCTAAATACTGTGCAATAATTTCAATTTTTGAACAAACAATCTTAGTTAATTTATTTCTGATCCTAGTCGTACTTACGTCCAATATTTTAGAACATTCATAATTAATTCTAATTTTGAAATAGAGCTTAAATTATAACTTTACCAACTGTATGCATGATTTTCTTAAATATCATTTACAAAACAAAATTATTGATTTTTGGACAAGAAAAGTCTTGGTTAATTTAATTCTCACTCTAGTCGTACTTATGTTATGTCCAACATTTTGAAACATTCAAAACTAATTCTAATTTTGAAACAGAGCTTAAGTATTAATCTTACAAATTGGATTGAATGATGTTCTAATATATCATTTATATAACAAAATTATTAATTTTTAAACAAAACAGTCTCGGTTAATTTACTTGTCATCCTAGTGGTACTTATGTCCAACATTTTAGAACATTCATAATTAATTCTAATTTTGAAATAGGACTGAAATATTAATTTTACAAACTGAATTGCACGGTATTCTAAAATATCATTTATACAGGGTGAGTCTTAAGTGTGTAGTTATATTTAAACCACCGATTCTTGACATCTGTAGAAAACCTCTGACACATTTTTTTTTAATTCCCACGTATAACTGAGTTATCAACTTTCAAAAAAATATGATGGAACTGTTTTGGAACTGCTGGCTACTGGAAACATTCTATATCTTAGCTAAAATGATGTAATGGACTGAGGCAACGTTGCCGCATTTCTTATGCAATTCTCTCACCTAGGCGCTATTTTACAATCGTTAGTTAACGTAAGTTGAAGATTACCTAGTAGTATATTTTCACAAAAAATCGAAGAGATTCTAATACAAATCACTTCAACAAAAAGTTACTTTAGCATAAAATATTTGTTGCTATAACCACTTCCAAAACAAATGTAAAATTGAAAAAATTCGAAATCTAAAAGTGTGAGTTTAGCTAACCCACGATTGAAAAACCGAGCCCTAACATTAAGTTCATTCCCGAATTTATAATAACTTTGGATGAAATAATTACTTACTTAAACGATTAATTGCTCCATTTGAAATAATTTTTAAACATTTTGAAATACATTTCAATGTGAGAAATATACAGTTTTGACCTTTTCTTGGTCCAATCAACATTTCTTTTTAATAGTTTCATATGGAATGTACAACTAAAACTAAATTTTCCGATGAACAGTAAACTTTTTTAGGAAATCTCGAGAGGAACTTAATGTTCCCATCTAATTTTTTCAAAGTTTATAAAAGGATTATTATTTTTAAGAAGTAGGTACTTACCCGCTGCTATTACAATAATTTGAAATGTGTAGGGGTTCAAGGAATAAATCAGCTCTCTACTATTTTAGTTGGCCTCTAATAGTAAAACACTGAAGGTGCAACACAATAACAATCAGAAATATTTTGCAGTATTTTCACACACTTCTGTCACTTTTTACACTGGTCACACCTAACAGTTTGCATTTTTTTTCCTCCATAATACTCTGGACGGTTAGGAGGATAGTATACGTCATTTTTTATAAAAAAGATCAATTTTTTTCTTGAGAAAACAGCGCTTTATTCGGAATAGGCCATTACATGATAAAAATTCAACCACGCCATAATGTGAACTGCGATATTAGCGTGGTGTATGTGACGTATGATATTCACACATCTAACCACGCACCTAATCAGTGTTGCCAGACATACCATTTTCATGGTATATATACCAATATTTTCCCTTGTGCATCTGCACTTTTTTTAAGTAATAATTAAAACTATTATTTAAACATTTTTACCATTTTACAGCAATATTAGCAAAAGTTATTAAAGAAGTCAAATTTAGGTCGTCAGCCCCGACCTCGGTCAGTTCTTCCATTAAAATAGAGTAAACTGAATTAAATTTTACACCGTGTACGTAGATCTTTATAAATCGGAACCTCGCGTAAACAGCGCTAGTTGTGCAAGCCCAAATAAATAATAGACTTTTGCTGTTTTCTGTTGTTTCTGTTGCGATGGTAAGACTCGTTTTTTCAATGCTCAGTTAGCTAAATTAACCGTCAGTTAGGTCAATAGAAATTTTTTTTAAAAGCATCATGATTTATTTATAATGAAATTTATAACCTATGTGAAAATCTCACACATCTGGCAACACTACACCCCATGTAAAAATCAGTATTATTGATAGTTCGCGAGTGTTCGCGTACCTGTCTGCATAAGCATTTACAAACATGTGTTTAATACCGCTATTTATAGTTTTTAGTGATTAAATTTGTGATTCGAGGTTTTGAGTTACTATGTTACCGAAATTTATTATTTATAATTTGTTCCTTTGGTGGTTAATTTTGTGAAAAATAGTGATTAACCATAGCGACTAATTTTATTATTCTAATGCTGGATATGTTAAAGGCATATTTTCAAGTAAATGAAAATGCTAGACAAGCAAAACGGCTATGGAATGCTATCCAAACGTCAAGACCATATGATATATTCATGTAGTAACTGTTGTATTAGGTAAGTAAAGAAATCTGCATTTCGTTCTTTTAAAGTAAATGTGTCTTTTTAAAATGGTTATTTTCAACTGATTCATTTTTAGAAATGAACCATATTAAACTTAAACTATAAATTAGAGACAATAATAATAATTTAAAATACACAGAAAAAGTATTGCATATTATTAATATTTGGTGCTTACGTGACGAGTTCTGTTTATTTATAAAAAAAGTGTCAGAATTACCTAATTTTATAAGGAAAAATAGATAAACAGATACTTTTAACACCTTTTATTTTAAGTGACAAGTGTCGCTTTCCACAAAGGACTAATCAATCGCGCCTTGGCCGCCTTGAGGTTTATTTCTTATTTTCGGCCAGTGCGTACAGATATCATGCTTTTTTTAAAAAGAGCTCAATGTTTTATAAATTATTACATTTGTTTTGGTGTGGCGTCTACACTGATATTAAATAAGTCTAATACCGTCTCACAAAATGTCCGTGAGAACAGGGTAATAATTTTTTTAAAAATTCAAAATTTGCAATTCATGCAATTATAGGATAATTGTGATGACGAACTCTGGTAGTGGCAACACTGCTTTCAGTTACGTCATTTCTGTGATCTGCGTTTACAAAGCTATCCAGTGACTATTAAAATGTCAGTTGTTGGAGGACGAAAAAGTTATCAGAAATTAAAATTTTCTTTTTGTTAAAAAAAATTTTTTGACAGTGCCAATCAATTGTACACGACGAAATATATTAAGAGTTAAAATATAACTACGCATTTAAAACTCACCCTGTATAACAAAATTATTGATTTTTGAACAAAACAGTTGCATAATTTTCTAAAATATGTCTCACTATCATATAAATGATAGCTCTTATAGCTCATAAGCACTTTTCTTTTAATACCTTCAGAAGAGAATTTATGGTTGTAACTCTTGTCCTCAGCCTTCGAACAGTTCCTCGAATAGGTTCCAATTTTCCCTTTTGCGACTGAAATTTAACTTTCATTGCTCTAAGATATCTTTTGACTTTTTCTGGTGATGAAAAATCATCAGTGTTAAAATTGCAACCATCGTGCCTTTTCCTACATATTATTTAACGTATTTTATGTGATACTACACATTACTTATTTATAGGTTTTTTTCACTGAACATATTGCATATGACTAATTTTAATCACAATTCTAATTATCAACAGCATTGTACTTACGTTTTCTAGCCCAAAAATTAAGTTTTCCTTTGTAACTGTAAGATGGGAGAGAACTGTCGATGCCCTAGATGTGGTTCGGAATCCACAACTGTAGGGCCTCGTCCCTCTTTGCTCAACACAGAATCCTAGGATTTTCTGAGAATTACTTCGGTGACTTGAGCGGCGGTTAAGAAAACAAACATTTTTTTACTGAAATTAGGGCCAACTATAGAACCCTGAATTTGTCCCTTTTTAGCCTATTAATTAATATATCCTCCGTCTCTGAACCATCTCTGAACATAAACTAATCAACATCATTAACAACATAGTAGGCGTTCAATTGAAAAAAGAAAATATTACAAAAATACATCGCATGGGTATAAAAGCAAAACAAGCAGGAAGTAAAACTAGACCGGTGGTAGCCACATTTGCAGACACGAGACATAAGTATGAAATTTTAAAAAAATGCAAAAAATTTAAAAAATTCCGATTTTGCTATTGCCGAAAATTTTACGCAAAAAGTTATGGATGAAAGAAAGCAGCTACTCCCATTTCTCATTAAAGCAAAAGAAGACGGCAAAAAAGCTTACTTAAAACAAAATAAAATAGTCATCAGCAATAATGAATAAACTCTACCCATGATAAAACAGGCAACAAATAATTCCAACACGGCAAAAGACAATCCTATGGAAATAGAAGAAAACGCCGAAATAAATATAGTCGCGGGCCCTAGTAAGGAACAGGACAATATAAGAAATGTTTCACAACAGAGTTACCCGAAGACAAGATACAACACACGTCCATCCAATAAAAGCTAGGACACGGATTGTCCTAACAATATAATTATAATGCACCAAAACATACAGTCGCTCCGTAATAAATATGAAAAAGTAAATTTATTTTTAGAAGAATACTCCAAAAATTTCAACAAACACATTGATGTACTATGCATATCTGAACCCTGGTTGTACGAAAATGAAAAACAATCTATAAAGTTGACAAATTTTAAGGCCATTTCTTACTTCAGTAGAAAACAATTTGAACGCGGTGGTGTTATAATCTTTGCCAAGTGTAGTGCAGATTTTCAAGACGTGGGTGACATGGTAATCTCTCCTATTAAGAAAGATTTCGAATATACGCTTACAATGTCCAAAACATTAAACGTTGTTATCATATGCATATACAGGGCTCCCTCTGGTAAGATTGACATATTTTTAAACCTATTTTTTGATCTGATGAATGAATTACATAGAAGGTATAAAAATTCGAACTTTGTTATTTGTGGAGATTTCAATATCAATTTTAATATTCAGAATAAAAATCTTGAGGATTTTAACCACATATTAAACATGTTCAACCTAAAAACTACAATCTGTGATCCCACCAGAATAACTAAAATGTCATCCTCAACTATTGATAATATAGTAATTAACTCTAATCTTGCATACTCTGTAGAAACATTAGAAATCGGGATCTCTGATCATAATGCTCAAATTATATCTGTAAATAGCGGCGCCGCAACAAGGCCTAATCAGAATGTAACTGAAAGAAAAAGAAATTTTAGTGCATCTAACCAAAAAAAGTTTTCAGAACTTATATACAAAGTAAAATAGGATACATTGTATGAAATTAATGACACTAACAGAGCATTTAACACATTTTATCAACATTTTAACAAAGTATTTGAAAAAGCTTTTCCTTTAAAAAACAGTAAACATCGATGTACGCCAGTTTATAGAGGATGAGTCACTAAAGGTATTAAAATCTTGTGTAAAAATAAAAGATTTTTATTCACATTAAAATAATATACTGATAATGAGAATATATTAAGTTTTATTAAATTATATCAATAATATGGCAATTAACAACGCAAACCAATTTCATTTTGCACAGGTTACAAGTTGCGAAGTAAGAAAAGCGATAGGCTCATTAAAACCAAAGATGTCCACTGGTTACGATGATATTCCAATAATTATAATACAAAAAAATGTGGACGCCTTAACTAAACCCTTGGAGTATCTAATTAACTTGTCCTTGGCAAATGGAATTTTTTCACAATCTCTAAAAAATTTCGGTAACAAAGCCCCTCTATAAAAAAGGAGATAAGTCACTTACCAATAACTATCGAGGTATATCTTTATTGCCATCGTTTTCTAAGATTCTAGAATATGTGGTGAAAAATCAACTAGTAACTCATTTGAATAGTAATCACATTTTAAATAATTATCAGTTTGGTTTTCGAGAAAACTGCAATACGATAGATGCAGCTTTTAACTTAATAGAAAATATCAATACATGCTTGGAGAATAGAGAGACACCATTAGGTATTTTTTGTGACTTGTCCAAAGCATTTGATTGTGTTGATCATCAAATATTACTTAAAAAACTGGAATATTATGGCGAAAATAACTGGTTTAAAACATATTTACTCGAACGACAAATGTGTGTTGAAATAACCGAGACAAACAACGACGTAATAAAAAAAACTTATTCTGATTTTGCTGTGGTTGAGAGTGGAGTTCCACAAGGATCTATTCTGGGGCCAACATTATTCTTGATATATACTAATGATATAGTACCAAATTTTCCAGACAGAAAACTTTCATTATTTGCAGACGATACTAGTATAATAATACACGATGATAATAGAAACAATTAATAAAAAATGCACAAACTTTACTAGAGAATATATCAGACTGGTTCCTTGCGAACAGACTTGCACTCAATTGCAGTAAAACAAATAACGTAACCTTCCAACTACAAGGCAAAACAGACATTACTCTTAAACTAAATAATGAAGAAATACAACCTGCTAGCTCTACCAAATTCCTTGACATCTATATTGACTCACAATTGAATTGGTCATTACATATAACTAACCTAAAGGCGAAATTAAGCAAAGCTATATAACGATTTAAAAAAATGTTGATTTTGCCTTAGCAAAAATAGTGTATTTTGCGTACTTTCAGAGTTTGCTACAATATGGAATTGAACTTTGAGGTAGAGTTAGCAATTCTGAACAGATATATTTGATACAAAAAAAAGCAATTAGGGTATTATGTGATTTACCTCCTAGAGAATCCTGTAGAAATTATTTTAAAAAAGATAAAAATATTTACTCTAACCAACTGATATATTTACAGACTTGCTATTTTAATTCATAAAAATAAAGATTCTCTCACTACACCAAGTAACATACATAACTATCCGACTCGACACCAAGATTACTTATTACCAAAATATAATTATACTAGATTCAGAAAGGGGCCCTTATATTCTGGAATAAAAATTTACAATAAATTACCAGCACAGCTAAAATCATTAAACTCTAAAGCTTTTAAACGTAAAATAAAAAGAATTTTACACGAGCATGAATACTATAACTTAAATGAATATTTCGTATCCGAAATTTAAAACAGGAAGAGATTATCATGGTTTTCTCATGGTTTTTCTTTTCTTTTTTTCCTTTGTCTATCTCATAAATTCATTACGTTTGACGTGTATAATAAAAGTGCTTTAAAAGACAAAATATATATTTTTGTGTCTGTATATCTGTATATATTATGTGTGTATAACGTAATTAGATTAATTATAACTGTATTGTTAGGATCACTCGCTGTTGCTTACTTCATTTATATGCATTTACTTTCTACATATAGAAACAATGCTATAGTTATTTGTTTGTTATTAGTCTATTAGACGTATAACTAGGTATGTATCTAATATGATATGACCTATATATATATATATATATATATATATATATATATATATATATATATATATATATATATATATATATATATATATATATATATATATATATATATTATAAAAAAGAAATCTATTTTTCCCTACACCTTTGAGTAGGTTCTTTATTGTTACATTATATATTGTGTTTATTTTCACCACTATTTATTGTATTTATGGTAATAATGATGGGAAATAAATGTTTACTTACTTACTTACTATGTTAACGTATACAGGCTCAGCACCAGGTGTTTTAGTATCATTTGGATCACCTTTTACTGAAGTGTGGAAAACAGTTAATAAAAGGACTATTTTTAATTTACTTAATATTTACCATTCATATTATGAAAACTTTTAATACCGGGAATATTGTTTTCTTTATTTCTGATGGTATTTCAACTACAGTGCATTTCCTACAACAAAACAATTTTAGGTTGTTATAAAAAAAGTTGTAAATTGATACTTAGGGCCGGTTGTATCCACATGGTTTAGCCTAAGTTCAGCTGACCTTCTTTAAAATTCAATTTTATTATTGTTACAGCAATCGTAACGTTGGATTTTAAACGAAGTTCAGTTAAAATTTGGCTGAACCACAAGGATACAACTGGCCCTTACAGTTTCTATATATTATGGAAATTGTCATTTTCATTGTTACTTAGGCCCTGTTAGTCAATGCCTAGTTAGCAAAATTATCCATTGGTACGTGTGAAATGAGTGAATTCTATTGGCCGACAAGTCACTAACTGACATAATTTGGCTAACCGATCATTGAAAAACCGGACCTTAATGTGAGATTACTTGAAGAATGCTCATCGTGAATTTTGAATCTAAATCAAAAATAAAATTTTTACTACTACTACTAATTTACAATCACTAAATTAAATGAGTTTTCATCTGATTCTAAAGCAGTTTTAGTTGAAGGCAATTCAGAATATTCTGCTTCATAGAAAAATTCAAAAAATCAAAAAATTGCAAAACATGTTTTGTTGGGTATCAAATTTGTCCGCAAGTTCTGGAAGAAACTCTGGAGCTCTCTACGACAGTCGAATATGGACTGAAATTATTAAATACGTTTTTATGTAATATCAAAACAGTGAATTAATAGAATAATTTATTTTAGATTGTGACTTGAAATATGGTAATTTTAAGTGACTACTATATTTCAAAGAAAAAAAATTTTAGTTACTTGATTCAACTACAACCTTCTCACCAGTACCAAAAGGGCATTAAAAATTGTTCAATTAATAAAATGTTCTCAGCTTAATCAGTTGTGAAAAAAATTATGAAGTGTAATACCACAAGATTTTGTTATAAGACTTCACTGTAAAATATATCGTAGAAATCAGAAATACATTACACAGCCCCAAAAAAAAAAAAAAAAAATTCTGACCTAGCAACGAGACGAGTATATCCTTATGTATTTTTGATCGCTGATTCCAAATCCGGGGTCAAAAAAAGTCGTACACCCCCAAAAAAAAAATTTTAGAGCCAAAAACACCCTGAATAGGTTATATATGAGATAACGCTCGGAAAATTATGTTATCATTTTAATCAATCGTTTTGTTTAATATTTTCGGGAAAAATTGAATGTATTACGATAAAAATAAAGGTAAATTACAGCGTTCACCCTATCGGTATGAAACGCACCCCCATAGAGGGTGAGAACCACCTTTATCTGCCACCAAACCAATTGATAACGACAATGACTGAAAAACGAAATACATTTAAAAATGTTTAAGTTTCGTTAGGTTTGCAATAAACTGACGTAGAATTCACGTAATACCCCAAAACTACCCCTATAACGTTATGAAATGGAAAAACGATATCAAGGAAGATGGGACGAACACATGATAGCAGACTACTGTTGGTCTCTGAAAAGAGACACGAAAGAACAACACAAACGAGTCAGTAAGAAGATCCAACCAGAGGAGCCAACCTTCAGAATCAGTTCAGTACAGTAAGAAGATCGTTTGAAAATAAAGTTAAACGATACCATAAAAAAAAAGATTAAAAAAAAGAAGAATTAAAAGTTACTAACGTAAGAGTACTTCTCACTCCCTTCAGGGATGCGTTTTATACCCAAATGGTGTTAAGATTGGTGACAAGTGACTGCTAATATCCTAGCCATAAGGATCTCTGCAAATAAGAACATCCATATAATGAAATCGTTATCAAATTTTATGTTTTTTCCTTTCTTTTTTCTGTAATTGAAGTTAAGGGTTGTTTTTCATAACGCTATAGGGGTAGTTTTGGGTATTACGTGAATTCGACGTCAGTTTATTGCAAACCTAGCGAAACTTAAACATGTTTAGATGTTTTTCAGTCATTGTCGTTATCAATTGGTTTGATGGCAGATGAGGGTGGTTCTCACCCTCTATGGGGGTGAGTTTCATATCGATAGGGTGAACGCTGCAATTCATCTTTATTTTTATCGTCATACATTCAATTTTTCCCGAAAATATTAAACAAAACGATTCAGGGGGTGTTTTTTGCCTCTAAAATTTTTTTTTGGGGGTGTACGACTTATTTTGACCCCGGATTCGGAATCAGCGATCTAAAATACATAAGGATATACTCGTCTCATTGCTAGGTTAGAATTTTTTTTTGTGGGGCTGTGTTATCTTTTGACTGGTGTTATAAAAAAAAATAGTTATATTTAAAATAAGAAATTTATGTGCAAAAAGGGCACTAAATGTTATCCGAGCTTTTTAGCTCATCTGCGATACTCATGGATTTATAATAATATATACATTCATAACGGCACTAATAATATCCTTGTTCCAAATTTCAGTAAGATCAGTTCAGTACTTTTGTGCTATCGTCTTTACATACACTCCTTGAAACACCTATAATATCCACACACACGCATACACATGAACATTTTGTAAAATACACACGGAGAAAATCTAAACTATATTTAAGACTACTATTCTTAAATTAAGACATTATTGTACTTCATTATCTTAGTCTTCTTCTTTTAATGATAACTAAGTACTAACTTTAGAGTAATGGTTCTACTTCAGCTAAGAGGAAGTTTCGAACAATATTCAATACAAACTTATACTTAATCTAAGATATCATTTATTCAGTTCAAAAGTAGAAATATTGCGATCTGTTACATTTAACACTTAATGTAAGAAATATGTCCTTTCTTTCAACAACTGTATTATTTAAACAAAACGGATGAATTGCTTGAATCAATAAATATTTAATATTGACTTAAATCCTTTCTTTCTTGATTTAATATTGCGATCTATTAAATTGACCACTTAATGTAAGGATAAATTTCATTTCGTTCACCAATTGTATTACCACATGAATATCGTTATCTAAAAAATATAGTTAGTTACCAGTATGTTACTGGATAAATAAACCTCTGCGCTTATGACTTTACATTATAAGATTAGTCAGAGGGTCTTTTTTGAAACGTTAAGGAATTATATTATTATTTTTTTTGTCTCATATTAGTTGTCAAAAAACACCCTCTGACTAATCTTTTGACGTAAAGTCACAAGCGCAGAGGTTTATTTTTTTCAGTAACATACTGGGTAACTAACTATATTTTTTAGACAACGAAAAATTATTCATGTGGTAGTAAGTCCCAAAAAAGAAAAGAAAAAAGTTTTATTTACATAATACAATTCTTGAACGAAATGAAATTTAGCCTTACATTAAGTGGTAAATTTAGAGAATGCCACAAATATTGTTCAGAAAATATTTAAATAATACTGATAAATTATTTGAATCAAATTTGAATTTCTGGGATTGGCTAAGGAATTTTTAGAATTAGAAGAAGTTTTTATGAAGAATGACGTTTTATTAAGAAACCAAAAACAAAAAATTTTACAAGTATAAGTCCATTCGTGAATACACTGTATATGAGACTTCAAATTTACCATAGGACGGCACATTATTTCTTTATAAGCTAAGTGTTTTATAAATTTTATTCTCTTTCCGATTTGAGGAATAAGTTATATAATCTGTTCTTTTGAAATTTCCAGTAAATTGTCCAACTTTAGTTAATTTTCTTGACCTGCAAAACAATTATTTATGTTATTAAAGTATAAATAATTTAAACAAATTATTGTAGCTAACTATATAATAGAAAAATATGCTCGAACTTTCAAACATGTATGGCATAACAAGTTTTGTACATATGAAACCGAAATTTTTAAGCCCATTTGAATATTCACAAAATTTCAATGCGTATATACAAACTGTAAATAGGCAGCTAAAATACATAATAATTAATATGTTAGCTTAGAATTTTTGGCAAGAATATAGAACTTTATCCTACACTGATAATAAATTAATATCAATGACTTCTGAAAGTCATCGATTAATACTGTTATATATAGGTACACATCAAAGTACATGCCTGGTAAGTCGCCGTATTCCCTTTAAGGGATGTTAGTAGAAATGCAGTATCCACATGGGTCCATTGCTGTTTGCTACTTGAAATGCAGAATATTGAGGATTTATTATTATTTCAGTTAATTTTGTAAAGAATATATATATATACCCTACTGACTTCTTTAGTTTTAGATGGCACAGTTATGTAGACAGTTAATTGCTGAAAAGAAGTCACCTCGTGATTTTCGTTAAATTTAGGTTTCGTGTAGGAGATAAATACAATTTTTTTATGTAGGTACTTAATGCCATTATTATTTTTTTAATAGACTTAAAAAGACTTTAAAAATTGCATTTATCTTCTACACGATGCCGATATCTAAAAAACGTCAAAAGGTGACATTTTTTTCTGCAATTAACTTTCTATATAATTGGGCCATCAAAAACTAATAAAATCAGTGAAAAATCAGTGGCGTATATATTTTTTTATAGTTAACGCAATGAAAAATAAAACTTCAATATCTCAGAAACAATGCAAACGTGGACCTACGTTGACAGGAACTAGGTATACAGGGTGTCCCAAAATTAATTCCCCAGCGGCCGGGGTTAGACTCTATGACCAAAAATAAGTCGAAAATCACTTATGTCAAAGTTTCAAAAAGTTACTCCTTCCGAAATTATGGCCATCTTAAAGATCGCAATGAAGGTATTTTTGCAAATAAATTTTTGAAATAGGTATCCAGGTAAAGATAGTTTATTAATTTAAATCAAGTGATATCTACACATAATAAAATTAAAATACTTAAATTTACAAACCAGTTCTTTCTCAAATTTTCATCAACAGAAAATCTGAAAAAAACAAAAATTTGTTCATGTAAGATAAAAATTCTCTAATATATTTTCTAATTATCGTATTTCATTTCTGAGATACATTAAACTCCAATCTCATTAAATTTGATTTTCATCACAGCGCATTTATATTTTTCTGTCTAAACATAATAGCTAACTACCTAAGCGTACACCCATGCCAGTGCAAAACAATAGTTTCTTATTTACCTGTGAAAATATACGTTTGGGCTCTTATAATCCAGGCTTTTGTATATCTGGCACTGTCCCACCATATTTGTAACCCACAAATGCACTTATATGTCAAATATAATTGATTAATACAGAACAATAATCACAATTTTCACAAAAAAAATAAGACAAAGTCACAATGTAAACAAACTTCCTCCTATTTTCCTCCAACTATTATGCGACGTTGCCACGCTTCGAAAAATTCAGATAATCAATCAGGAACACAAATTAAGTACATGAAGTAAAAAATATTTATTCAAATTTCGACTATCATAAAAAAATTTGTGTATTAAATTTGATAAAATTATTGTATTATATACATAATTTCTATTACTATATTGCATAAATTGCAGCACATCACAGTGAGTTGTCATTATTATATTTGTTTGTACTGACAATGTAGTTTGTTTATTCATGAACCAGTTGTTAGAATGTGATTTTTAAAGTGGACAACATAACAAACGATATTTATACTATATCCCTCTTGCTTATAAATACATGGTTTCACCAAAGTGAGTGGTAAACTAACATATAAACATTTTTGTTTTCAGGTGTACATAATAGTATTATAGTTCCTCCATCATGGATAGTAAAATTACCAAGAAAAGGAAGTTTTAAGTCAAGTTTACGAAAATCTCCAAAGAAACGGGCCTCGAGTAAAAAGAAAAATAGAGATAAGGTAAGATTATTCTGATAAATTTAAATCCTCTAGAATGTTTTCATTATTGTAAAAATTATCAGAACCTACCGTAAAATGGCAACTAATATTTCACAAGAAGAAAATTAAATTACTCTTTATGAATTTTCATAATGTAGTCATAAATTATTTTTGAAGTTTCTAAGTACTTCGTTTTTTGTTTTATGTATACATCCTACGGAAAATCTCCTTCTATTATATGGATTATATTAAAAACATTTCTCTGTTAAAAGGGAATTTACGTTTACATTAAAGCAGAAATCTGAAAAGCGGAAAATTATGTATAAATACACTTGCAAGATAACAACGCAGCTCTTTTTAAACTGAAATGTTAAAAATTGTATTTTTAAATAATTGTCGTTATAATTGTTCTTTTTCTACAAAGCTCTAATTATTGTAATTGTTGAAGTAAGACTATTATTCTTTAAGATGCCTCAACTAGCTCGGATAGGGTTCAGGGTTGAAACTATTTTTATTTGTTTTCTTTATTGAGGGTCATCGGTTTTTATTTGTTCCAACAAAATTATTTGATGAGATT
Organism: Rhamnusium bicolor; assembly: GCA_029963845.1. Taxonomy (NCBI): domain Eukaryota; kingdom Metazoa; phylum Arthropoda; class Insecta; order Coleoptera; family Cerambycidae; genus Rhamnusium; species Rhamnusium bicolor. The sequence continues at coordinate 87,311 of JANEYF010000780.1, forward strand.
TACAAAAAAAAAGTATATCCCGTGGTAAAAGCCGGAAAAGCTACCGCATTTCGTTTTAAGCTGAAAGACTGCATTTCAAATACTGATTTTAAATTGTATCATTTAAACTAATTTTTGTTAAATTCTAATGAATCAGTAAAAGTTTACAAGCCTCTGGTCGGTAGAAAAAGAATAAGAAATACTATGCCAACCTAAAATATCTTAATGCGAAACATACAAAATATAAAGCAACTAAGTACAAAATAACAATAATTATTATAAACTAATATAATAATAGTAATTGTTTCCTAACATTTGGTCATCTTATTTAATCTTAGTCCCTCAAGATTACAATGTATTTCTTATTAATAGTATCTTTACTAAAATTTAAAGTATGACGGAACTAATATGTGACATAATCTTCAAGATGTAGTGCAGTCTCCTTCTTTTCATCAGGTTCTATTTGAATTTTAACATGGTCTTATTTGCAGAAATATCACCGCATGATTTGACCACATTAATGGAATGACCAAATCCATTTATTTCAGTGTTGTTTAAAGCTATATCGAAATTTCCTAGTAGTGACATTCAAGCTTTGATAGTACATCCTTGTCAATAATTGCAACATATTGACTGTTATTTAGTTTTAGGTGTTTAATGTACTTTGCGAATTATTTAGTTTTATTTTCTGTTCTTATTATGGTTATATTGCCTCTTTTCATACTTCTCATTTTTCACATCTTGGTGTATGCCCAATTTCTCCACATCTATAGCACTTTACTCCCCGTTTCTCTGCATTGCAATATTTGTTCTATGACCATTGCAATTGTAGCATTTGTATTCTTCTTTCTCGTTCGTTACTGATGGTCTCGAATCACCATTGCTTCTTGGTCATGGTTGCAGAAATGTTAAGGTGGACTCCGTTTTCTCAGTTACTTTGTTCTTCCTTTTTTTATATTATAATTTCTCTGTTCAATTTTTCTTTCTTTTTTCTTCCATGATTCTTTCTTGCATGATCTAGTCTACCGTAAGTTATTATATCTAAATATCTTCACCTTCATGGGATTAAGACATTATTATGTAATCAGAGCTATTTCGATCATAATCATGTGACTACCTATTCCTTGTTTCTTCAAAGTTCGTTCCTAGATTCTTACATAAGACTATCTTTTGCATTAAGTAGGCACTGGCATGATCATTGTTTGTTTGTCCACAAGCTTTCATACTTTTCCAGACTTCCTATATGCTTTTCTGAAAATTAAGGTTTTGTTAAATACACGTTTAAATGTCTACCAATCTTTAACTTTCGTTTGCTTACTCGGTAACCAGAATTTTATAGTTCCGAATAAATAGCTGTTTCATGGGTAAACGCATCTGGTCATGAGTGTAAACCTGGAGTGGGTTGGAACCTTTGATGCGAACTTAACACTAACGTGGTTTTCCATAAAACGCCAAAACACCATCTACTGTACTCGACGTGCGGTTCGCCAAAAAAGTTGGCTTCATCTGGAGATGATTAAAACTAACCTAATGTTAGCAATGTATTCAATTTATATCTAAACTCTTGTTACGGTTCGATGAACTGTGTTTCACCAACCAATATGGCGAATTATATGGGATTGACCCTCTGTCACCATTCATACTATTTTTACACTTTGTAATTTCCAAGCTTCCAAATGCATCCAGCTGTCTAATATTTGTTATATTTCTAATTAACCTTAAATAACTACTATAAATTTTATGGTTCTCAAACGCATATTGAGCAATACTACTGTTTCACCATATTTAAGATGTTCCTTGAATCTGGTTTGAGTTTATCGTCTGGTTTGTCCAACATGCTTTTGATTACAGCCCTTACAGCTAATTTAGTAAATTCCCGACTTTTTGTTTGTTTTAGTTTTATCTTTTGGATTGCCTAAAAGTTGTTGTAGTTTATTTCCTGATGAATAAACCATTGTGATACCTATATCTTTAAATACCTTACCAATACCACGGTTTATCGAGGATCGTATGGAATCGATACAAATTTCAGATTTTCTCTTTCATTTTGAAAGATCGATAAATTTCGAAGTGTCTCTTTAAGAAACCTCTCCCATTTTAATATAGGTTTTGCACCAAACGCGCCCAGGGATGAGTTATATTTCAGATTAAGCTTCATTAAGAGCTGATAAAAAAATAGTTACTTATAGTTCACAATACCCCCGCTGTACTAAATTATAGGGGCTGATAAGTAGGGTGTACCAGCAAAAACGGTGCTCGTACTGTTGGCTCTTCTGTCCACGTCATGATCATCATGGTACCTAGATTTCGCTAAATATCCTGGAGACAGTTTACGGACATCATCTAAGAAGATCAGCGATAATTGTATAAGTTTCGACAGTTCCGAAGACGATGCACTAGAAGAATCTCACCAAATATGAAAATTCTTTTGAATTAAAGTAGGTAGATTAATCCCGTATGAGTAATTATTCATGATGACAGACAAACAGAAAAATTCTCATAAAATTCCTTTATTGGTGTGTCCGGTTTCGTGAACAAGCAAATTTACTTCACATCATCAGACATGGGACTACAATAATTACAGAAAATAAGTATGGTGGTTACATACATAAATATAAATGTTAATAAGTTAATAAAACTTAAAAACAAGAACATAGAAGACAATTATTTCCATTTTTTATGTACTTGTAAAAACTTGTAGGTAAAAAATTTTGATAAAATTTGTTTACATGAAAGATTGAAATTATTTAAAATAATAAAGATTATGTTAGTTTGATTATATAATAGAATTATGTAAAATTAAATTGAATTTTGTCATAAAGGGTGTAAGTAAATGTAAGATATATAAATTTTGTATCTAATAGCTTAACTTTGTACTAAAATTATAAAATTAACGTGTTTTTTTTTAAACACATATATACACTACAACCGGTTAAAATCGAATAGGGAATATTTTAATAATGAAAATTGATTAAGATGGTGCCCTCTATCGAACTATCTAACGTTAAATAAAAAGTAAGATTTAAAACTATATGTGAACCAGGATTTTTACAATAGTGGAGTTTATTTATTCAACTGCAGATGGTGATAGCAGCGAAACGCACTAAACATGGTGGTAATAGTTACTTATAAGAAATAAGGTTGGATTACATTATAATATCGAGCATATGGAAACAAATTTCAATAGAGAAACAAAACAAAATTAGACAACCACAGAGAATGTCAGTGAAGATTGAAATTGGATTTGTGAATTCAGAGATAATATATTGGGATTTTTTGAATCTTTCAGGATTTCTAAACTTTGAAGGTTATTAATCAAACTGCCTTTACCAACAAGATGTAATATTTTAAGAGCATTGTCAAATAAGGGGTTGTTATCTACTAGATGTTTGGCGAAATGGGAAAAACCTGAAGATGAGCTTATGCACCGGACGTGTTCATTTGAATTGTTCCGGCGGGGTCAATAAGATCCTAAATTAGTTGATTATTATTATTACTAGTGTGTGATGTAAACTGGTATATGTTTCAACCCTGGATGCTCTTTACGTTCTCTAATTAATTTATCAATTAAACTTGCAAAATGTCCATTACTCGCAGCTACATGTATAAGAAAAAAGCATTGATTAGGAAATCAATGCCTTTTCTTTTTCAAAACATTTCTTATTGAGGGAAAAACTTAATAGGCGATAAACTAGAAAAACTAAAACTCATTACTTTGTGTTGAGAGTAATGGTGAGACATATATGTCAAATTCTAACTTATTTTCACTATTTCTAATTATTAGTAGGTACAACTAAAAATGGTACTTGTCCAGAGTTTCAGTTTCATATGTGAACATTGTCAATATCAGCGACCTTTGTATCAAACACTGCAATAATATCATCCACATACCTAAACCAAACTCTGAATCTAAAGTGGCTGTATTTTCTATTTGAATCAAAGCTTCGCAGCAGCAGACACTGCTTTATCGTTAAAATTCGACTTTCTCATTAAATTTAACATCTGAGTTACGTTTAATTTTGGTTGCTGGCTATTCTAGCCGTACGATTTATTCCTTGAATATTGAGTTCGTCCCTCATCTGTTGTTGAACAGAATTTTCGATTTCATCGGCATAGATATTTCTAAACATATTTAAACTTTCTCTGCTACGACATTCCATAATGTTAGTCTATTTTCTTGTATGTACATCGAAAAACAATTACTGTTCGTGACGGTCTTTGGTTTTTATGCACTATTTAGTTTATAAACAGATTTATCAAATATTCGTAACCTATTTTCGTACAGTCGCACCGAACAGCAGTAAAAACTTAATATAGTTAAACGGATTATTCGTGAAAAATCACCTAACCAGTAATTCAAAATGACCTTAAATTAGTGTCAGTTTCCTAATATTTTATAACTTGTGACACAGCGTTCTCATATCTAACCAGAGACAACCACGAGACGTTCAAGTACTTGTATTATTTCTATTCGGAATATTGCACTGGTTTACTGTTTGGGAAGGTGAGAATAGATGGCGTGCGCGATGATGAGCCGTGATTTAAAAAAGCGCGCGATGCGTTTTGTTGGCTGTTGTTATATTTTCAATTACATTTTAATGAAGAAATAAAACAAAACAGGTAAAATAAATCGTTTATTGATAGAAAATCAATAAAATAACAAGCCACAACGAATGCAATAATTACGAAGATATTTTAAATAATCTAAACCACAGAAAAATAAATTGCTAAACAAAAATTTGAGCATTTTACAATTAAATAATAACGATTATAATATTTTCTTGAACAACAGGTACCTATGTAATACAAAACCTATATGGCAAGTACAAAAAATATATAAATAAGCCTACCAATAAGGAAAAAAAATGTACATTTGCTTCCCAACATCCCAGATATATGTATCAACATCGATTAATACTGCACTTTATTTATACAATGTGGTCTGCAATTTAACAATACTTTTAACAAATATAATAGTAATATTTAATTGCTTAGGTAAAGTTTACATTAACAAAACATGTTACAAACACCGATAGGTTTTTACAAATAAATATACATATCCTACACAAGAACGAAGAAGTACTTGCTCGTAGGTACATAAATTATATACCTAATTAATAATTATTGGGTAAATATAAACATATTAGGTAGGCGCATATGTACATATTACAGTTTCAAGCAACATCAACACTTGAAATTATATAAAACCATTAATAGCATTAAAGTTATCAAGCCATAAGAAGCTAATAAAATAAAACATGTTTATTTTATAGTTTGCAAACTGTATCTGACTGCTGCTGGAACAAACCTCATATCAACAACTATCGATGCTAGAATGTCCTCAGCTTATGTTTAGATTTTTTTGCATCTTTACGATTCTGAATGTTTTCTTGGTTTTTTTCTTTTACACCACCAAGGAATACCAATTTTCCACACAGCTTTCACGATCTCCCTGGTTACAATTTCATAATGGTCAGAACAGGAATACCATGAGAAGTTCACATTATCAAAGATGAATTCGGTAACTATAACAGAAATCTTGGGTTTATGGCAAAAGGTGTCTAATGTGTTTTCTAATATTGTGATGGCCTGACCTACAGCCACCATTAACGATTCTGAAGGATATAGCAAATGTTCTGTATCTGACCATTCTTTAAAACTTATATATAAATTATGAGGCGACTCCGGACTTGACAACAACTGGTAACAGCAGGTTGCACAATCTATATGCTCAAGAAGCTTTTTCACAATGAACCCACTGACGTAAGCAACTGATAAAGTTGCCGTTGTTCCTTGCTTTTTGTTTCGTCAACCCATTTAAAATTTGAGTTTTTAGACTGGCAGAAAACTCTACGGCTGTTGGATTGTCTCCGCACCCACAGCCAGCGCGAACAGCTTTCTAGGAGAAGCATTAACACGAGAAACTCCCTTAATACCTCGAAACATGGAGCGGTGCGTAGGGGTACCTGGACTTCTTTGCAAACCGGAACAGCTTGGAATTGGGTCTTCAATTACTGCTTCTCCTGTAATACAATATCCATGTACTGCTCAAATTCAGATAAAAAATGTGATTTTGCTAACAAAACAGCCACAAAGCTTTACATGCAAAAAATATGTCTTTTTATACATATGCAATCTTGCAAATTAAGTAGTATGATGTTTGTAGCTTGACAGAAAATAGAAAAATGAGTATGTGATACAGAAACATCAGCGAATCTGACTTATCAACTTACAATCGCTGAGTAACACAGTACAATAATAAGAACGTAGAGTGTACATACTCCAAGTAAAAGAAGTAAGTAACCAATAACTATAACATACCTATGCCTGTATTAGTACTTTCTAAAAGCTCTTGATCACTTGTAAGCTTCACATTTCTTTGAATTACCATTTCTTGTGAAGGATCCAGTTGTACTTGGCATGGGAATAATGTGGGAACAGCATCAGCACGCAGCCTCCGTATTGCAAGGTTCATGTAACTGTTTATAGAAAAATGACGATTGCAAATCAAATAGTTGCGAAGTGATATATCAGGAACACATTTTATTCCCATCATTTCTTGCCAAATTTTGGACCTAACAAGAAGGAAACAATTTTATTTAAATACCTTTAAAACACAAAACACAAACTTACTTTTGGTCATTGACTGGAAAGTAGTGCATTTTTCTACCTGATCTATATTGAATCCACAAATAAGACAATGTTTTTGTGGCATGTTTATAATAAAAAAAAATATTACACTAACACTAATAAAAAGTCCAAATAAAATAGTATTTAAAAGTCACAGTATTTTACAGTTCGTAATCCAATATAAAATAAAAAACGAGAGGCACCACACAATATCAGCATCAAAACAAACAATATGGCGACCGGATCCAACATCAACGATGACGTTCCCTGTGATGCTATCGCCATCTACGAAAATCTTCCCAAACTGCAACAAAGATAGATTAATTGAGCAGCACCTATGTACAACAAGGATGGAAGTATGTCAATAATTATACCTAAAACCGAACAAATTTTTCTATATACTTGATTGTCTAGTGGTTGTCTCTGATCTCACTTCTGAAATATTATAATGCACACCTTCGTACTTTTTAATCACATTTCTATATCCAATAAACATGATAACAAACGGTATAATTAACATTTATTCGCACCAACCACATACAGCTTTTGTCATTTCTCACACACTACTCTTACCGACCTAAAACATTTTAATGAAAAACATACCAAATTTAAAATAACCAAATACAAAATAATGATTTCCTAATTTCATTACTTTGTGTTCTTCATCTTCAAACGTTCATACTTTCAGTCAGTGCATCATAATAAGTTGTGTTTGAATTCTTATACCGGCAATGCTCGGAATCGAACCATTTATACCGTATTACTCGCGTTACACGTTCGTCAATTAGCAAGTGTGGCGCAAACAAAGAACAAACCATGAGCATTTCTATATATAAGTGAATTATAGAATGAAGTATTGATGCATGTATCTATAAAATATGCTAAAGATTTCGTTATGTCACATCCAGTGGCGTCGTCGTACCTTTTAAAGTGATTTAAATTCCAAGTCGATTCTCCGGTCTTGAAATGCAAAGTGGTCAATTACTTTTTCATTAAAGTCTTTTATCTTTGTGGGGGTTTGAGTAAAAATATGAGATAAAACTGAGAAAAAAAGCTATTAAACAAAATGTTCGAACTCGGTTAACACTTTTCCTACCTTTGTTAGCCTGATGTAGTGGGCCTGTTCCTGATTTCTGGTAGGTGGCAGCGGACTGTAGGGGGCTTCTGTGTGATGTAAGTCGAACACTCGTAAGCTTGAGAGATTGAGTCACTTTTCACAAAATTTCCGTGAAAAGGGCGAGCGAGATAATTAATTTTTCGAGAAAAACACGAACACGTGTTGAGAGAGTCAATTCAAAATTCGAAGTGTTTCTTCGTGTCAACTCGGCATCCACGTAGAATAGCCAAGAAGTAGGGATTTGTGAAACCGAGTATTGGCGCGACATGAATAAAAATAATAATAAAAATAATAATAATAATAATAATAATTTAAACCTATTTCATTTCATTAGGATAATAATAATGAAAAAAAATTATATTCAAAAACTTATACTAAAAGCTAATAAAATGAGATCAGGGAATACGGAACATTCCGCCGACCTTTAAAAAGCTAATTTTAAACAGGGTGAAAATTGGGAAGAGGACAAAGTTTTACCAATGGCCTCTTAAAAGTGCCTTGAGCAGTTTTAATGGTAGCTACCCGCGATACACCGTCTTTACCAGGATGAAGGTGAACAATACGTCCTAAGTTCCAACGTAAGGGTGGTAATAGATCATTTTTTATGACGACCATAGTGTCTGGCGCAACAGGAGTAACTGGATTGGTCCATTTACTCCGCTGGTGAAGAGTATGCAAATATTCATTATGCCAGCGAGACCAAAAGTCCTGGTGAAGGCGTTGTAATAATTGCCATCGCGTCAGCTGATTAATTTTAATATGACCTAAATCTGGATCTGGTAGTGCCGTTAAAGGTTCCAGTGTCAAAAAATGGCCTGGTGTTAATACTGACATATCATTAGGGTCAGAGCTTAGCGGAGAGAGAGGACGAGAGTTAAGAATGGCCTCAATTTGTGTTAACACCGTTGAAAACTCCTCATATGTGAGTAGTTGTTCACCTATGACCCGAGATAAATGAGTTTTAACCGACTTTATTCCTGCCTCCCATAGCCCACCAAAATGGGGAGCCAAAGGAGGGTTAAATGACCACTGAATAGCTTCGTGTATTGCGACATTGTCAAAAATTTGAGTAAAATATTTGTTTGCGCCAACAAAGTTTGTGCCACAATCGCTATATATGTGAGAGCATCGGCCGCGACGAGCAATAAATCTGCGAAATGCAGCTAAGAAGGCCTCTGTGGATAGATCTGAGGCAAGTTCGAGATGTAACGCCTTAGTGGCAAAACACACGAACAGACATATATATGCCTTGTGCGTTTTAGCGCCCCTGGTTCTACCCAATGTGATTGTGAACGCACCTCCGTAATCAACCCCTACTACTGAGAAGGCCTTAATTTGGGACACACGGTATAGTGGTAAATTTCCCATAGGCGGTTGAAAGGGTGTCGGATTCAGGCGCCAACATTTAAAACATTTAGAAAGTACACTACGAATTGCCCGTCTAGGAGATAATATCCAAAAATTTTGTGTTAAGAGAAATTGAAGAGTTTGAGCTCCGGGATGCAAGTGAGTTTTGTGAGTGTGTTCTATGATTAATTCAGTAAGTCGACTACATCGGGGTAATAAAATGGGGTGTTTTTATCATAAGGTAGATCAGAATTGTGCAATCTACCGCCGACCCTGAGAACACCATCTGTGTCAATAAAAAGGACTTAATTTTTTAAGCGATTTTGAGACAGGAATAGTTCTTTCGAGGCAAGAAATTTCCTGAGAAAATGATTTATGTTGAACACGTCTAATTAAAAGTAATAAAGCTTGATGAAGTTCAAAATTTGTAAAACTATCAGTTGACTTGTTCGCGTTTTTTAAATTAAAAATGAAGCGTAAAACATAAGCTACAATACGTTTTATCTTGGTGAGAGAAGAGTATTTATCAAGTAGAGAATCGAGTGAGTCTAGAGAAATAAAAGTAGCTAGAGTTAGTTTTCTTTCCTCCAAAATTATTTCAGATGAAGACGAATATTCAACGGAGTTTAAAGGCCACTTATCTTGAGGAGAGTAAAGAAACGAAGGGCCTGTCCACCACTGAGGATGGTTAATTAACTCAGAGGGTAAAAGACCTCGAGAGGCACAGTCTGCGGGATTTTCTGTAGACGGCACATGGTGCCAAATGGAGGGAGATGTTTTTTCTTGTATGCGCGAAACTCTATTGCATACAAAAGTTTTCCACCTATATGGCTCTGATTTTATCCAAGAGAGAGTTATAGTTGAGTCAGACCAGGCATATAATTTATCAAATTTAATTTTTAAATGATATGTGTCTAAAACAAACGAAAATAAATCCGAAAGTAAGACTGCAGCACATAATTCTAAGCGCGGAAGAGATATTTTTTTTAGTGGCGCTACTTTAGATTTAGCGCAAACTAAAAAAACTTTAATATGATTATTTTCACAAATACGAATATAAATTACACTGGCGTATCCTTTCTCGGAGCTATCGCAAAAACCATGTAATTCGCAGAAATCATATTGATTAGAGATTAATCGGCGTGGTAAATAAAAACTTGAAAATTGTGACAGCTCAGCTTTATACTGTTCCCAACGAAAAATAATTTCTTTTGGGGGTTTATCATCCCATGAGAGTCCCAGTACCCAGAGTTGCTGAATTAACAGTTTGGCAAAAAATGTGAGAGGGCATAAAAATCCAAGTGGATCATATATGCGAGCGAGTTCAGATAAAATGATGCATAGTTGATTGATTCGACCTTTACTTGATGAAAATCCATTTTACAAATAAACACAAAATAAACTTCTGTTTGATTTTCACAATTTTAATAAACTTATGACAATTGTTTCGCCACACAGTGGCTTCGTCAGATGGTGAGTACAAGACTGTCTTGTACTCACCATCTGACGAAGCCACTGTGTGGCGAAACAATTGTCATAAGTTTATTAAAATTGTGAAAATCAAACAGAAGTTTATTTTGTGTTTATTTATAAAATGATGCGTTTAGAACAATCTCGTTCTAGAGGTTTTACTGAATAAGTAAATGAATCTAACGAGGGATGCCATTGTAGGCCAAGAATTTTAATGACGTCATCTTCACTGTAATTAAATGATTGCGCGTGCTTTTGTAAAGATGAAGAGGGTAAATGAGATAGCAGTTTAGGGTCGTTGCTAGCCCATTTTCTTAGCTCAAAGCCACCTTTACTTAATAGATTAATAAGTTCACCTTGTAATGTAAGTGCATTTTCAAAAGAATCACTCCCTGTGACTATGTCATCGACATATGTATCAGTGGTTAAAACTTTTGAGGCAACAGGAAAATTGTGACCCTCATCTTGGGACAATTGTATAAGAGTGCGAAGAGCTAGATAAGGTGAGGAGGAAACCCCAAAGCTTACAGTATTTAATCTAAAATCGCATACAGGGTCATTCACAGAAAATCTCCACAGAATACTTTGACAGTTTCTGTGCTCGGGTGTAATTAAAATTTGCCTATACATTTGTTTAATATCGGCTATAAAAACATGAGAATATAAACGAAAATTAAGTAAAATAGTGACTATATTTTGTTGTAGTTTCGTTCCTATTAAAAGAGAATCATTAAGAGAGGGAAAACCAGTAACTTTAGCTGATGCATCGAAAACTACCCTTAACTTGGTGGTAGTACTTTCAGGTTTAATCACGCAGTGATGAGGTATATAATAACTGTCTTTAATTAACGTTACATTGTTTATAGGTGACATGTGACCACTATCTAGATAATCTCGCATAAAATCACCGTACTGTTTATAAAGAAGGGGGTTAACAAGTAATCGTCGTTCTAAAGCTAGAAAACGGCGTAGTGCTAGTGATCGAGTATCACCGAAAAATAATTCCGAATGACGAAATGGGAGAGAAACTATATATCGCCCCGTATTATTTCGCGTATGTGTTTCTGTGTATATTTTCTCACACAGTAAATCGTCGGGAGAATATTTCGGGGTTGACGGAATTTCTTCCAGTTCCCAAAAACTTTTAAGAGTGTTGTCAAGCGATGACATTTCAGAGGAGCAAAAAAATGTATTAAATTGAGGTACGTGTGAACAGTTCATCGAACCCATTAAAACCCATCCAAATTTTGTAGCAATGGCTGTCGGCTCGTTTTTACTACCTGACAAAATGCCCTTATCTAAAATTTGAGGAAAAATATCAGCACCTAATAACATGTCTATATTACCGGGTGTATCAAAAAAATGGATCGGCCAATTTTAAATCTGAAATATGAGACCATGAGTGATTAATAAATGTGCTAGGCATATCTGTGCAAATTTTAGGCAGAACGATAGCGTCAATTATAAACGTAGGTGCAACTTTATCTTTTGGGCGTATAGTGCAAGTAACTCCTCCTGAATTTTGTAAAGTTTGAGCTTGTCCAATTCCACGTACAGTAACCGGTAAATTATAACGAGATAAGCCTAATTTATTTACACATTTTTGTGTAATGAAATTTGCTTGTGAACCGCAATCTAATAAAACACGAATAATTTGGTAATTATTACGCACATCTATTACCTCAATAAGAGCGGTAGCAAGCAGAACACCTGTTCTACTAGGTACTACACCAGTGAGTGCATTTACAGACTGTGAAGTAGATGGAGTGTTGTGATTTGTCAGTAAATCGGACGTATTAGAAATTTGAGTATCTGAGGAAGGCGTTAATGCAGAAGGCGAAACGTCGTTTCCAAAATGTAAAAGAGTATGGTGTCTCTGTCTGCAAATACGACAGGTTACCTTAGACGTACAATTTTTAGAAGTATGCTTAGTGCCTAAACAATTTACACACCAGTTATTTCTTTTTACTAGTTCAAAACGTTCTCTTGGTAATTTGTTATTGAATGTGGGACAATTATAAATAGAATGTTCAGATTTGCACAAGCTACAAATAATTTTATTCGAATTTACCATAAAAGACGAGGTACGATTTCTCGTAGTATAATAGTTATAATTTGTGCGTTTATGTACCCTGTTTTCTTCAGGATGTTTAACCTTCTGTTGACAAGAAGCGTCTATAGCATCAAGGGCATTACATTGTTTTAATATGAATATTTTTAGAGATTCAAAAGTGGGTGTAATATTGTTATCTGAGCTTTGCTCCATTTCGAAGCGAGTAATAGTGTCTATGTCCAAGCGTTGGAGAAACAAAAAAAGTAATAAAAAATCCCATTGAGCTACGGGAAAGTTCATGTTTGCCAAGGCAGCAAGATTTTCATTAAATGTATCCAAAAGCTTTCTAAGATTTTGAGAATTAGTCTGTTTATTTATTAATTTAGGAGAATTAAAAATTTCTTGGAGATATGCTGAAGCAATCAAACGTTTATTGTGATAACGTTTGACAAGAGCTTCATAAGCAATTATATAATTTTCAGAGGTCATAGGTGTACATTGCACAAGTGTTAATGGAGGGCCTTGTAATGAGTTGGTTAAGTGAGTAAATTTTTCAATATTAGAGAGATCTGAATTGTGGTGAACTAAAGAATTAAATATATCTATAAAAGTTTTAAAATATTTATAGTCACCCAAGAACTTTGGTACTTCAATTTTAGGTAATTTAATATGACGCTGAGGAGGAATACTTTCCTCTTTATTTGAGTTATCTGGGTCACCAAATAAACCGAAATAAATTTCTTGTGTATTAGCACTATCGTTTTCAAAAGATGACCTAATATGTTCTTGAGTGTCTAAATCAGCTCCCTCCTGAAGGGCGAGTAAAGCTATTAAATTATTATGATTTACTTGAAATTCTTGATAGACTGAATCAAAACGTTTGAAATATATTTTAAAAATTGAATGATACCTTTCGTCCTCTCGCGCAAGTTCTGCCTTACCCTGTATTTCTTTCAGTTTACTGAAATTCATATCTCGAATGGCAGTATATTGCTTAATTTTATTGTTAGCCATGACGAAAGTTTTATATGAAAGATTAATGCAAAATTAATTATTACGAAAATATAAATTATTATTAGATAACAATTAATTATTTTACTATTAATAAAATTGTGGCGTGCGTAATTAAAACAAAGTGTATTTTATTTTATAAAGTAAAATAACTGGAAATAATCAGCTGAGCGATGGCATGCGGACAAAAACCATATACCAAAGTGTAGATATACTAGCGGCAAAAAAGATTAACTTTTTTTTAATTTAAAATTATAAATGTCATGAAATATTTTTAAATTAAATATATGATTGCAATGAGATATCCTTGGCTTGACAGGACCAAAATGTGGGGGTTTGAGTAAAAATATGAGATAAAACTGAGAAAAAAGCTATTAAACAAAATGTTCGAACTCGGTTAACACTTTTCCTACCTTTGTTAGCCTGATGTTGTGGGCCTGTTCCTGATTTCTGGTAGGTGGCAGCGGACTGTAGGGGGCTTCTGTGTGATGTAAGTCGAACACTCGTAAGCTTGAGAGATTGAGTCACTTTTCACAAAATTTCCGTGAAAAGGGCGAGCGAGATAATTAATTTTTTCGAGAAAAACACGAACACGTGTTGAGAGAGTCAATTCAAAATTCGAAGTGTTTCTTCGTGTCAACTCGGCATCCACGTAGAATAGCCAAGAGGTAGGGATTTGTGAAACCGAGTATTGGCGCGACATGAATAAAAATAATAATAAAAATAATAATAATAATAGCGCGAGAGTAGCGAACCTGAGCGAAGGGGATACATGGCGCGATTGCATGCACTTTGGTGCGAAATGCATCCAGAGCATCGCGCCTTCTCTCAACAACATCTGAGAGATCAAGTATCCTTTCTGCTCAGGACAGGTTATGTAAGGGCACCCCGTCAGCCGGAAGAACTGCCAGCCGCAGTCCCACCGCGGCAATTATTAGCTGATGGGGAACATCCTTTAGAGTTCACCGATGTAGACTTAAGGACGAGGGTTAGCCTTAACACCAGGGCTAACCTAAAGCCACAAGACCTAGCTAGAATGGACGAGGTCATCGATGAGGAAATTCCGGAAGATGCCGACATCTGGCAAATCAACAGTGCCGTGTACAACGCCGCGAAGCAACTCGTCCCCCGTGAGAGGTCAACCAATCACGGGGTCGAGAAAGCCAAGCGGCGTGTACAGAATATCGAGGGCAAGATACAGTCGGCCAGACAACACGCTTCTCGGATCCAGAGTGTGGTGGAATATAAGACAACTGGTAGAGTTTTTTACTCCCAGAATCCGGCGCATAGCAGCCGGATTAAGACGTCAACACCATACTCTAAATCTGACAGTGATGCTTACCATCAAGCAGCACTGTCTAGATAGGATCCGAGCGCTCATGGCGATAAAGAAAACATTGAAGAGGCGGGTGAGGAGTATGGAACAAAACAATTTGTTCCGTACGAATCCTTCCCGTCTATTTCAAGAGCCACAGCGTGTTGTAGATAATCCGCCGACTGTAGAAGATGTCGAAACCTTCTGGAAGGGAATCTACGAAACGACGCGTCCATTCAATAGCGACACTCCAGCAATTGCACACTTCGAGGCTCTGTGTCACAGACATCGTGAAGAGCCAGATGAAGTGTGCCCGGCAATCAGTACGGAGGAAGTCCAGCAAGCACTTGTTGGCACCAAGAACTTCGCTGCCCCGGGCCCAGACGGCATTAACAACTGGTGGTGGAAGAAATTTCCGTCCACTCACCGCCGTCTGGCGCGAGTTTTCAACTCATGGTTGAACGAGGGGCAGCAGATTCCGGACTGGTTTGTCGAGGGACGTACTGTGCTTATCCCCAAAAAGGGGGATCTTTCCGACCCGAGGAATTATAGGCCGATCACTTGCCTCAACTCCTGCTACAAGATATTTACACGTATCTTGTATGCAAGGACACTGAGGTCTGTTGATCCGGTCTTCCAGCAGATACATGAACAGCGTGGTGCCAAGAAGGGCATGGCAGGTTGCAAGGACAGCCTGCTGATAGACCGCTGTATTACACAGGATTCTGTGCAATACAAGCGGAATCTATCGATGGCCTGGATTGACTACCGCAAGGCATTTGATACAACATCGCACGAGCTATTGTTGCACTTGCTCGAATGTCTTGCGGTACCAGCACCACTAGTGAGATGCATAGAACAGCTGCTGCCACTCTGGAAGACTCGCTTCACCATAACATCAGGTGCACAGCGGGTCACGACAGAGCAGGTGGCATTTAGGAGGGGAGTTTTCCAAGGCGACTCCCTGAGTCCTCTCCTCTTCTGCATCTCACTGCTACCGTTGTCTGCTGGGCTCCGCCAAACCCGCGGGTATCAATGTGGACCACCCAGCGACCGGAGGCATAAGGTCACCCATCTGTTTTATATGGATGATCTTAAACTTTATGCCTCCGGAGAGCGCGAACTACAAAACGCTCTTAGGGTGGTCGAAGAATATACGCGGGCAATTGGTATGGAGTTCGGGTTGGACAAATGTGCAGTCGTCCACCTCAAGAGAGGACGATGCGGGGGAATTCTCTGAAAATGCGCAGTTCGCAGACGGAAGCATCCTAAGACATCTGGATGCCGGAGAGACCTATACATACCTGGGTGTGCAACAAAGGCACATCCAAGATGTGACACAAATAAAGGATTCTCTCCGCGGCAAGTACAGACACCGCCTCCGAAAGATTTGGTCTTCCGAACTTTCGGGGAAGAACAAGGTGTCTGCAACTAATATGCTTGCCGTTCCGATTCTGCTCTACTCCTTCGGAGTAGTAAAGTGGAGGATAGATGAGCTGCGCCAATTAGACAGAGATACCCGCAAGATGATGAATATTCACAGAAGTATTCATCCTAGATCGTCCGTTCCTCGTGTGTACCTCCCACGTCATCGGGGGGGCCGAGGACTCTTGAGCCTGGAGTGTACGCATGGCAGAGTAGTACTGAGTATGGCATGTAACATACTCAGGAGCTCAGATCCCCTCTTGCGGTTCGTAAAACATCACGAAACTGTAGGAGTGGGAGCAGGATTGTTGAAGGCAGCAAAAAGAGCCGCAGATGAACTCGGTCTCGCATTTGACATCAGGCGAGGAGGCCGGCGAGGTGCTGATGTTGAGTCAGTCACCGAACTTCAGCCAAATCGTCTGAAAGCCCGAATAAGAGCTGCTGAACAGGAAAATCTGTTTCGGCAGCACGTCGATAAACCCCAGCATGGTGTCTTCTATAAGAACATAGAAACACTGGGTTTATCGACCAGGCTGACCTTCGCCTTTCTAAGGTCAGCAGGGCTTAAGTCGGAGACCGAAGGATTCATTATGGCCTGCCAAGATGGTGTTATCAACACCTTGGTCTACCGTAGCCGCGTGTGGCGTGTAGAGGTCCCTGATATCAACTGCAGGACCTGCCATCAGGCGCCGGAATCGCTCATGCACTTACTTTCTGCATGCCCCATATATGCGATTTCGGCCTACATCCACCGACATAACGCGGCTTTACGAGTGCTATACTACCATCTAAGGCACTCGTACGGGGTAGACCAGACACCAGTGCTGCCTTACGTCCCCGGAGATATTGAGTCCGTTGTCGAGAACGAGAAATGCCGGATTTACTGGAACTACTCGTTCCCGACTGTCAGGCTAATCCAAACCAACAAGCCTGACATAGTCCTCCTCGACCATCAACTCAAGGTGATGTATGTTATCGAGTTCTCGGCACCTGCGGAGAAAAACATCACCTTGAAGGAGGAGGAGAAACGGACCAAATATCGCGATCTCCGGTACGAGCTCCAAGTGCTGTACCCAGGCTACTCGGTCAAAATGGTCGTCCTTATTATCGGTGTACTCGGAGGGATAAAGCCTACGCTGCTCTCGGAACTGAAGATCATACCGGCCTGCCAAAAACCAGCCGAGTGGCTGGCAGGTCAAATGCAGAAGGCGGTCATTCTGGGTTCTCTCCGTCTGCTTAGGGCACACGATTCTGGTATCTACAGTCACTAACCCTGCGGGATGTGGGGAGTGGCTGTAGTTGATGCGCCGGCGCGACTCCCGTGAGGCGTCGGAGGCCACGGGAGGACTGACCGGCATCGGATATTCCGAAAAAAAAAAAAAAAAAAAAAAAAAAATAATAATTTAAACCTATTTCATTTCATTAGGATAATAATAATGAAAAAAAATTATATTCAAAAACTTATACTAAAAGCTAATAAAATGAGATCAGGGAATACGGAACAATCTTCTTTATTAATACCCTTTCTATGGTAAACGTAAACGTTCACTTTCGACGGTAGTCATAGGGAGAGTACACAAGATTTTTAACAGTTTGACACTTTCAGAAAAAATATTGCACAAATTATTGTTAATAAAAAGCTGTAACAAAGCAACCGCACCTTCACTATTGGAAAAATCTTCTCGGCTATATAATACTCCTAATTCAGTTTTAAGTTTCAAATGATTTATGACTGGATACTCCGTTTTAACTAATTTAAACATATCTTGAGGAAAGCTTTAAATCGATCTGCGTGAAATAACTGAGACACTGCTAAATGATTACTGAAGCCAAACCTGTTTTTGATCTCAGATGTAATTATATCACAAACTTCTAATGAAATTCTCCTTTTTGATTCTTCCGTTTTACATCTCTGGGCAGACTGCATGGATGTCTCCTCCAGATAGTTACTCAAAATTTTATTTCTGATGTCTTCAATTTTACTATTAAAAACGCCAATACACTTATTTACTGTTATGACATCGATATTACATTTTTGTAATTGATTGAACAATATATCACAATGAGGCATAACTAAATGAAAAAAATTTAACCAGTAAATAAAATGTTCATTTTGTAAGTAGTTTTTTAAACCAATAGCTTGGTTTAGAGTGTTGTTTTCTGATTCATTATTATCAATGATTTTTTTTAAACAATCTAATAATTCTGTTCGATAGGTATAAACAGTATCTATGCATTTTGTATTAAAATTCCATCGTGTTGGAGCCACTTTAGGTAATCTCACCTTAACAACATTATCTAACACGGCTGTTCTTTTTGGCGATTTTCTAAAGAATGGAGAAAAGCTATGTAAATTAGCAAAAAAAATGTTTATGCTTTTATCCTGACTTGATGCTTTTTGTAAAATTAAATTTAGTTGATGAGCGTAACAATGAATAA
Organism: Rhamnusium bicolor; assembly: GCA_029963845.1. Lineage (NCBI taxonomy): Eukaryota > Metazoa > Arthropoda > Insecta > Coleoptera > Cerambycidae > Rhamnusium > Rhamnusium bicolor. Next base: position 106,097 of record JANEYF010000780.1, read on the forward strand.
AATTTGCTGAAAGATAACTTTTTTAATTATAAATACCTATTTACTTCTTTTTTCTTATCAAGAGATGTTTGTTTTATCGTCATATTAGGTTTTTGGACGGCCACTACCTTTGAATTTCACTCGGTCTTCATAACCCAACTTATGTCCCTCTTTCAGTTTTAATATATTTTGTACAACACTTATATTTAATAGTAAGCACCAAAAACACTGTTTTACTTAATTTCACGACAAGTAGAGATTTACTAATAAAATGGTCACAAATAAAAACATTAAAAACAACGCGACAGAATTTACCGACCAACGCGTACCTAGTCAGCATTAAGACTGCTCCACTGAACTTCGTGCGTTACCGTTTCCGTAAAATGTGTCAGGGACATTGTCCCCGCCAGTGTTTTCTGTCTCTTTTGCTTTCTGACGATTCGCGCATAAGTCTATTTCATTTTCATTCGTTGTAAATTCGGTCCGTAGCTAGCTTTGAGGACAAGTTGTGGATTGACCCAAGATTTTTAAATTCTATAAATGAATAATGTAATGAATATGAATGTAGAGGTTCGATGCTCGGAGGGGATACGAAATCCTGCGAGCTAGATATTTGAATATATTGTGCATAGAATGAACTAGAAACTTTAATATATTTTTTAAGAATATTAAAAATATATGTATTATATATTTTTAAACTTCAGAAAATGAATAGCTCTATTTTTTTATTTGTATGTGGGAGGTCATTGACCAAATGACCCTATAGAAGAACCGCCAATGGTCACATGTACATATATTTTGTTCAATTAGTTTCTTCCTACGATCGATATTTCCTTGTTACCTCAACTGGGTGTTATAGGCACGGGACGCCTTCCAATCAAATATCCTTTAGAATTGCATAGGCTATTATAAAATGGTCTTGAAGGATGGGTCTCAAATATTTATTGCATCTCCTCATACCACTGGTGATTTGACAAACCTCGCCGAAAATTCTAGAAAAATATAACAGCATAGTCACAGTTTGTAAGAGTTGACATTTTTAAAACTTCTTTCAGCGATATCATGAGAACAGCAAACTTCAGAATTTTAGAAGGAGAGTTAACATAATGCGACAGAAAACGTTCCTTCAGAGTATCTTCTCTGGTCTAATAAGAAATGTCCCAAAATGATTATAATTATTTTGGTATTATTATAAATGATTTATAACACAAGGACGAAAAACATTTTCGTCCGTGTGTCATTAGTTATTTGAAATATAAATGTCCTTAAATATATATGTTCTGCGTAAATATTTTCATTATTCATGTTTTATTTGTTAAGCATCCTTACAGTTGCTTAAACCTTTACTTGGTATCTAACTTACAACTTTGTATATGCAAGTGAGCAATTTTAAAGACTTCCCAAAAATTATAAACAATTCATAAATAAAAGGATTATTTAGTCGGTTCCGGAGATTCACAGCTTTGAAATATTCACCCTTGGGAAAGCTAAAACCTTTTTTTTTCACCGTCTCACACCATTTCACATTTTATTTTTTTTCTTTGCAGTTTAAATACAATCTGCTATGATTATTTTCGTTTTACAAAGTATTATTAAATTTAATTAGGGTGTTTTCGATTTACAGAATTTATTTTAAATTTTGTTGTAAGCTAGGCAGATCTGAAGGTAATTAATTGATAACAAAATTGTGTTTTATAAACTTAATGTAATATATCTTACAACGTTGCTAAACCAGTCGTAACTTCATGGAAATGATTCAATTATGAGTAAAAACTCTCCTAATTAAAATATTAAGCTTTAAATGAGAGAGGAGATTCAAAAGGTTTAACAAGCAGGAAGTTCATTTACAACTTCAATATTTATTACTTAATTTTAGAATTTCCGAATATTAATTCTGAAGCTTATTGTTTGATTAAAGATTTTACTTTTGATGTGAGATTCATCACGACTAAATTTAAGTTCAGAATAGTAAGATACATAAAATACACATAATATATGGGCAATTTGTATAAAATTTTAAGCTTAACCAATTCGCTTCAGTACATTTGAATCATCAGATCAAAATTTTTCATATAAAATTCAAGAAACCGTTAAATATAGGATTAAACTGCCTAATTAAATAAATTAATTAAAACACATGTTATAGAAAAATCAATCAAAACAATTACCACTTTTACTTAATTCTAAAATTTCATTGAATTTTATGATAAGATCGTACTATTTCAAAACAAAAGAATATGAAATAAAATGATTTAAAAAATCGTCTTGGTGGTGTCCTTCCACCAAGACGCTTCATGTTCAAAACCGGGAGGACTAAGTCCAGGATGAGGTACTACTTGACAAACATCGTGGCAGTGAGATAAAGATGCACAAAGAGTTGGGGTTTTTTAGAACGAGGACCGTCATCCGCATTACGTTTGTATTAGTGTTTACATCGGTATACTACTGCAAAAAGTACCTTTCAGAAAATTGTTTCATTCTGTAGTTCAGTGTTTTGTGAATTGTGGTGCAATACATTTTGGCGCCTTGCGCATATCTGTGCCTAGTAATGTTTGGCAAGTACTACATTGGATGAGCGGATCTGCTCGTGTCACCATCTTACAAAAGAAGGGTTCCGTGTATCTGCCTATTCCACGACAAGTTTTTTCATGGCTAGATCGATGTGAAGGGAAAATAATTCACAATCTAATGATAAATAAAACCTTTCATTGAATAATAATTACTGAAAAATTAACTTTTTAGTACAATACATTAATAAATGTGTTAATAGTTTTTTCTAATTCATTTGTTTTTCCACGGCAACTATGACGGTATAGTATTCATCTTTTAAGAACTTTACAAATATTTTTTAAAATTTTTAAATAATTCTAATATAATGAATAAATGTGTTAAATTATGAGGGAAGAAAACTACTCTAATGAAATCTCACGCCAAATTCGTTCAATTGATCAGTTTTTCAAGAATAAATGTAAAAATCCAGCTATTTCGAGTACATTTAGATAGATCATCATTTTTACCTGAAATTTTTGTATGTATCTCTTTAAATAATGAAACTAATCGCCTTAGAAATGTTTCTATTCATAACTCATAGAATAGGCCATTGATTTTAAATGACTTTAAACCGTGTTGTATCTCATGAAAAGATAAACATTTGTTTGTACACGATTTATATTAAGCGAGATATCCTTGCTGGTCCTGACAAAACGGATATCCTGTATGTAAACGTAAACTCGATTGCTTCAAAATAAACTTTTCCTATTAATGAAGTAAATATAGTGGACTCATGTAAATCCTTTATCAGTTTGTTTACTTAATCGCGTTAGATAACGGAAAGAAGCAGAATGAATTTGATTCCCAAATGTTCGACCAGTGTCTATATTATTATTTCCCTATATGAATAATTTTAATCTGAATCTCCTGGTTTGTAAACTTTGTTTTCTCTATAACTAAAAATTAAATATTAATCTAAAACGTAACATGTGAAGCACAGAACAACTATGTCAAGAATACCAACATTCCCTTGATCATCTATTAACACTCCTTTGATCATCTACCAATACTTCCTTGGCCATCTAAATTAATAACATCCAGGACGTCAACATTTTTCTCGTATATATAGTTTACCTGCCATAAAAAACGGGTCAACAATATTCTAGTCGGTTAATACTCACCATATTAAATCTAATAATTGAGGCTGACATGCACATATTTTTATTTATAAATCCTACATTTTCATTGCGACACCTTGTGTGGCTGGAAGAAGCAAAATGATAATTCTTGTTATTCAGTGTTTTTTTACTAGAGTTTAAATTATATATTGTATGTACATATAAATAGCATCAAACAGCACATTCTCCAAAAACTGACCAGTAAGGAAGGTATTACAGCAAAAATACGACAGACAGTAGTACGTATATTCCCGTTTATTAATACAATTACTTTTTAATGCATTTACTTACCCAATACAAATATTAACATTTCTCAAATAGTCTTCTCTTCATGTGGCACATCTATTACTCGATATTTTTTTTATTTATATTTTATAATCCCAATGGATTATAATTTATAAATTAGTAAAAACTGTCGATAATAAATATTACATTACCACTGAAAATGAAAGATTAAATTTTTGAGAACATCGTGAAAAACGAAGACACATTAATTATTTCATTTTCACCATTATAAACATTATGAGAAAATACTCAAATAGACGTACACGTAAAGCCGATATGATTTAAGGAGAGGCCATGGAAAAACTCCAAAAACTTAACCACATTTTCATTGTTGACCTATAATAATAGCTGTCAGTATATCTGAGTGGCCGAGTATTCCCATATTATTTACAGTACAGCTATTTTCAGTGCCTAGTTCATTGTCAAATCTCGTATTTGTGATATCGTAAGATCTACATGACATTTGAAAATGCCAGGAATATTTTAAGGGAACGAGCATGAAAATATTATTATCAAGAGATCTGTTAAAATGGCATTGTTTCTTTCGTTCTCGTTGGAAAATTTAAAATAAAGGATTCACAAGTCTGCATTATGATAAAATCTTAATTAAATTTAACAAAGCAAGGTTGGAAAAGGGATATTATACTCGTATGTAAGTAAAGCAGGCATCTTATATTAATATAAATCATTATTAATTAGTTTTTTCATGGGTAGGCGAACTGAATAAGGTACTATTACTTTAATTTTTAATTGGAGCTATTTTGCCTGAGAAAGCTGAGAGCATATATGCATTTTGATTAAAGTACCTAATAAATTTTTATTAGGTACTTTAAATTGTTACCACACTTCTCCGTTCCTACGGTAGCATTAATAAAAGTGACCATTGTAAATAAATTGTTAAAACTCATGTCATGTGTTTAAAAAGACATCTTTCGCCGCTGTTAGACGTTTAGAATAAGTTAAAAATAAACCAGAAACACATTAATGTATTGCATTTGTCATTGATCTCAGTGTAGTCTGTAACAGGGTGGGTCTAAATTCAGGACCACTCACAACGATGTAAATTAACCCACAAAATTGAGAGACACGTGGATTTACTTTTAACCATATTTTTTAGAAGAGTTATAACCCCCCAAACAGCGCAACTGAAAAGTGATTTTTCGTCAATATTTTGGAAACCTCTCGATCGGTTTTTATGAAAATTGGATTGTAAATTTATAAAGTGACACTGCATCACTACAAAAAATATTGAAGTTTTTTCGATATATTGAATAAAAAACTGCATGTTAAGGGATAAAGAAAATTAATTATAAATAAATATCATTTACACATAAAAAAAACGTTGTAAATACTTGTTATATTTAAAAAACTTAACAGTTTAAGTGAAATAAATTATAAAAATAATTTATGGATTTGGTTTTGAAGTTTATTATTACAAATGTTATATAAAATATTACTATAATCTATACGAGAAGAGCAGAGGAAATTTGCATTTCATTTATTATACAGGGTGATCTATACTTTTGCAAGAATGCGTAATAAGGTCACTACAACCCCGTAAAGGAGGATGTTGAATACCAGTTTTAGAAAAATGAAATTTTCATGCATTACTTGCACTGTATATACGTTAATATTAAGTTTCTTCATGATGGCTCGCTTAAGTAGGGTAGTTTTGAGAAGTGAGTGGTAGTTGTTATCCCAACCTTTTTTTGGAATTCACAAAATTTATACATAATATCATTTCTCGTATAATATGATGTAAAAAAGTATCCCTTAAAATGTTTTTAATAGGAGCCGTTTTTGAATTATTTATGTTGAAATGTCGTGATTGATTTTCATATGAAATGAGCAAAAATTAACTTTCAATTTTTTTCTTCCACCACAGCAGGTAATCAAGAATAAAATTTGTAATATCATGCGCCTACTTCCAATAAATAAGAGAAAGTATGAACATTTAATTTTTCAATCATAACTGGTATTTAGCATCACACTTTAAGAGATATTATAACTTTTGGCACATACGTTTAATAAGAAAAATCCACTTATTCTTTGAGAAAGTGTAATGGTCCATTTTTTAAGATGGACAATTTGAACTACATTCCGTATAGAGTATATGGAAATGGTTTGAATTATAAGTTAGATTTCAAATTCGAATAAAATAATTTTACCAAACATTATTGTACTAGCTAGTTAGTGCACCGCTACTGTGCGGCCGGACAGAGTTGTTGACGACTAGGCTCCGTCGGGCGCACGGAGTGACAAATTGGGTGTTTGTTTTCATACAATTTTAACTTCCAAATCCATAGGTGCCTAGGCACTATATATTAACTTGTGTCTGAATTAAGTGCCTCGCAAGTGAACAGTAAATTATTAACGTACATTTCGGTAAAATTTGCAAATCCGCCCCATACATTTGAACTAAAGCCGTGTAAAGATTTTACTCTGATTTGTGTTTGCTTATTATTGACTGTTAAATAGCTACACATTTATTCCATCTTTCAATGGTAGCCTGTGGTTGTTAAGTTAAGAAAATATTGTATATTTTAATCTTAAAAAGATAGTGGGGCCCAATAACAGCTAATTGAGTTGAGTTGATATTTTGTATTATTAAAATTGGCAATTGTTTTCTTTAAAATGTTTTCTTTAAAAATCTTTTCTGACCGCCTCTCAAGTCATCGAAGTAACTCCCAGAATATACTAGGATTTTGTATTGAGTAAAGAGAGACCAGGCCCTACAGTTTATTCTGGAGTCTGAACCACATCTAAGGCACCGATAGTTCTCTCCCAACTTAATCCGAAACAAATTAGAAATAAAATTTCCAACTTGCTCCGGGATGGGTTTGTCGAACCATCGATATTGGGTACCGGTAAATAGCCACAAGCGCTTTACACACTGTGTGTGTATTTGTTTTTGATTTATTTAGTTGTAAGTTTTGTTCGATTTTTTATCTGGTTAACTACTCCCCGCCCGGAGAAAAGAGTCGTAAATATTGCTCATTTTGAATAAATGTATTTTGCTATAAGATTTTTGTTTCATTAGATAAAATTTAATTGAACTGTTTTAATGATAGGGTAACAGACGTTATAAAAGTAGCAACTTCTGAGGTTTGGTCAATTAATTGTAGATCACCAGTTTAACCAAATGGTAAGAAAATAGTTTGACACAGATATACGAAAATTCGTCCTATATAATCCTTATGAATCTTTAATAAAAACAAATTGACCGTAAACAGATGCGATATATACCTCACTGAGCACAGGATCGGAAAAAGTGTTTTTGATTATTCTATTTCTGGCCATGCTTTACCAAATTGGATAATAAAATTTCTCAATCGGTGTTGGGTATAAAATAAGATTTACCCTGGCTTGATTACTGTCCAAACTCTAGGATTGGTAACAAGGGTTCTTGTCGCTTTGCGAAAATGATATTCGGACGATATTCATTATCTGTAGTGAAGACAAGTTTGTTTTAAACTAATAAACGTGTAAACTCATTCAAATTACTGAAAATCCATTCCTGCTATAATTTGTTCAAGTTTTATCAATTGAGTTCCAGTAGGTGTTACATTAACCTTCTCCATCCATCAGAATATAACTTCGTAAATACTAAATAATCGTCATAAAAGCAGCAGCAATTACCGAATCAATGACAAAAGGTAAATAAATAGGCAACCATTACCAACATTATTGTGGAGTAAATTGCATTGTGATTTAATGGAAGCTTCGCTCTAACCATAAAGTCTATCAGAAAAACACAGTTTGTTGTCATCCAAAAAAAGTGTTATTATTTTCCAAATAAACAACTAATAATGTGAATAGTGTGACAATGTTTATACATGAATATTATCCTGGATGATTGGAGAGGAACCCCCAATATTTGGGTAATAAGTTCAGGTGATTAAAATAAACAAATATATATATATATATATATATATATATATATATATATATATATATATATATATATATATATATATATATATATATATATATATATATATATATATATATATATATATATGTATGTATATATATATATATATATATATATATATATATATATATATATGTATATATATATATATATATATATATATATATATATATATATATATATATATATATATATATATATATATATATATATATATATATTATATATATATATATATATATATATATATATATATATATATATATATATATGTTGTTTTCAGGTTTTCGCGGGTGGTGAATGTTAAATTCGTTTTCCGGTTTTTTTCCAGTTCGAGTAACCAGAAGCCGCAGTAAGCAGTTATCTGTTAGAACCTGAAGATGGCAGATGAGATTCTGCCGAAACGTCGTTCAGACAACCACGGTCCCTCTCGGGGCCTATCACCTACGCGGGAGTATACCCGGAAAACGAATTTAACATATATATATATATATATATATATATATATATATATATATATATATATATATATATATATATATATATATATATATATATATATATATATATATATATATATATATATATATATATATATATATATATATATATATATATATATATATATATATATATATATATATATATATATATATATATATATATATATATATATATATATATATATATATATATATATATATATATATATATATATATATATATATATATATATATATATATATATATATATATATATATATATATATATATATATATTATATATATGTATAACTAGGTCCGATCTCAGCCGTTACGAAGATATCATTATTTTGTGTTGTTCATGCAGCCGTAGTATTAACTGTTTGGCTAACATTGTTTGCAAATAGAAATGATCTAAATAATCGCTTTCCCCACCAATGAATTGGCCGTGGGGGTCTTCAGAATTTGCGCCAAAGTCACCAGACCTCAATCTTCTCGATTATTGTCTATGAGGCTGGTTAAAGTCATTAATTCCCGCAATAAAAATGGACACAAGAGAGGGACTGCTCAATCGAATTGTCAATTCTGCAGCACTCATCATAAGAGATAATCACCGTGCACTCCAACAAGCTACACGTACGATCCACAAAGGAGTTGATAATGCATCGACGTTGAAGGTGATATTTTTGAAAATCTAAATATTATTTTTTTCATTGTTATAATTTATAATAGATAATAAACAATTTTTCCCCACTGATGCATTACTGTTAGTTCAGTTTGTTAACTATTTCAATTAAAATCTCCGTAACAGACGAGAATCATATCGAAGTTTATAGAATTTTTTTTGTTTATTTTAATCACCTTTTCCACAAATATTGGGGGTTCCTTTCCACCTTGTATTTTTTATTCAATAATATTAACTCTACCATCTGCTCATCATTTCAGTAAATATTTTGTTGCAGGATAAAGAACACAAAACATTTGCAATAAAACCGATTCCCTCAACGAACGTAACACCTGTCATAGTGTTCATCAATCCCAAATCAGGAGGCAATCAGGGTCTTAAACTGCTTCAGAAATTTCAATGGTTACTGAACCCGAGGCAGGTATTTGACTTAACGCAAGGAGGGCCCAAGATGGGCCTGGAGATGTTTAAGAAAGTGCCTAACTTGAGAGTGTTAGCTTGTGGTGGAGATGGAACAGTTGGATGGGTTCTTAGCGTCATCGACCAAATTGGCATTTCTCCAGCCCCAGCGGTGGGCGTACTACCTCTGGGAACAGGAAACGATCTGGCGAGAGCACTGGGGTGGGGAGGTGTAAGTAGAATTTTAATATAGTAAATATTCTTGTATATAAATAGTCCATCAAATATTTCTAAATTATTCATCAGAAAAAACTATTTATCTGTTGCGGAACATTTGATTTAAACACATTTCTAAAAATTACCCTATTATGCAAAATTTTATAAATCTCGATAATGGTCTAATGTGTAATAAAAAAGTGGTCTGATGTGTAAGGAAGAAAAATTTAAATGGGTTTCGTTGTAAAAACATTCAATTATTAACATACATAGCATAATATGCAGGTTATTACAAGTTACTACCATATTCTATAACAGGCGGTCATGTATGTATTATGCCAGACCCGCATGTCATGTAGACATTTGGCTACGGTATTACGAAAAACGAAGTATGCTTTTTTTGTTTGTTATATACAGGATAATTAAAATTTCAGTTCCTTCTTTGAATTCTGGATATTCCCAAACCATTGTATTTAATCTTATTCAAGCACATTTAATTTCCATAATTTACAAGAATAGAATGAAGAGAGAATAAATATTAAAATAAGGCTAAAAAAAAGAATAAATATTGCTTTATATCTTGTAATGTAATTTCAACAAAGTGACCATGTCGATGTTTATCTACTACAATTTTTTTATTCTGGAAAATTCATCAAACCTTTCACACATGCACTTTTATGCTATATGTAATAATTAATATTTTATAAAATTTTACCTAAACTATATAAACAAACGTAGGCAAGCAGTGCTGAGAAGACAAGAGATTTCATCCTCCAGACTCATAACTAGAGTTGGCAAAAATGCGCCGCAGGTCATAGGCGTACGCACCATAAGTGTAAGAAAAGAAATCAACTAGGAATAAAGGCAATAAACTACTACAATTTATAACAATGTATGCACAACTTACTCTCTTAACTAGCTTGGTTTATCACAAGCTGGAAAAGATGTGTAAAAACTTTGCAGCTTCATGTGTGTTTCTATGGTTGTCTCCGAGAGTAATGTTCGATGTGGTGCAAAAATATACTTATATTTTGAGAACTACCATTCGACATCTATTGATGTGATACAAGCATACTTAAAATAGTCTTTGAACTCACTTAACGGATCTGCAGATACACCATCAGTACCATCACAAATTTGTCTTAATCTGGTAAAACCGGTGTCTTGCTTTAACACACGTGCGAACTTTTCTCCAACGGGCTCATTTTTTGCGTCACCTATAGAATGTAGCAGTCGATTTACCTCGTCCACTATTTGCACTGACTCCACTAACGACAACGCACTGTTTTGTAAGTTTTGTATGGCATCATGTAATCCTTTATAGTTCTTGTGAATAGTTTTTAAAGCTGTTTCAACAGAAACATCTTCGAATTTTGTCTGGCTCTCCTTAATACCTGCAGCCTCGTTTAGATTGAATTGTAGTATCACAGCTTTTGTTTGTTGTAAATATTCAACATAATAAAGTGCTGCCTGCAACCATGTTCCCCAATGTGTAAGAATTGGCTGTGGTAGTTCGGGAATACCCGGACACTTGCTATGAAATGCGCGAATACGTTTAGGAGATTTAAGAAACACTTTTTTAGTACTTACTATTAATGAATCTAACTCTGGAAAATCTCGTCGAATAGTTTCTGCCACAAGATATAAAGCATACACTTTACATGTATCATGTACTAAACTACAACCGTGTTCTTGAAGAGAACCGCCTACTAAACGCATTGTTGCGGCACCATCGGTCACAAACATCAACACTTGACTTTTTGACAGGTCAAATTTTTCTAACGTTTCCAGCACCACCCGCATAATTGTTTGGCCAGTACACTCAGTTAGTCTTTTGCTAGCTAGTAACAGTGGACATGTTGGTTTAACAGGGTTCAGTACACGTACTATAACATTTACAATAGAATTTTTTGTACGATCTGTCGTCTCGTCAATAACCACAGCCATGTATATTATATATACATGGCTATGTTATAAAATACATGTATATTATATGTACATGTATATTATATATACAATCTCTTCGTGTACAGTTGGTACATAGATACGCAACGTTGTGCGACTTGGTAATGTCACCTTGGGATTGTATTTATTCCAGTACTCCTGAAGTGGTTGTTTACCGAGTATGTGCAGCGATACATCACAACCAATCAGCATTACGAGTAAATCGAACATAAACTGTGTTGTTGAAGGCACGCCATATTTTTAGTTTTATGTTGCATAGAATTTACGTGACGTTTACAATCACGTGTGTCCCAGCCCATCAGGTCAGTTGCGCACACCTTACAAATTATTATAGCACTATTGTAGAATAAATCCAGGAATTCTCTGATAAATTTATTCACTTTGTCAGCGTATGGCCTTGGGCAGGTCCGACATACTTTATTATTAAATTAGTATCAAGAATAAAATACAAAAAATAAAATTACCAACAATACAACGGAAAGAAATAAATTACGTTATTGACACCTCGACGCATAACAGTAGACTAAAATAGTAAAGTCTCGCTTACATACTTGACTGGCACCGCCCATGATTTGAGGATCGAAATGCCAATTATACTTATAACAATCATAACAGTTCTTATATACAGTGGCGATTGGTGAAATTTAGATTATGAGATTTCTTCATATTGGCGCATAGAACCCAAACGATAATTTAAGACATAACTATCAAGACAAAATGAAAGTTTTGCAGAAAAAAACTTGCCATAGAGGTTTGCGAAAAAAGTTGCAAAAATTGTGTCTCCGGTTTCTTTTATACAATTGTAAAATATGTGTAAAACACTTCTTGTCAAAATCAGGTGGAAAGTATATCTACGAGTTTCTAATTTCATAAAAGAAATATTGCTTTTTTGAAGTTACACCGTTTTGAAACTTTTTTCTAGATTCATTGTTCACTGTGCAAATTTCAAAATTATTGTGTAACTTTATATTTTTTGATGAATTTTGATATCCGTCGATATATTTTCCACCTGATTTTCGAAAAAAATTTTTGCAAATATTTTAAAAATTGTCTAAAAGTAACCTGGAAACATACAATTTTTGCAACTTTTTCTTACAAATTTTAGTCGCAATTTTTTCTTTGCAAAACTTTTCCATTTTGTTTCGATAGTTATGCCTTAAAGTATTGCCTGGCTCCCATTCTCCAATACGCCATGTGCTATAACAAAATGTCACCAACAGCTACTGCTTAAGTAAGTGTTGTCCTGAAAGAGCTTAAATTAAAGATTTATAGTAGGTAATATAAAATAATCAACTCCGGTTAACACAGTATTGGTGAGGTGGACATCATCGTGTGTAATGAAGACTGAAGAGGTGTGTTGTTTTATTCCCATCTGTGTCGATCTCTTGGCATCATAATCCATCAAGCTATTGTTTTATTTATGCTGCATGCATTTTCTGCGAAGTGAATGGCCCATCAATGTTTGGTTATGCATTTCTTTTTGTGTAGTTACATTTAAATATCAAATATATTATTTACATAATAATATACAGGGTGGGGCAATAGTGCGTCCGACTTCGATATGTCGAGTTCTATGATAGCTAGAAACCTGACTTAAAAACATAAATAAACTAGACAAAAAAAGTCTATAACCGGAAATTATTTTCAAATATACAGGATGAGATAAGACGAGTCTACAGGGTCAACTAACATTTTTTTAAATGGAATGCCATGTATATCAGAACATTTTTTTAAACCTCTTTGTTTCCTTCTTTCACTCCTGTATTATTATTGACTCTCTCCCAACCACTTGAATGTAATGATTTTTTTTGTTGAAATTATGCCATTTACACGTGTATATTAAAAAAAATCACTACAGTCACAATTATCGTTTTTAAGAAAAAAATATGTTGGTACCAGTTGTGAGACATCTGTGTGATGACACTCAGCAATTTTCACTTCTTAAAAGTATGCAGGGTGGTCAAAAATAATTTTTAAATTTACAAATATTTGATCTGAATTTTCTCAATTTTTTTCAAATGAAACATATATTTTTGGATGATGTTAGGTAGAATTGAAAAACGAACATTTTTTGTACGTACTTCCCTATGGCTATTTGTAACCATTTTCGATTTATTGGGCAATAACTGCAAAATTCATCCATAAAAATTAAAAATATTTCTTTTTTATAATTCATGAGAAGTTATTATAAAATGTGCTCCACATGTTGTCCATTTTGATTGACACACATTTCTATGCATCTTTGGAATGAGGTATTTACTGTTCATAAAACTGCCGGAGTGATACTTTTACAAGCATTTATTATCATTTCCCTCAAATTTTGGATTATTGTTGGTGTAATGTTTTTATAGGCATCATATAACATGCTTATTATAATACCTTCTCTTGAATTATTTGAAAAAAACACCCATTTTTAACACGCTTTTATTAGCTTCACCTGTATGTTTGATTGTGAGCTTGTTTGTAACCGACTCTTTGGACTCGATTTTGACCCACTTTAAACGGACAGATTTGAAACTTTGTACACTTACGAAGAACCGGTAACAATACAATAATTTGATAAGTTTATATCATTATTTCCTGATCAGGATCGCCAGAATTAAATAATTTCCTTTCCTCACGTATCCTCTGCGTGAGAGCAAGAGGCTTAATACTGTAAGTACATTCCGTGATTGTCAGTTCGGTCGTTGGCCGAGCGGGTTAAGGCACAAGTCTTAGTCGACGCGAAACGACGGACTCCTCGGGCGTGAGTTTAAATCCCATGGCTGAAAAAAAAATATTTTTTTTTTTTCAGTAGTAAAAACACGCTTTCATAGCACATCAAACTAAAAAGTGAAAAATAAATTTAATTTAAAAAAAACTAAAAAAACACGCTTTAAAAGCACATCAAACTAAAAACTGAAAAATAATTGTTAATATAAACTGAAAACAATAATGAACGAAAAATACTAGTATTATTGTGAAAAAAGCGTGGGGCGCTTTGTGCTATATTTTTCGTATATCGAGCAACCCTCGCTTTTTTCACAATAATACTAGTATTTTTCGTTCATTATTGTTTTCAGTTTATATTAATAATTATTTTTCACTTTTTAGTTTGATGTGCTTTAAAAGCGTGTTTTTTTAGTTTTTTTAAACTATATTTATTAATTTTTATTGATGATTTTTGCAGTTATTGTTCAATAAATTGAAAATGGTCACAAATAGCCATAGGAGTGTGTGTACAAAAATATTTTTTTTCAATCCTACATCACTTCATCCAAAAATATACAGGGTGTTCCATTTAAAAAAATTGAGAAAATTCAGTTAAAAAGTTGTAAATTTAAAAATCCTTTTTGGCCACCCTGTATACTTTTAGGAAGTGAAAATGGCTGAGTGTTATCGCACAGATTTCTCATAACTGGTACTAACATATTTTTCTTAAAATCGAAAGTTGTGATTGTAGTGATATTTGTAATATATACGTGTAAATGATGTAATTTCAACAACAAAAAAAAATCATTACATCCAAGTGGTTAGGAGAAAGTCAATAATAATATAGGAGTAAAAGGAGGCCACAAAGAGGTTTCGAAAAATGTTCTGATATACATGGCATTTCATTTAAAAAATGTTACTTGTTCCTGTAGAATCGTCTTGCCTCACCCTGTATATTCGTAAGAATTCCCGGTTATAGAATTTTTGCTCTAGCTTACTTGTGTTTTTAAATCAAGTTTCTAGCTATCATAGAACTTGAGATATCGAAGTCGGACGCACTTTTGCCGCACCCTGTATACCTAACGTTGATAATGTTGACATTAATATTTATATAACACAACGTAGAAAAGGATATAAACCCAACTGAAAAGTTTGTAAAGGAAAATTTGATAAATTTAATACATATATACAGGGTGTTCTGCCGAGGTACCAATTGTTTAGATTTCTAGGTTATTTATGTTAGATCTACTGCTCGAGAACTGGCTGTGTTTTTCCACCAAATCGCTGTCGTAATTTAAACCATCCAAAACCATCACTTGACACATAATTCTATCAATGATAGAATAAATAGAATAAAACAATACACGTAAGTTTCTAAATGTCAAAAACTGCATTTTCGTTTATTGTTTTAGTCCTCTTTGATATTTTTTGTACAAGTAATATAAAATCGTGTCATTGTGTTAATATTCTAGTAATTAACACGTTTTTATTAGGTTCACCTGTATGTTTGCTTGCTTGCTTGTTTGTTTGTTTGTTTGTAACCGACTCTTTGGACTCGATTTTGACCCACTTTAAACGGACAGATTTAATTGAAACTTTGTACACTTACGAAGAACCGGTAATAATACAATAATTTGATAAGTTTATATCATTATCCTGATCAGGATCGCCAGTCCTTTCCTCACGTATCCTCTGCGTGAGAGCAAGAGGCTTAATATTGTAAGTATATTCCGTGATTCTCAGTTCGGTCGTTGGCCGAGCGGGCAAGTCTTAATCGATGCGAAACGACGGACTCCTCGGGCGTGAGTTCAAATCCCATGGCTGAAATAAAAAAATGTTTTTTTTTTCAGAAATATCTGTTGGATCGTAATATGTTATAATATCAGCATCAATAAGCAATATAAATGTAGTTTAAAAAAACTACAAAACACGCTTTCATAGCACATCAAACTAAAAAGTGAAAAATAAATATAGTTTAAAGAAACTAAAAAACACGCTTTTAAAGCACATCAAACTAAAAAGTGAAAAATAATTATTAATATAAACTGAAAACAATAATGAACGAAAAATACTAGTATTATTGTGAAAAAAGCGTGGGTTGCTCGATATACGAAAAATATGGCACAAAGCGCCCCACGCTTTTTTCACAATAATACTAGTATTTTTCGTTCATTATTGTTTTCAGTTTATATAATTATTTTTCACTTTTTAGTTTGATGTGCTTTAAAAGCGTGTTTTTTAGTTTTTTTAAACTATATTTATTTTTTATAGCAAATTTCTTTCGCACATTATTAGAGCAACAAATGTTTAAGCCGTATTTTCTAAAGATGCGTTTATAACCAACGACAGTGAACAAACATTCGCCAACATTTGACGAGAATTCACTTGGACGTTTACAGCTACAGAATATTCGTATACCAGAATCAACGGATCTTGGCGTGCACGTCATCATAAGTGCAATTAGAAAAGACTCTAAAATAATTCGTTGCCTTTGTCTATCTTTTTTCAGTATGAGTGTTATATATTTTCAGTGTGAAACGACATTGGCAGTGATGTTATATGACCACACTTTGCTATCTGTTCTAATTATTTCGGCAACTTATACGTTGTGACGTGCACGTCAAAATCCATTGATTTAACTTTATTCGTTTAAGTTCTCATCAAAAGATTACCCTTGCGTGCAATATTATCCGGGCTTCTTTTCTACACTACTCGCCTTTAATTGCGAATGCCAGCCAACGTTAGTGAAAACGACATGTTTCTACAAAGTGTTATTCAGTGTTCATGTTCACAAGATGAATGTCATAACAGCACAAAACGGATGCGTGATTCTTAGAAAACACGACTTTACTTAGAATTTTGTGACTGTTAATACAGTAAAAATGACAATAGCTAGACACAAGCTCACGACACACTGTCGTTGTCTCTCGTCACCGTCGAAGTGTCGAACGACAGCCTTCACCAAGCAAGTTTCACGAGAATCCGGTCCATTGAAATGTATTCTAGCGAGTAAGAAAGAGGAAGAACGTACGACATGCGTCAAGAACTATGACTACGACGATATTGAGATACGTAAAGTTGCCGCAACAAAGAGGTTTACAGGAAACAGCTACTCAGCGGACAAAAGCCCCAACCTGCGTTGAATTAAACCTGCAAGTCTTGTTTGGTAGCTAAGATCATTTGTCAATTCCTCACTAAACATAGACCGGTTTCGAACTTGCTTACTTTTGTCCGCTGAGTAGTTGTTTCCTGTAAATCTAGAGGCTAGAGGTCGCAGCTCTTGGTACCTGCTTCACAGGTCGCTATCAGTCACTAAGACATCAGTGATGTCTGACGGGTAGTAGCACTGACCACCAGAGGGATATACTTATCACTCACTATATCTGTATCTATTTACTTGAATGAATGCACGGATTATGCGGAAGGAAGTAATTTATGATTTTGTTCGTTACAGAAGAGAGGAACGCATGTTCTCTTTCAAGTCACAAATGACCTGGAAACCTTTATGTTGTGGCAGCTGTACATGCACATGGATATATTTTCGCAAGCGTATACAATATCAAAAGTGAGATGTTCTTTACCATTCGCTCCCCAAATATAATTTTTTTTTTTATTATAATGAACATTTCAACAAAGTTAAATCCTGAAAATACTGAAATTATATTCGGGAGAATCCATTTGTATTAGGGCATCAAGAGCAATTTAGCAACGCACACGTTAAACACGATTTACTTACTATACATGAAAATTATATAGTATATTATGTCACAAGGGTAGAAAATGAGCATTAGTTGCCCGCGGATATTAGCTGCCCAAGCGAGCGAAGCGAGGGCAGCTGATAGCTAAGGGCTGTTAATGCGTTTTCTGCATGTGTGACACACAACTGCTTTTCGCCTAGCATTAAATAAAACCAAAAAAAAAAAAAAGGAGAAATATAACAAAAATCTTTAATTTTAAAAGAGAATTTAATAATAAACTTTAGTAACAATTTGCAAATTTATTTATTATAGTAATTAATCTTAATTATCCCTAGAGCTCAATAATTATGGATAGTAATACCAGAATTTGTAGGCATTCGGTAAGTATTTGAAGTGCTAGTATCATGGTGACATTTATATAGATGAAGTTGATGGTTCATTGGGAATTGTCTAGATTAACTGGTATTTCATTTATTTGGTCGGAAATATTTAACACTTCAGTTGTGCTATTTTCTCTAGTACTCGACTGTTGTTTTTAGTTTGTCAGGATTTTTTATGAAATGTCAATCTTATTTGATAAGCAGTCATCGATTAATCCTTCTGCAGCTGCAGAAGAACGCCAACCTCTATATTTTTTAAGTGTTAGCAAATCACTCCCAGAGTTAGCAAGTAGGGTTGCAGAACTACGTTGCAAGCAATGTCCTGTGTATGTATTAGGTTCAGGCAGTTTCAAAAAGGTGGCTATTTTGCTTAAAATTTTGCCTAAATACATTTTTTCCGATCGGTTGCACTGTGCATTTATTATTTTTGTAATAAATGAATAGATGATTATGAGGAGTATGGGTAGGTCTAAGGGAAACATATTTGTTGTATATTGTAAATAGATTCAATCCATCAACGTTTTGTTTGTGACTGTAAACGTTCTTGTAATATTATTTTTTATTTCTAGAACTGTAACAATCAATATGTCCCCTCTATTATCTATGTGGTCAAGTTTCATATTCAACAACTCATTTCAACGACAAGCTCCGTATAGTCCCATGATAAGAGAAACCTACAATGCAATGCTAATAAAAAAACATAATTAATTCATCTTAAATTATTTGTTTACCTTGATCATAAGATATTCCGAATAGTCCAGAAGGCAGTGAATTTTTTTCGTACTTATTTTCCCAGTCAGTATATATGTTTTAATCTGTTCTCTTAGTGACAAAAAACAAGAAATTTTCAGTCTGGCTAAAATTTTTGGATGGATTCAAAAAATAAAAATAAAATACAAGTCCACTTATTTTCCCAGTCATAAATATTTTACATTTACTACAGTGGAACATTAAATTTATGAAAATAGCAGTCTGGCTTATCTCAGATAGCGGAAAGTGAGTCTGGCTGAAAATTTGCGGATTCAAAAATTTTACCGATTTTGGGAATCCGTAACCCTTATTTTTCCAGGCTTGAAATTTAGCATATAAATTGTTATAATCATAAACTGTAATTAAA
Organism: Rhamnusium bicolor; assembly: GCA_029963845.1. NCBI lineage: Eukaryota > Metazoa > Arthropoda > Insecta > Coleoptera > Cerambycidae > Rhamnusium > Rhamnusium bicolor. The sequence goes on from JANEYF010000780.1 coordinate 125,597, forward strand.
AATAAGTCTGGCTGATTTACGAAATTGGCAAATGACTGGCGGCATCTTCAAAATGGGAAAAATAGAACATTTTTGATCTTATTTTCCCGGGTTTGAAAATTTGTCACATGATAGATTATACTATATTTTCATAGAAAATACACGTCTGGCTGACATTTACAATCATGAAGGCCTTGTCAGACTCACAAGCCAGGTAGTTAAACGAAGAGCGGAATAGCAGCATGTGGGTATTTAGGTAACGACACTGGAATGCGAGTTACCTGAGAACAGCTGCCCGTATGACACTAATCACCCGTATAATGTGCCGAATTTAGGGCGCCTGACGATCATTAGACGAGTCTGGTAAGGCTTTGGGGGTGTTGCACATTAGCCAGATTGTATTTTAAGCTGTTATAATAATATGGGCCATCATCTGATAAATTTTCATGACTACGGAAATGAGGGAAATTTTTTTGGTGAAAGCTTTTCAGTTTTTCACCTGCCAGACATATTATACATACTCACAGATTAGCCAGACTATTTTTTTTACTTAACTTCAGTATACCTCTTACTACTACAACTATTTTTATCACTGAAAAAAAAAGGGCAGTGTATTCGTATGTTCTGACGCATTTTCCGCCTCAACCAATCGGACCCCCCCCCCTAAATATATATGAATTTTGCTTAGAATTACTAACCGAACAATTCTATCCATGTTTGCTGACTGGGAAAATAAGTACCGAAAATCGTCACTGCATCCTGGATTAGAATCATCTGCGTCTTTAAAAAATTCAATGCATTGTTCTTGAGTCAAAGTTTTAGACTTTTTGGGCAGGTAATTTACAGAATTTTGTTTAAAGAATGCTCGAGCTTTATGAAAATTATCAAAATTAATATTTTCCTTGACTTTAAAAGTGCTTTTCAACATTGAAAATTCAGACTATAGTGTACCTGCATTTACAACCTTGGATCTTTCAGATAGATAAGCAAGTAGTAAATTTTTATTAAGTTTTTTGCTTTTTTATTCTTTTTCCAGTTATTGAACAATTCATAGTACTTTTCGTACCGTTGTCTTGACTTTGTAGGTAACAAATTCAGAGGAACACTGCTAGCTTCCTCTTGCAAGTCTGGTGGAATATTCGTAAATTCTTCGTCAATGTCTGAGTTGTCATTCATTTTAACTCACAGAATTACAATTGTTCACAATTTATTGTTATTTTACACTTTTGTTGTTTGTTTTGATTCCAAATTTTGGTTTAAATTGACATTTAATGAAAAATTATGTGAAACGTCAAAGTATGCAAATTAGAATTAAAGGTGCTTAAATAGTGAAAAACTTAGCTGTCCAAGCGACGACAAATATTACTTTTGGTCATATTTTTAGGGTTAATATGATTCATTTTAATATATGCTAGGCGAAAAATATATTAACAAACGCTGTGGAAAAATTGCAAGCTAGCTGGTTATCCGAATCTTTTGAATTATATGAATATAACATTACAGATGTTAACATATGACCCTGCGAAGAAATTTTAAGACATTTTAAGTAAAAATTCAGACATTGGCAAATTGCGTAATATTAACACGTATCTGAATGATGGACGTGCAAGTGACAGCAGGAAATTATGCTTATACAAATATTACATCTTTGGACATGCCTTACTATTTCCATCCCTTAGTAGAAGTTTAGAAGAGAACACTATAGAAGGTTTATTAATGATGCAAGTGTAATGATAAAAGAGATCGGTCATTCTAAGTTACACCATGCCCCTGTAACCATCCACTTTTTGATCGCCCCGTATTTTGCATAATAGAAAATTTTAATTTATTTTGGACCCTGTTAGCTATGCAAAATCTGCACAATTTAATAAAAGGTTGTATACAGCTAGGTGATTTTAGTGCGCACATCTATAGGACGGGGCGCGCTAGAACTGTTAAAACTTTAGCTTTTTTCTTTACAGCCTAACATACATTTTTCAAAGTGATATATTTTGTTATTTGGCTATTTATCGCTTTTAAATGTGGACAAATCTTTGAATATTTGTATTTTAACTCTTGTTGCCTGAAGATGTGGTACGTTTAGTGTAAATACCACGAAACCGGTAAGAGTAAGAGTTTGTGAGAAAAAGGACCTGTTATTTACACACCAATAATCTTAGTATTCTGGACTCACACGGGTACCACTTCCCTGTTATAATACTTGTTATAGAACACTTCACTTTGCTGTATTAATGTTTCAATTATATTTTCATTCGTATAGACACACTATTTATTTTTTATAACTAAAAGAACCAGAGTGGTAAACTGTTACTTTAATATTGAAAATTAACATATGTTAATTAATGTTTCTAACGCATTGTTTTATTTTTCAAGCCAGTATGTGGTAAACATATAAAGTTATGTAAAACTCAAAAGAAGTACCAGTAATTTTTATGCAGCCTATTTATAGTACATTGAAATTTATGTGGAACTTTACGAATAAGATCAGTATTTTCAGTTTAAAACTAACCCCATCGATTTTCCAATTTTAGCATGGGATGTACTCTACCGTTTTGTTAAATAGTATCAAATTATTGTTATTATGTTTAAACTATTAAAACTGGTGGTGCTCAATTAAAACAAATTAAAAATTAATTTAATTCTGATTCTACCGTCCACACCCTTGAGATTTTATGATTGTCTTAAGAGCTAGTTGGGGCATTCTTTAGATTAACTACCAAATTTCTACAAATTTGAATTTTGTAGAAAACCCCAAAAGTTATACCCTCACCGACGCCTGTCGGTTTCTTAAAACGGGCCGACTTTATTTATGAGGTACACAACTTATGCTATTCACCACTTCGTGAAAAAATCAAGCTATCCATCTACGTAATGAAATTTTAGCAGAAATCGGAAGAGCGTAAAACTGTGCTCACGAAAAACAAATATTACACATACTGAAAAACTTCCAACCTCCAACTTTCAAACAGAGGGAGCTGATTACACACGCAGGGTTGAGTTGGCAACTTTTGATCAACCGGAATATTATGTATTATATATTACAGAAAGTTTTTTGTTACGTTCCCATTTTTTCCTCGTTTTAATTAGCTGCGTGGATATTAAAAATAAAGCAAACAGTAGTTAAACCAGTCGTTATTCTGCTTGAGAGATTTGGTAATGCGTTTTTATGGGCTGGAAATTAATTGGAACGCACAAAATAAAATATTCGAAGTATTTAATCTTTAGAGTAATGAAAGACAAAATAAATAGTCATAATTAATCTTTGTCGTAAATTAGCACATGCTGCAGCAAAGGATTCTTGCTTCTTATAAACATGAAAATGACATACTTTTTATGCTAAGAGATATCACTTTAAAGGTCTACTTCAAAATAATTTCGTCTAAGAGTAGTAGATACGGAGAATGGCATAGTGGACTTCTCTCTCTGTCGAAATTCGGTCATATCATTTACAACGTGTTTTTAAATCTGTGGTAACTGTCATGTTTTAGGTAAATTATATTTTACACCAACTTTGAGGCAAAATATTATTAAAGTTTTTATTAAACGTACATAAACACGTATACAATACACACTCGTATACAGAGTTTTCCAACGAAAACTGGCATCTTAAGTATTTATCATATTACGAAACGCAGTAGAATGACTATGAATACCAGTGTCAATCTCCAGAAAATTGTGATAAAACAAAACCACATGCATTACAGATAGAATTTATTAACGCAGATACATATTTAATTTTAAAGTTTAATATAAACGTAAAATGTTCAACCTAGAAACATTTAATCACTATCACTTGTTATCTGTTCATAATTGACCAAGTCAACAGATGCTGGAAGGAACTCCCAAAATGTTCTCCTATTTAAAGGCATCAATGGAACGAGCTCTTTCAGTACTATTTGTTTTTTTAGTGATTTTACTCCACGAGTTTCTACTAATTCTGGAATGTGTCTTAGTGTATGCTTTTTTTGTAAGAATTCGATTTCTTTAAATTCTTCATCAAGGTCTATTTTATACAGCATACATCTTGATCCACTACTAAATTTTACTTCCACCAGAGGATTTAAAGCAAAAGCTTTAAAAGGATATTCAGTAATTTTTGTTATAGCCCTCTTTTCCATAAATGAAATTCATTTAATTTAAGAACTTTCATGTTCTTTTTAGAGTTCTCAATTATTTCAACCAATTCTTGAAAATCATATACATTTCGTTTCCTTCCAAATTTCTGTTCAATATTACCGGGAATTCCGTCGGCACTCATATGAGTGGTAAGGTACCTAATCCGAATTTCCTTTGGACCTGTCGGTCGATTTACTTTGTTAATAAGTGCTGTGAATAAAACCCAATTTTTATTCTGACCAGTACAGTTGTCTGCCCAGAATATAAACTGTGACACATCCCGTTCCTCAGAATTCACACGTAAAATTGAATCTATTAGAGCTTATGTTTTTGTACCAGCTAGAACATCATGCCAGAGAACGCAGTAGCTTTTCTTGGAACTATTATTATTAAGTGTCGCGAAGATTTCGTTGAATATTACTAACCTGGTGATAAATAAACTTTTCTTTACCTGTGGCCTCATTGGAAGCAGCATAACCCTTTGCAGATACATAGAGTATGTACGCTTAGTATCATCAGTTGCTGCTTCTTCAACGTCTTTTTTATACTCTGAATTAGCCTTCTGAGCCTTCAATCGATGAGCGTTAAGCCGATGGACAATACCTTCAGAAAAACCCGCTGCCAATTACTTGGGGATCAGAACTTCTTCACTGTAGTAAAGTTCGACGTGTGATGGAGTTTATAGTAAAAGTAATTTTTGACGTTTCAGAAAAGTTACTCTGACGTTTCAAAAAATTCACATTTTGACGTTTCAAAAAAGTCACATTGGTGGAATGTCACTAATATTTTTTTTAGACCGATTTTGCTCATCAACGAACTCAATCTCTTCCTTGACCTCTAAAATGTGTGTACCAAATTTGAAAGCTTTATCTCAAAAACTGTAGCTGCTATCGCGAACACAGGCACATAGTCACACAGAACATTTTTCTGTCTGAAATTTTCTGTATCGTCATAATTCGTCGAGATTTGTCCAGAAATGCAATAAAAATTTTCAGTTATTTTCACGAATACATAACTTCCTCACTTTGAGGGGGTGAGGAATAAAATTTTCTGTCTGTGTCTGTGTGTTTGTGTTCGCGATAGCAGCTACAGTTTTTGAGATAAAGCTTTCAAATTTGGTACACACATTCTTGAAGTCAAGGAAGAGATTGAGGTCGTTGATGAGCAAAATCGGTCTAAAAAAATATTAGTGACATTCCGCGTATGTGACTTTTTTTGAAACGTCAAAATGTGACTTTTTTGAAACGTCAAAGTGACTTTTTTTGAAACGTCAAAAATTTGACTTTTTTGAAACGTCAAAAAATGTGATTTTTTTAAAAAGTCTAAAATTACTTTTATTATAAACTCCACCACACGTCGAGTTTTACTACGGTGAGGAAGTTCTGATCCCCAAGTAATTGGTAGCGGTTTTTTTTATATTTTTTTAGCACTTACATGTGTTAAAGCATAATGAGCACTGAATCTGACTTTTATCACAACAATAAATAAATAGTAATTATCAAGGAAACGATTTTATAAGGAATTAGATTGGAATGAAAAAATGATATGCACTAATAAAAATTTCTTAATTTATTTTTGCGATTTCAGAAAAAATAGTATGTGTACCTCGTAGTAAAAGCACATTCCCGGACTTCCATGTTTGTTGGCCGAGGCATCATCATCCGGGAAATGTATTGCTTTTACTACTAAAAAATATAATGTGCTGTTGATTATTTTGCTTATTTAAAGCCGGGTACTCATATGCGCTCCGTATCTGTATCTGTATCATGTATTGTAACAGTTACAGTATCAGTTCGCTGTATGTACGCCTAGGCGAATAGTCGACGTAACGACCTGCGATCATCTTGATCCGCAGTGTTCGAAGCAAGTTCACAGCAACATGTCGTCTTGGAAACATGCAGTGTTTCGATACATGATCGGAACACTGACACGTACTGACTTGCGTTCCAGCTACGAACCGTCCACAACACTGGACCGTTCCTCTTTGTGTTCGCGGCGTTTACCGATAGGCGCTCGGATCGCTCTTCATGTTCTTAGTAAGTTCGCGAACATGGAACGCAAGACGTACACATTCAAAATTTTGTTACAGTATCCGTTACAATACATGATACAAATACAGATACGGAGCGCATATGAGTACCCGGCTTAAGATACAGAAATAAGTAGTGTAAATATGTAAGTTATAGAAATTTCTCTATAGTTTTTATTTTTAATATCAGGAAAACTTCAAATAAAGAATATATTAGATTTAAAAAAACAAAATTTATAGCCATAATTTTTTATTTAATGCTTAATTGTTTTTTATTATCAGAAATGTAAAATTTTGATAAATTTCTGCAACTTTCATATGTTTTTTCTATCTTAAAAATTGTGTGAAAAATGTTCAATCCAACTTTTTTTGGTTTTGTTTATCACGGCATTTACTATATATGTAGTGAATTGGTTATTTAATTTCAAAATTGAAAAATGAGAATAAAAAATATTCCTTTCATACTATGTAAAAAAAGATGTAACAAAACAAATTTACCTAGAAAATTAATATTTAATTGCTGTTGATGATAAGGGAAAGCAATATGATTTAGGCATGAAAGAGTTTTTTTAGTTGCGGGTCAAATAGTATCAGCAAAAAGGATATACATTTGTTTTTATACGTGGATAAAATTATATGCATCACGACAATTAGTATGTTCTTAAGTAGTAGTAGTAGTTCTTTTTTTGTTCTAGTGTATTATTTTATTTGTTCTTTGTTGTTTTTACACATAGACTGAGTTTTATTTATATTTTTCCAAATATTTATTTTTGTTAGCTATGCAGTGAAATTGTTTACAAAGTTGTCTTTTTTTTTCTAATAAAGTTGTATATTATACTTACAATGAAATTAATTGGAAAAAAACCGCTGCCAATTACTTGGGGATCAGAACTTCCTCATCGTAGTAAAACTCGACGTGTGGTCGAGTTTATAATAAAAGTAATTTTTGACGTGTCAAAAAAGTCACATTTTTTAACGTTTCAAAAAAATCACTTAGATGTTTCAGAAAGTCACATTTTGACGTTTCAAAAAAGTCATATTTTAACGTTTCAAAAAGTCACATTAGTGGAATGTCACTAATATTTTTTCTTAGACATTGGGACCGATTTTGCTCATCAAAGAACTTAATCTCTTCCTTGTGTACCAAATTTGAAAGTTTTATCTCAAAAACTGCAGCTGCTATCGCAAACCACACAGACAGAAAATTGTTTCTGTCTGAAATTTTGTGTATCGTCACAGTTCATCGACATTTGTCCAGACATGCAATAAAAATTTTCAAAATTTTGTTCACGAATATATAACTCCCCTCCCCGCAAAGTGAGGAAGTAATGAGCTTATATATAATATTTCTATCGGCGCGCCTCCGTCATGCGTCGCCGCTGTTACAAATTTATGCAGCCGACGGCGCACTGCTACTGCCGTTGGTTTTTTGGCATTTCGCCGTTGCTGTTGAAAATATCGTCGTCGCATATGTCTAATTTAGTATAATTAATGAAATACTATATCATTTACCGCCACCATACAATCTTCTAATATTTTTGTAAAGAGAACTCTAAAATCGTGGAAGGGAAAAGTATATTTTTCAACGAAAAAGAAAATATAAACCAATGAAGATTGGTTTATATTAAATTTAAGTTGTATATTATGTTTCGAGGTGTATTTTAATTTTCTAAGCATGGCTTCTGCCTCCCGAAATTTACTTACCATCCGATGGCAACCTTATCCACAATATGTGCTTTTAATGAAATATGTCCCATTGATAAGTTGATTGGCCATCAGTATATTATAAACTTAATACGAAAATTCATTGAAACTGGCTTGATGACAAACAAAAACTTCAGCCAGTAAGACCAAAAATCAATAAGTTTGTTAAAGTTGCAGTTTCGTGGCACGTTACAAAGTATAATATCAGTCTTTAAGTAAGCTGACCCAAGCATCGGGAATTTACCTAAGCACTGTATGGAGAATTTTAACTAAACATAAATTTCACCCATACAAGATAAAATTGTTCAAGAACTAAAATAAGAGGACGATGATTGAGGATTACAATTTTGCAAAATTATATGAACAATGTGAACACGTACAATATATGTTTCAATGATGTGTGTACCAAAACCACATATATTTAAAGACAACTTTCACAAAAACTCAATATTTTGGCGGGTATTCTAGGAGATCACATCTCTACTGTTGATCCGCATATAACAGAGCTACTGGGAGATGACGAAAACTTACAGGAAAATTAATTAGTTTACCAGCAAGATATTGCACCTCCTCACTATGTGGCTTCATTTTTGTACAGTCAATTACTTTGACGATGGATTGGAAGACGTGGTCTTCTCGAAAGGCCGGCTAGATCACCCGATTATTCTCTGTTGGATTTCTTCTTATGGGGACTGCAAATTTTGAGTTCGGAAAGTACTTTCCGCATGATAATGAAAAACCGTGGAAAACTTCAATTTTAAGAAAATATACAAGTAATGACGAATTATTGATTATATTAAAATTAAATGTATGTGATGTGCAATTGGTAATATTAATATACCTGGCAGCAAGGAATTGAGCAAATTGTGATTTGTTGTGAACGCAGTGGATTTGTCGAAGTACTCGTAGAACATGTCGGCTTGTTAATGATTTTTTTTTTTGGCATTTTTTACTTTATTTTGGACACAATCATCTACACAGATACATCCTTCTGCAACTGTGGAGGATTTTCAATTTTCAGACAAAGAATGTCTGCTCTGCCATAAGCAAGTAATGTTGCAGATGTTCTCCAGAAGTATTGGCTGATATGTGGGTTTCATAATCTCAAAAAAATCCGCAATTTTTTTGGGGGATGTTTTCAAAAATGTTCAAACCCATTAGTTAACTAAGGCACTTCTCTTTTTTTATAGATCTTGAAAATCGTATATTTTCTATTCTTGGTAGACGGAGAGTGGCGTACTTTCTAAAAATTATTAACCAATCTTGTACTCCACTAGTGTGAAACTGCGTGCGGTATATATGTTTTAGTATCGGGTATTTCAATGACCAACACAGCGTCTTCCTCTTGTACATCGTCTACCGTAGTCAGTTTCATAAGCTCGTCTCTTCGGCAAGTCCCAGCTACTCCCAATATTAATGCAACCTATCATTTTTTACCTTCATCATCAAAAATTATTCATCTCGTGCTTGAAGAAATAATTTATTCTTCTCGTCTCTAGAAAAAATTAGAAATTTTGTCGCTCTATAAGAGCTCACAAATTTTTTTTTTTCAGAAAAGCAGGATGCTGGATGCTAGGAGATGGATAATTAGGTTTTAATACTTTGCCTGTTTAAAACTAAAAGAAAATCTTATATAAACTATGTATGCCATTTTCAAATCAAATTCTCGATAATTTCAAGACCTCGTAAGATGTCGCTTAATTTGATATCAGTTTAATCGGAATATAAGGGCCAGAAATCCCTCGGGCATCAATAATGTAGTTGTGTTTGAACTAGGAACGAATTAATTACAGTTGGTAATGTCACAAACGAATATTGGCGAAAAGCCTATTTGATATGCAACACTGATACACAAACTTTAGCTCCTGCTATGATGCGATTAGTTTACCTGAGGAATTAATTACCTCATTCAAATTAGTTACACATACATCAACGATTAAACACATTTTAGTGGCAGTTGAAGACGTTCCGATTAATTCGTTAATAATGAACAAATATTACAGAATATATGTCACCAGACGCACAGTAGTTCAGACCGAGAATAATTTTTGTACATTTTCAAATTTTAATTTAAAATGATATAAATGTGGTCATTCAATAATGGTGAAGAATACTCTCCTGACTAAGTTAACCACAGGTTAACAGCAGGTTAACGTGGGTCAAAATGTCAAGGCATTCATATTTTAGGTAACACATTAATTTGGTGAATGTGATACCACCAGAAGAGACATAATTAATGAAAGAAAGAAAATGTACAATTTCGGGAAAAAAGGTGAAAATTTTTATAGTATTTCTGGACAAATTTCGACGAATTATAATGAAAAAACATCTTTATGAAAAAAAAATCTGTCTGCATATCTGTAGTATCGCGATAGCAGCCACAGTTTTTGAGATAAAACTTTCAAATTTGGTACACATATTCTAAACTCCAAAGACAACGAAAAATTCGGTGATGAGCAAAATTAGCCAGCTGAAAGGAGGTTTACGGGTCCCAAACTTTTTTAGTATTTGCCTTTACAAAAAAATATATTCTTGATAAAAAATTATAAACCATGTCTACTATGTCACCAATAAAATATATTTTCCAATTACTTAAATAGTGCTGATGTAAACTGAAATATTTTGCACATTTGACCTCATAAAATAAGGTTAGGATAAATTTAACAGTTGGACATTTAAAATGTTACAAAAATGTTAATGTCAATAAGAAATTATTAAAATATGTGACATGAATTATTATTGACAGTATCGAATGACGTTGATTATTATTTATTTAAAAATTTTAATGAACATTTCAAGGTACGCTATTAAAATTTAATTGAGGTAAGTGAAGAATTAAATAGAATGAATGATTATTAAAATAAATATTCTAACGCTGAGTAAAATTTCATCAATTTTGTCGAAAGCTTACATTCAGAGAAATGAGCATTTTCAACATTTATTGCAATATTTTGTTTTACCTATGTAGATTGTATTATTGAATACAGGGTGTCTCACCAGGAACTGCATCGATCGATATAGGGAAAAGTGCGCAACAGAAAATTTTGAAAATTTAGAAAATTACTAACGGCAGTGTGACCAATCCAACTAAAATAATTACAAGCATCTGGCACTTCCGGTTATACCGGAAGTCGATATCAACTTGCTTATTTTAAATGGAATATCCTATATATTTTAGGGATTTCGAAAAGAGCATACAATTCTGAGACAATAACATGCCTATGCCTAAACCTAGCCATTTCAGAGATATTTGACATTTTAAAAAAATTTTGACAGGTGTACTGGTTTACACTAACCTTTATAACTTTCTTCTTGTAAAAGATACTCATTTGTTTTTTTGGCATGCAGAAAGACCATAAGGTGAGCTACGCTCTATAGTTTAAAGAAGTTCAATAATAGTATACCAACTGTTTCATTTTTGACGTTACATTTTATAAATTTCAAACCGCGAAAACTTGCTTAAGTCAAATGGGACACCCTGTATTTTTTTACATCAAGTTATGTATAATTAAATTCCTTTTTTAACACGCTTTTATTGGACTCGATTTTGACCCACTTTAAACGGACAGATTTAATTGAAACTTTGTACACTTACGAAGAACCGGTAACAATACAATAATTTGATAAGTTTATATCATTATCCTGATCAGGATCGCCAGAGTTAAATAATTTCCTTTCCTCACGTATCCTCTGTGTGAGAGCAAGAGGCTTAATACTGTAAGTACATTCCGTGATTGTCAGTTCGGTCATTGGCCGAGCGGGCTAAGGCACAAGTCTTAGTCGACGCGAAACGACGGACTCCTCGGGCGTGAGTTCAAATCCCATGGCTGAAAAAAAAACATATTTTTTTTCAGAAGTATCTGTTGGATCGTAATATGTTATAATATCAGCATTAATAAGCAATATAAATATAGTTTAAAAAACTAAAAAACACGCTTTCATAGCACATCAAACTAAAAAGTGAAAAATAAATATAGGTAGTTTAAAAAAATTAAAAAACACGCTTTTAAAGCACATCAAACTAAAAAGTGAAAAATAATTATTAATATGAACTGAAAACAATAATGAACGAAAAATACTAGTATTATTGTGAAAAAAAGCGTGAGGCGCTTTGTGCCATATTTTTCGTATATCGAGCAACCCACGCCTTTTTCACAATAATACTAGTGTTTTTCGTTCATTATTGTTTTCAGTTTATATTAATAATTATTTTTCACTTTTTAGTTTGATGTGCTTTAAAAGCGTGTCTTTTAGTTTTTTTAAACTATATTTATTTGTGATATAAGCATTATGAGCGTTTAAATTACAACTTTTTGAGATATTTGTGATTTACTTAGATATTTAAGAATTTTTATTAAAAATTTTATCCAATTAGCCATGATTAGAAACAATCAGTAATGCCAGTCATTCTCTTATATCAAAAAATGCCACCGCGTTTAAATTACACCTACGAAGACATTTTGAATTTGTTTATTATTTATGGAGAATGTGATAAAGTAATATCAAGAACTTGTAGTACATTTGTTTCTAGATATCCACAAAAGCATTAAACACTGTAACATGCCTATTAATTAAATTGAAGACACTTTGCATAAACTAAAATAGCTAAGGTAGAATCAAGTTCTTCATGGGTAGCTCTTCTAATTAAATCCTTTGATAAGTTTTGAAATGCATTTCTTACTCTCTGCATACAATCCTCAACAGTTGTTAATGGGTTCTCATAAACTTTATTTTTAATAGTTCCCCAAATAAAATAATCTATAATTGATAAATCGGACGAGCGAGGAGGCCACAGGAAAGTTCCATTATTAGCGATCCATTGATCGTAAAAAGTTTCTTGTAAAAAATAACAAATACGCGGTATGTGGGAGCACCGTCGTGCTGATAAAAAATGTTTCTATGTTTGGCGAGAGATTTTCTAAATAGTTATTATTCAAATTTTGTAAAATATTTAGATATATTTCACCTAGAAAAAAACAGAAACAAAAAAATTAACTAAACATATTAGCAGAAGAAGAAATCTTTATAACTTACTGTTTAAATTTTCCTGATAAAATTCTAATGCCACCACTCTATCGTTTCTTATGGTACAGTAAACATTAAACTGCCAACTTTCTTGAAAATTTCGCTTACTGAGCACATGAGGATTCGAGTCACTCCAATAATGCGAATTGTGTCGATTAAAATGTCCATTTTGGTAAATTTAGACCATATAATATTTCCCAAATAAGAATCGTCGCCTATTAGAATAAATTCACAAAAATTTTCTATTCTTAGGAAATCTGTTTCTTTTAATCGTTGAACCATTTGGAACGAAAACAGATGAAATTAATGTTTAATTAAGATTCTGTGAACTGAATCCTTGCATAGTCTCGATTCCAGAGCAACTTGTCTTAATGACATCATTGAAAATGCATGAAAATATCCCAGAATTGTTATTTCTACGTTTTCGTCATCAACAATAGACTTCTACTTTTGAATTCATGCCTTGAGAGTGCCATAGTTTTTAAAATTATCCAGTATGCGTTTTGCAGTGTTTGGTGATGGTTTCCGTTTTTGTGGATATCGAGTAGCAAATGTGCTACATGTTCTTGATATTACTTTATCACATTCTCCATAAATAATAAACAAATTCAAAAAGTCTTCGTGGGTGTAATTTAAACGCGGTGGCATTTTTTGACATAAGAGAATGACTGACATACTGATTGTTTCTAATCATGGCTAATTTGATAAAATGTTTACTAAAAATTCTTAAATTTCCAAGAAAATCGCAAATATTTCAAAAATATGTAACTTAAACCCCCACAATGCTTATATCAGAAAAAAAGGAATTTAATTGTGCCAGATGCTTGTAATTCTTTTAATTGGATTGACCACACTGCCATCAGTAATTCCCTAAATTTTCAAAATTTTCTAGTGTATACTTTTCCCTATATCGATCGATGCAGTGCCTGATGAGACACCCTGTATAAATTTTGAATTTTTATCCTCGGTGTGTTTATAAATAGAAGGTGAGGTTTAAATGCGTAGTTATTTTTTAACCCTCAACATATTTCGCCTGGTACAATAATTGATTTAACTAATAAAAAACATTTGCCTTTCGTTTAATTTTCTGGGCTCCGACCATACAAAATTTGGTAGTCACTATTTGCTATTCTTTACAATTTTGATGTACTCGGTCAAACAATTTTAGACGTTGTCAAATTGTTTGTGCAAACCTTCCATAATATTCACAGGAGTAGCATACACTCATTTAATGTTTGAATAATTTGCCATTTCCACGCAACACAGTAACTAAATAGTCACTAACAAGTACAATTCACAAGATTAATCACAAAATGGAAAATTATAAATAACGGTATAACACATTCGATGCAAATAGCGCAACATGTATACGCAAAATAGCACTATTAGACTGATTTGCATCTTAGGTACTGGTAGTAAGTAGGTCATGAACAAGATGTAGTATAACGCATTTCTATTTCACTTCACCTATAATTAACATCGCTGCAGTTACGCTACTGCCAAATTCCTGAAAACATAGCAGTATTTCTTGCCGCTATTAAAAGTGACTGAACGCATCAACCATCTGTACGAAATTTTCATTAGGTTTACGGTTTCGCCAGCTGTCCAACATAAAATTTTAAATATTTGTTAAATTGTTTGCATTGTTTAAACCAAAATAAAAATTTAACTCGTTGGTCAGAAATGACCCAAATATTTTACTCTGTTAACAAAATGTAGATCAAGAGACAGAATTGCTCAGTGCAACAACACTGCTTTAAACCGATCCGTTAGAGACTGTTTCAGATAACAAGCAGTTCCAAAATGTGTCATCGTATTTTTTGTGGAAATCAAAAACAAAGATGTACATGGGAATTTAAAAAAAGTTTCAAATGAGTTCTATAAATGTCAAGAATCAGTAGTTTAAATATGACTACGCATTTAAGATTCACCCTGTCCTGTATTAGTCATATATGTTTTAAAATCATTTCCTACATTTTTACACAATTGAGGTCAAGACTAATCTTATTATGTAAAGATCTAAATAATCCTTTCACACAGTATCTAGATAACAATAAATTCAGAATATTCATGTCAGCTACAACATCCTTGAAGAGATTTCTTGTAGTTTTTAACATACCTCAACGTAAATACAGCATCTGAATGATGTAACCTCTAACGTTCATCTCAACGAAGCTAAACGTTCTATTAACCTAGGGCAATTAGACTTAGAATGAATTACTACAAAGTAAAGCTAAAAGCCCCTCTTACTTCCACGAATGGGAACAGCTCTAAAACAGAAATGCAATAATTAAGAATTATGGTTTTCAAGACTAGAATTCAAATTCAGATAGTGAAAAAAATTATAGCGGGCATGGTGTGATTCTTGAAATAAAATTGTGATAAAATAAATCCGTTTCAAACATAATTTGTAAGAATGCAGATTATTCCAAAATGAATGGAAAGACATCCATGCGGTTGATACATACAGGGTGGTCCAGATTCCGAGACACATACTTCAGGAATGTGTAGAGTATATAAAAATAATAGGAGTTTCTTCTATGAATATAATTCGAAAAATGCACGTTAACTTGGAAACAGTGCATAGAAATTTCATTAAAAAAATTTTATAATTTAATATTTTTAAGGCAAGGTAAAAGCTATCGTTTTCAAATTTGGTACACCGCCTTTTTATGTAAAGCTGCATTTACTTTTCAGGTCAAAAATAGTAACAGACAATCATTGGCGTAGATACGGGGGTTGCATACCACTTTTATAGAAATATGTAGTATGCCACAAGGTATTTTTGGGCATCCTGAAGAAAGAAGTGTTTTTGTAAAATTTTGATAAAACAAGCCGTTTCCGATTTATTTGTAGTTAAAATTTGTTGTGCAGACATTTAAGATCATCGTCTTAAAAGAAAATACTCATTTCTACACCACCACGAGAGAGGTAGAGTATACAGCGCATTTTTTAAAAACTGGTATCACCTTTAAGCCTAAATTCCACATCAAGAAATAACAAAAACTAAAAATTTTCAAAGAAACTATTCGAACTGTAATCCACCTACCTCAATGCACTTCTGACATCATTGAAGCAAGTATTTATCAGCAGCAGATATTTGATTTGGATTTTGCCGCATCTCATTACAAAATTCCTCTCTTGTTAACACTGGAGTAGCGTAAACCCTTTCTTTCAAATATCCACATACATAAAAGTCTAGTGGACTGAAGTCCGGTGACCTGGGTGACCAGTCCACTGGTCCAGCGGCATTAATGATGATGCATATAATTTATTCCTAAACGAACAATCCAACGCTGTGGATAATTTGCATTAAACCATTCTCTTACAACTCCTCCAATAGGCTTATTTAGCGTTATTTTTTTATTACGTATTCTGAAAATTTGCTGAATAACGCGTCGTTGCCGAACAGTGACGTCCTCGAATCTCATGTACCCTAACAACTGCTAGCCACTGTCGATTGAAAAGACAAGCGTTATTTATCAAAGTTTATATAATATTTAGCGGCTAACTGTTTTCGTATTTTTGTTTACTATTTTGCTAGTGGTAATACTTACTATAAAATGAACAATAAAGTAAAAAACTGTAAGGAGCTATTGTTACACTTGCTTGAATGTCTTGCGGTACCAGCACCACTAGTGAGATGCATAAAACAGCTGCTGCCGGTCTTGATGACTCGCTTCACCATAACATCAGGTGCACAGCGGGTCACGGCAGAGCAGGTAACATTTAGGAAGGAGTTTTCCAGGGTGACTCCCTGAGTCCTCTCCTCTTCTGCATATCACTGATGCCATTGTCTTTTGGGCTCCTCAAAACCCGTGGGTATCAATGTGGACCACCCAATGACCGGAGGCGTAAGGTCACCCATCTATTTTATATGGACGACCTTAAACTTTATTCCTCCGGAGAGTGCAAACTACAAAACACTCTTAGGTTGATTGAGGGTAATTGGTATGGAGTTCAGGTTGGACAATATACAGTCGTCCACCTCTACAGTGGACCATGCGGGGAATTCTCTGAAGATGCGCAGCTCGCAGACAGTTGCATCCTAAGATATCTGGATACCAGAGAGACCTATACATATCTGAGTGTGCGACAAAGGCACAACAAGGATGTAACACAAATAAAGGATTCTCTCCGCGGCAAGTACAGACACCGCCTCCGAAAGATTTGATCTTCCTAATTTTCGGGGAAGAACAAGGTGTCTGCAACTAATATGCTTGCCGTTCCTGTTCTGCTCTACTCCTTTGAAGTAGTAAAGTGGACGGTAGATGAGCTGTGCCAATTAGACAGAGATACCCGCAAGATGATGAATATTTGGCCTAGATCGTCCGTTCCTCGTGTGTACCTCCCACGTCAACTGGGAGGCCGAGCAATCTTGAGCCTGGAGTGTACGCAGGGCAGAGTGGTGCTGAGTAAGGCATATAACCCCTCTTGCGACACTGTAGTAGTGGGAGCAGGATTGTTCAGGGCAGCAAAAAGAGCAGTAGATGAACTCGGTCTCGCAGTCGACACCAGGCGAGGTGCTAATGTAGAGTCAGTCTCTGATCCTCAGCCAAAGGGCCTGAAAGCCCGAGTTGCTGAGATATTTAAAAAGTATGTAATTAATTATGTTCCTTTTGCTTCTATAAGCCTACTATCTTCACAGGAAAATAAAAATAAAAGGAAAAATCTTCGATTTTTATATTGGTTCAACTAACGTTCTAAGCTGTCAAGCCCAGTGTAATTTTCGCTGTAATTTTATTTAAAATTTGCACTTGGAAAGCAATTTTCGCTGAAAGTTTGTTCTTATTGGTCTAAATTTTCAAAATCTTGCTATTTCATTGATTCTTATAATGTGAGGGAAATAATAAAGACAACATCTTGATAAATAGTCAGCTATTGTCATCAAGAGTGCGATAATGTCAATTGTGAACCATATCTGGCTTTAATAATCTAACTAAAGCCTTTAATAATTAACGCCAAATATGTTGGTGTCAAATTAGAGAGCACTTGAGAAAAAATGCAGCAATATAATGGCCGCTAGTTTAGCAAAGTTGAGTTATAATTTTTTAGATTATTTCTTGAATGCTAATAATAAATTAAAGATGTATATATGACTTCCTTTTTGGTGGACATGAAGAACAGCTATATAAGCAATATGTTTATTTAATTTATTCGTTTTAAACTATTCAATTAATGTGACGTTCGAAAATATTTGTATGACAGCAATAAACTTACCTGACATGACGGTCTAAATTAAATATCAGCGACTATTTGAGCTGATAGCTGGTGGTCAAATAGTCGCTGATATTTCCCTTTACCACGTGAAATTCAAATAACCACTGATATTTCTCGTTTCTGAGGAATTTAAAATATTGTGATTGGTTAAAAATTACAATTTGCCATAAGAAATAATCTCTTAAATGACGCCCTATTATTATTGTTCTAACGCATTGAGATATAACGATGTCTAGTTGCCCATGCAAATGAACGGTAGAACTTTGATTGTTTCTATTAAGCTTTCATACAGTGCATCATATTAGGTTATTATTTGTCTTACATTACATGAATTAATAAAATTTTGTTGAAGCAGAACATTTATTTTTAATAAAAATATTTTTAATAACACGCTTTTATTAGCTTCACTTGTATGTTTGTTTGTTTGTTTGTTTGTAACCGACTCTTTGGACTCGATTTTGACCCACTTTAAACGGACAGATTTAATTGAAACTTTGTACACTTACGAAGAACCGGTAACAATACAATAATTTGATAAGTTTATATCATTATCCTGATCAGGATGGCCAGTCCTTTCCTCACGTATCCTCTGCGTGAGAGCAAGAGGCCTAATATTGTAAGTATATTCCGTGATTCTCAGTTCGGTCGTTGGCCGAGCGGGCAAGTCTTAGTCGACGCGAAACGACGGACTCCTCGGGCGTGAGTTCAAATCCCATGGCTAAAATAAAGAAATATTTTTTTTTTCAGAAATATCTGTTGGATCGTAATACTAGTATTATTGTGAAAAAAGCGTGGGGCGCTTTGTGCCATATTTTTCGTATATCGAGCAACCCACGCTTTTTTCACAATAATACTAGTATTTTTCGTTCATTATTGTTTTCAGTTTATATTAATAATTATTTTTCACTTTTTAGTTTGATGTGCTTTAAAAGCGTGTTTTTTAGTTTTTTTAAACTATATTTATTTTTATTAAATGTGCTAAAATTGTCCACCGCATTGCTCCAGACACTTCTGAGCTTTCTTTTTAACGGAATCGAAAACAGTGCAAATGAATGGGATTGTTGTTGATTCCTTCGATTGTCTATGCAATTCGGACTTGAAGAGAAATAGGAACTTGAAACATTGAGTTTTCTAAAAAAAGGCCACAAAAATAAATCGAGTAATGTCACATGATCCTTGAGGAAATCCTGTACAGCATTTAACCTAATTAAACGGTCTTGAAAAATGGCTTGCAAAATATTGACTATTTCGGCTGCTGTATGTTATTGAAAATATCCAAAAGACATTTCACTGATATCAAGATCAATAATGAAGCAGATTATAATCTCTTTATAATATCTCCTTCCCGTTGTGTAAAAAAGAATTGAACTGATAATTCTTCTCTTATTAATGTACACCAAACATCATCATTCTGCGAATGAAGAAGGGCTTAGGCATAAAAACATTCTGATTTTTCAGCACTCCAAATTCTCGTATTTTGAGAATTGACATAACCACTGAGATGAAATTAGACTTCGTCGGAAAAGAATGTTTTGGCAGAGAGCTCCTCATCAAAATTGTTCAAAAGCAACTGACAGAATGTCATTCTATGTGGGTAGTCGACTGAAAATAGATCCAAGTCTTTCTTTAAAACAAAATATCATGTATGTAGTCTTAGGTTAGGGGTTGAACAAACAGGCACTATTAGAATTAGATATATATTCAGAATAACACAAGTAGGGATAATTATATAGCGACTCTCTCATCAGAGCAACTCAACTCAACTGTGTCTCGGTCTATATGATTCATATATTGTAAGATGATATGTGATATGTTTTGACTATACTTATACTACACTACTACACTCGACCATCCTGACGGTGATCGTCCTCGATCAGTCTGTCTGTATATCTGAAACAAAATCGAGAAATTAGGTTTGCTAGAATGCCATCCAGGTCCAATGGTAACAACCAAAGTCCACCAACAACATCAAGGAGTTCAGACACTCAGTGATGTCACCAGAGGCCCTATGGTCGCCGTCAAGGACTCAGAGATTATGAAGAGTTGCCGTCTAAGGGCACATGTGCCATCTGAGGGCGTAGATGCCATCAGGGGCTCAATGGTGCCATCAGGGGGCTCATGCCATCAAAGGGCGCTCATGCCATCAAAGGGCGCATTTGCCATCAAAGGGCGCATTTGCCATCAAAGGGCTCATTTGCCATCAAAGGGCTCATTTGCCATCAAAGGGCGCATTTGCCATCAAAGGGCGCATTTGCCATCAAAGGGCGCATTTGCCATCAAAGGGCTCATTTGCTATCAAAGGGCGCATTTGCCATCAAAGGGCGCATTTGCCATCAAAGGGCGCATTTGCCATCAAAGGGCGCATTTGCCATCAAAGGGCGCATTTGCCATCAAAGGGCGCATTTGCCATCAAAGGGCTCAATGATGTCTACCTTAACGATTTTGGAAACGGAACGGCTTTAGATGTTCCATTCCGATGGTAGCCTCATATGGACGGCTTGATCTGCTGCTGTGAATATCTTCTTTGACCCGATAGCGGTCATTAGATAAGACTTCTATTATTTTGAGGGGACCTCGAAATTTGGGAAGCAACTTTTTGCTCTCGTGATTGTTGGTAGGAAAGCTGCTGATTTTGGTAACAACTAGATCTCCGATTTGAAAATTTTTTTGGAGGACATCTTTTTTTGTTAAATACAGCATTCTGTTTATTTATATTTTTCTCTAGTCGGTCTGAAGCTGCTATCCTGAGTTTGGTGACGTCGATAGCAGTTTCTTCCTCTGGATTATAAAAGTCGCTATCCATTTGAAGAGGAAATCCGAAGAATAGCTCTGCGGGCGTAGCTTGTGTGATTCGATGCTTCGTACTATTTATGCCCTGTTGAATTTTCATAATATTAGAATCCCAATTATTTGGTGAAGTACCTGCTCCTGTAGTGGCCAGAGCATCAAGCACTGATTTGTTGATCCTTTCGACTTGACCGTTGCCTCTAGCTAGGCCAACAGCTGTTGTAAACAGCTTGATTCCTTTTTCATCGACGAACTTTTTAAAATGATTTGATATAAAAGCCTTTCCAGCATCTGTCACTATCCGTCTTGGATTACCAAAAATGGAAAATATTTCATCAAGTTTTTCTGTAACGTGTTTGGCTGAGGTATCGGGTACTGCCTTAAGATAGACAAACTTGGTAAACCCATCAGTGATGACCAAAAGATACTTATTTCCTTGTTCAGTTTCAACAAATGGTCCTAAATGGTCCAAGTGTAAGGTGTGGTGAGGTCTGGCGTACTTAGGGATCGAATGGAGGTAGCCTGGTTTTTTTCCACCGGGGTGCTTGTGGTAGAGACAAAAGAGACAACTGCTAATATACTTTTGAATGAATCTTCTCATTTTCGGAAACCAGTAGTTTTGTTTAACCCTGTCTAACGTTTTATCAAGAGCGAAGTGACCTATATCATCATGGTTGGCCTTGACAATTTGCCACCTACAATTTTTTGGCACTACCCATTTTCGCCCGTATGGAGTGAGTTTGTACACTTTGTTACCACGTAAGTCATAATCTTGAAAAATTACTTTATGGTTTACGTTGTCCCCACTTAGAAGAATATTTTTAATGTCCTTTATGTTCTTGTCTTGGTCTTGAGCTTCACGTAGGTAATCGTCCTCATGAATTACTAGTATTTGTTCTGAGTGTTCGGGTTTTTGAAAGTTACGACTTAGAGCATCTACATGTTGTATTTGTGAGCCAGCTTTATGTATAATTTTGAAAGAGAAATCTTGTAACAGTAATACCCATCTTGCTATTCTAGGTATAATTGACTGTTTATTTAAAGCATTTTTTTTGTGCTGTGTGTGATTTGATTATGTGAAATTTCATAGCCAAGGTAAGACATTTTTTGCACTAAGAAAGATGATTTTGAGATTTTTACTGTTAACCCATATTGTTTTACTAACTGAAAAACTTTACGCAATATTTGTAGCCTTCACTAATGGTTTTAGAAGGCACTAGTATGTCATCTAAGTAAGGTATCACCTTGTATTGTCGCAGAGGTTGAAAAATTTCATTCATAAATTTTTGAAACACTGATGGAGCGTTACATAAACCAAACGGAACCCGTACATATTCATAGTGGCCTTCCGGAGTTACGAATGCTGTGTATAATATTGACTTTGGATCCATCGGTATTTGATGCTATCCCGTAGCCAAATCAAGGGTAGTGAAATATTTATAACCGCTTAAGTTGTCAATAATTTCCTCAATTATAGGCATAGGAAAGCTGTTCTCAACAGTTACCTTGTTCAATGCGCGGTAGTCAATGACCATACGCTTTTCATGACCTTTTCTATTTACAAGTAGTGCTGGACTCGAATATGGTGACTTACTTTCTCGAATAATACCAGCGTACAACATTTCGACAACTTTATTTCTCATAATAAGTTTATCACTTTCAGCGAGGCGATATGGTCGATGTGTTACTGGTTTGTCAGTAGTTAATTCAGTACTTAATGATACGGAATGCGCTTTGCCCAGAGCATTTAAATTTGTAAAAACACAGCATTCATACTCCAGTAAAATACTTCGTACACTTTCTTTTTTCAGATTCTGACAAGATACCGTGATTTATACCATCAATCCAATCATGATTATCTGTTTTATATTTGAATGTTAACGTATGATCAATACGATAATAAATAATAGTTTTATTTTCTGTGAAATTTCTGCCTATTAAGATTTTAGTGTCTAAACGGTTGTCATCAACAACATACATATTAATGTTTAATTCTACGCTATCAATTTTAACGCGAACCTCAGCATACTGGAAAACCTCAATACCGACTCCAAGAAAGCCAGAAAGTGTTACACGACGTTCAAGGTTTTGTATTTCCAAACGAAACTGTTGCACAATAGAAAAAGATATTAAGGAACAGTCACTACCAAAATCAATGAACGCTTTATATTCATGTCCATTTATAAATACAGTTTTATAAAATTTTGATGAATCGTCAGAATTCCTAATTTGTTTTACATTCTCGGTTTTTTTCCGGTCTTGTATGTTTACTAATGTTCTTTCTTTGCAAAAGTTTATTTGGCTAATTCTTTTTATAGCAATGTTTTTCAATATGACCTTTCCTTGAACAAAAATTACATAGTTTGTCTCTATGTTTACAAATACGCCTATCATGACCATTTTCACCACAGGCTTTGCATATAATATTACTATTATGATATTTTAATAGTACGGGTTGCTTTATACCAGAATGACTAATGCTCGGTTTATTGTGATCAATGTTTAAATTACTAATTTGTTTGCATGAGTTATGTGATTTGTTCTTTAGGCACCCGGCTAGTACATTTGGATCTGTAATGTTTGAAGCTTCAACAGCTGATGATATATTATTATCGTTTATGGCGCCTATTATTAAGGAAACCTTGTCAGAGTCGGAAAAATTTACTCGTAATTTATTAATTTTAGCCAAATGTTGAAAATGAAATTCATACAAGAAACAGCCTTCCTTTGGTTTATGATTCGCTACTGTAAAAGTGTAGAAAATAAGAGAAACATTGTTGTTGCTTAAATAGCGGCGGCTAGTAATATGATACTATGTTTAAGATATCTTTATGAAATATTATATTATTTGAATAAAATGAGTAAAGTCACGTAGACGCCTTGGCGAATTCCAATAAGGGAATAAGTCAGGCAGTTGATGTTTAGCTATCGCCAAATAATGTTTTAAATCGACATTTATAAATTAATTAACAGAAATATAATTTTTGGGTGAAATAGTGGATTTCTATTTTTATTTCTAACAAATCTCAGAAGTGGGATAACCTCCCATGTATGCCCGCCAAAGTGATAGTGTAAACAAAGTAGTATTGTGAAATAATTAATAACTAAGTGTTGTCGAACCTAAAATGGGAAAGAAACGTTCAAAGAAGTCCAGATTCCAGAGGTCGTCAACGTCGTCGAGTTCGTCGACGAAGAATGAACGGCAGAGCAGGAAAATTAGGAAGCTGGAAAGAAAGATAAGTAAACTCACCCAACAAGTAAGTGATAGACATAATAAACAAATGTCGTTGGTTAGTGCAGGTATTAATGAAACGAGTATACCACTTTTTGATGCAGGTGTAGAAAACCTGACAGTTACCGAGTGGATTCAAAGGGTAGATGAACTATCAGTGTATCATGGTTGGGATAAATTGTTAACTTTGAAATTAGCTACTAGTAGGTTACAAGGGAATGCACGAAAGTGATATGATACAGCGCAAATTACGAGTTTAGATTGGGACGATATGAAAGAACTTTTGCAAACTAACTTTCCGGGAAATGTAAGGTTCGGAAAATTATTAGTAGAAGCTGCTGTTTATGCTCCACATTCTAAACAAAATTTAGGTGATTATTATTTTGAGAAGGTAGCGAAACTAAATAAACTTCACCAGACTATTCTAGACATTTATTTGATAGATAGTGTTATAGAAGGCATTAATGATAATAATGTAGCGTTAGCGGCTAGAGCAGCAAATTTTCAGTCAGTAGGTGAACTTGCAAATTACTTAAGTATTGTAGGTATTCAAGCTAGTAGTAAAAGCAGTGAGAAAATGTTAACGAAAGATAAATTCACGGTTAAAAGGGGGCAGTTTAGCTCGGGACCGTGATATAACGTGAAACGAGAGCAACAACAGAAGAACATTAACTGTTATAATTGTGGGGGACAACCATTATGCCAGTCAATGTCGCAAACCAAAAAAGTGTACTTTTTGTGGAAAATTAGCGAGAGCAGTGTGTTAGCTAGCGGCTCGCGCTGGTCCAAGGACAAGGGATTAGTTGCTGTTTGCGACAGACCAACAAAACCCGAAAGTTTGTTTATAAAAACGGCACGTATTAATGGATGTAAGATAAAATGCTTAATAGATACTGGTAGTAGGTACATGTACACTAATAAAATAATCAATTGCTAGGAAGTTATAGATGGTGAAACATCTTTATTAAAGTCTTTGATTTTGGATGATGACAAATTGAGTCATGGCTTAATAGTAGGAACAGATTTTATTAATCAAGAGCATGTATTATTCTAAAAACCAGGGACATGATTAGTTTACGTACACTCGAGCCGTTAAATACCAATGAAATTAATGACTAATGTTTGTGAACTAGAACAAGATGTAATAACCGTCAAAACATTAAAGTTTGGGGATCAAATAGATAATACCCATGGCGGAAGAATCCATTGATAAAACCGTGTTTATTACACCGGAAGGACATTTTGAATTTTTGCGAATGCTTTTTGGATTAGCAAATTCGCCAGCAGTGTTTCAGCGGCTGGTTAATAATGTACTGGGCGATTTACGAAACGAAGTAGCATACCCGTATATTGATGATATTATTATTATACCAGCTAGAACAGTGGAAGAGGGCCTGGTTAATCTAGAGAAGGTACTAAAAGTCTTTCGTATGAACAATTTGACCTTAAAGTTGAGTAAGTGCGAGTTTTTCAAAACAAATATAGATTATTTGGGAAGAGAAATAAGCGCGGAAGGTGTTAGACCTGGCACTAAGGAGATAGATAGATGCACTAGTACAAACGACCGCACCACAGAATGTTAAGCAAATCAGACAATTCTTGGGTCTAGCCGGATACTTTAGGAAGTTTGTTTCGAATTATGCAAGGATTGTAGAGCCCTTAACAAAATTAACTCGTAAGGATGTAAGATGGGAATGGCTACCCGAACAAGAAGGTGCGATGGAGAAAATCAAGACAGCTCTTGCGTCGAGACCGGTATTAGATATCTTCGACTCAAACTTACGAACAGAACTACATACGGACGCCAGTACCAGTGGCGTGGCCAGTATATTACTACAATGGTCCGGTGTTGGCAAGAGGGTCATAGGGTACTTCAGTATACAAACGACGTATGAACAGAAAATTTACCATTCCTATGAGTTGGAGACTATGGCAGTGGTGATGTCATTGAGATTTTTCGAGTAGCAACGGATTGCAGTGCTTTAAGAACAGCATTTTCAAAGAGGGATTTAATACCACGAGTGGCAAGGTGGTGGTTCGAGGTCCAAGACTTTAATTTTTGAAATTGTGTATCGTGCAGGAAAAGGCATGTCCCATGTCGATACATTGAGTAGGCAACCAGTGAACTTACCGGAGATTAACCAAGCTGATCTGACTGAGAGTGATTGGATACTGGCAGCCCAGCTGCAGGACGAGCAGGTGGCTCGAATTCGAACCGTTTTAGCCAGTTCAGAGAAAACGAAAGAAACGAAAATGTATTTTGATAACTACGAGTTGAAAGATGATCGAGTTTACAGAAAGTTAGAAAATGGTAAAAGTGCTTGGGTGGTTTCCAGGAATGTAAGATGGCAAGTTTGCCGACTGTGTCATGATCAGGCAGGTCATTCTGGAGTTGAAAATACACTGAAGAGAATGCAGAGGTATTACTGGTTTACAAAGATGAGACGTTTTGTGACAAAGTACGTTCAAGCGTGTTTAAATTGCTCATATTATAAGAAATGCCCCAAGAAGAGGCAAGGGGAATTTCATCCAATCGAGAAAGTTCCTGTTCCATTGCACACGTTACATCTCGACCATTTGGGTCCTTTGTGTGCAGCAAAAAGAGGAACCAACATATTCTTGTGGTGGTTTCACAAAGGTTCGGTATGTCATTAAGGTCCTAATGGATATAATGTGCTTATTTGGAGTACCAGTTAGGCTCATGACAGATAGAGGTACAGCATTTGCCTCTAAGACATTTGCAAAGTTCTGTTCCACGTATGGGATTAGACACATACTTAACGCAGTGGCAACCCCGAGGGCTAATGGACAATGCGAAAGAGTAAATAGAACGGTGCTGAGATGTTTGGCAACCACGGCTGGTGGAGAGCCGGAAGACTTGTGGGACACCCATGTGAAAGAAATACAGAGTATACTAAATGGCACCAAAAACAAAACTACTAGAGGTCTCCACGAGAAGTTTTAGCAGAATATAAGGGTCGAACAATTGCCGAGTCCAAAATACTGAACACTATAAAAGATTGTTTAGACCGCATTGATCTTAACAGATTGCGGGCCGATATCTCAAAAAGAATAACAAAGGAGCAGAAAGCTCAAAAAGAAAAGTTTGACAGAACTCGAGTGAAGGCGAAAGTCTATAGGGAAGGAGATGTGGTCATGGTACTAAAAACGGATAACCCAGCAACGGGTAAAAGTAGAAAACTGCTCCCAAAGTTTAAGGGACCATTTCGTATTCGACGAGTATTGTATAATGATCGCTAAGAGGTAGAAGACCTGAGTGAAGGCTTTAAAAAACATGCAGTTCGCATGAGACCGTTCGCAGTTAGCGAAAAACATGCAGTTCGCATGAGACCGTTCGCAGTTAGCGAAAAACATGCAGTTCGCATGAGACCGTTCGCAGTTAGCGAAAACATGCAGTTGACATGAGACCATTCGCAGTTAGCGAAAACATACAGTTCGTATGAGGCTATTCGCAGTTAGCAGAGACAGTCGTAGTTACCAGGTATAAACAGTAGTGGCCACAGTGTGACCACACGGACAAGTCATGTCCAGTCTGTCGTTTGAGAAGTGGTTGTCGCCACACGGACTTGACTGTCCAGTTAGATAAATTTGTGAGAAGTGGTTGTCGCCACACGGACTTGACTGTCCAGTTAGATAAATTTGTGAGAAGTGGTTGTTGCCACACGGACTTGATTGTCCAGTTAGATAAATTTGTGAGAAGTGGTTGTTGCCACACGGACTTGATTGTCCAGTTAGATAAATTTGTGAGATGTGGTTGTTGCCACACGGACTTGATTGTCCAGTTAGATAAATTTGTGAGAAGTGGTTGTTGCCACACGGACTTGATTGTCCAGTTAGATAAATTTGTGAGATGTGGTTGTTGCCACACGGACTTGATTGTCCAGTTAGATAAATTTGTGAGAAGTGGTTGTTGCCACACGGACTTGATTGTCCAGTTAGACAAATTTGTGAGATGTGGTTGTCGCCACACGGACTTGATTGTCCAGTTAGATAAATTAGTGAGATGTGGTTGTCGCCACACGGACTTAGCTGTCCAGTTAGGTAAAACTTTGAGAGGTGGTTGACGCCACACGGGCAAGGATGTCCAGCTTTCGGTAAGTTTTAACCGAGTGAATCATGTTAAGACAAGAAGTGGCAGCAGCCACACGGGTTTAATCTACCCAGTCCTGATAACGATATTTTCGATAGTAGACTTTGTGGTTCTTTAGGGTCCTTCTGCCTGAGGACAGGCAGCTGTTCAGGATGGTCGAGTGTAAAAGTGTAGAAAATAAGAGAAACATTGTTGTTGCTTAAATAGCGGCGGCTAGTAATATGATACTATGTTTAAGATATCTTTATGAAATATTATATTATTTGAATAAAATGAGTAAAGTCACGTAGACGCCTTGGCGAATTCCAATAAGGGAATAAGTCAGGCAGTTGATGTTTAGCTATCGCCAAATAATGTTTTAAATCGACATTTATAAATTAATTAACAGAAATATAATTTTTGGGTGAAATAGTGGATTTCTATTTTTATTTCTAACACTACATATATCCATAAACAGATCATATGTGTTACGCGTGCTTTGAAAAGTTTTACTCAAAATTGATCTCCAAGTGTCCCAAGAGAAATGTTACCACCCTCGTTCGCTTTCAATAAAACTATCATACCATGTTTTTGTTGTACCTTTCAATTTACTCAAAGTTTGGTAAATAATTAAATTATCAGACCACTGATACGTTTCAGAGTTATGCTCTATTACTTCTATCCACTCCCTTATTTCCATTTTCATGGGGTCATACTCGGGAATTATGGACGATATTGTGTTACTTGAGTTTGGCTGTTCATTGTAAAAATTTGTAGAACATTGATTGCTACTCACAGATTTCTTTTGACCTGCTTTTCGAGGTTTTATTTTTCTTACGGTTCTGTTTCGCTTGCGGTGCTGGGCTTTTAGGAGCACTTGAACTTGTTGTACTTGACGAAGAACTCGAAGACGATGTCGATATTCTTCTTGACCTTTTTTTTTTTGATTTTGGCATATTGAAGCACACACTCACTATCAACCACTTCTGATGTAGTCTTAGGTTAGGGGTTGAACAAACAGGCACTATTAGAATTAGATATATATTCAGAATAACACAAGTAGGGATAATTATATAGCGACTCTCTCATCAGAGCAACTCAACTCAACTGTGTCTCGGTCTATATGATTCATATATTGTAAGATGATATGTGATATGTTTTGACTATACTTATACTACACTACTACATGTATCAACTGACACTCCAGCTGGAAAAATTACATACTCTGCAACTTTTTATTTTTTAAATATCTCAGTAATTAATTAAATAAAAGGGGGGGTCGAGGTTACGTGGCTCACCCTGTACAAGATATGAACTTGTTGGGAATGAAAACATTTCTCAGAGGCATAGAGACATTTTTCCACATTGCTTGCTTTGAAGTCACTGGCAAATTTAGTACATGATTTCAAAGACGAACTTAAGTGGAACGATGGAATACAATACTCTACTAGTAAAACCACGCATGAAGTATCATATAACGCGATAAAACAAATAAGAGGACTAGAACTAGCAACATACTGATTTTATTCATTTAAAACGTATACTGTAATTATGGTATATTCTACTCTAAATACAAAGCGCAATGCTCAACTTGAATAGACAGAAAGTTGTGAGAGAAAAATCAGGATAATTAAACCTTACATACGTGCCATATGATTTCGAAGGAAACAAGAAGTTGTTAATTTGAAAACGAATGAATGTATACACGTATAACAAAACGTATGTAGCATTAACAGAGAAGTAAAATAAGAGTTTCTAGAAAGAATATTTTGAAAAATATGGGTTATTGAGATAGAAGTCATCATAGTCGCTAGTCAGTCTGTTTCGGATACTAATTTCTATTTATGAAATAAGAATGTCATTATACTCCATGGAATTTTTCTGTTTTAATCATTTATTTAACACCAGCTTATTTCTGCGATCAAGCCCAATCACCAACACCTAGAGATTGGTTTATCTGTGCTTGTGTAAGCACTGTAACTTCTAACCTGGAAGTTAATCCGAACTCCCACTTTGTCGTTGGATAGGAATGTTTTACGTGCTCACAACGCAGATACATGAAACTTACAATTTTATATATCCCCTTCGAAAGATGGTAACACGAACAGATCCACTATATATATATATATATATATATATATATATATATATATATATATATATATATATATATATATATATATATATATATATATATATATATATATATATATATATATATATATATATATATATATATATATATATATATATATATATATATATATATATATATATATATATATATATATATATATATATATATATATACATATATATATATATATATATATATATATACATACAGTCGCACCTTTGTGGCTTCACTTGGAAGACTCTTACGGCTTGAGAGCTACATCCAATGGTCGCACACGCGGGCAACTATAGCAACCTGCGTGGGATTCCGGACCCAAGAAAATGAATAAGTACAGTTTGACTTTTGTCCATCATTTTAACTCAGCTACACCGTGCTGATGAAGACCAATCAGTCTGAAACACGTGTCCACGGTTTGCATCTTTCTGCCATTTGCAATTTTTGCATTTTCCACCGTGCAATTTTTTTTCTTTATGCGGGCGTACCCGTTAATTCTTATTGTTTTTTACTGTAATGTAATTAAACCCGCGTCAAATTCATTCTCAGTTTATATATATACATATATATATATATATTAGAACAAAATTGTATTTTCTTATTTTCTTTTAGCCGTAATTTTATTTGTATTTATCGCACATTTTAATACGACATATGAATAAATTCCTTATTAATAGTACTATTAAATGGTACCACGGTACCAATATGGTTCCATTTGAAAAAATTGAGGTTTTCCCCAAAAACCATTTTGATGAACTATTTGCTCATAAATCATGTAATTTAGTATTTTTGACGGGATTTCGATTTTTCTAGCATTTCACATTTAGAATAAATCGGAACCGTCCTGGCACACTTAAATGGAAAACTAAAAATTTTGTTATAAAAAAATATTGACGTTTGAAATGTCACTTATTTTGTATCGTTGGATTCAGAAAATTATGCAGAATTCAAAAATGCAATAATATACAAGGCGTTCTATTTAAAAATCGAAAGTTAGTGTCACTTCCAGCGAAACCGGAAGTAAAAAAAAATCGCTTTTATGTCAAAAAATGCCGCTTATTATGTAAGTAGGATATCCCAAATTTCAATCAATTATCTTTAAGGGAAAAGGGGGTGTACCATTATCCTGTTACACCCGGTGTATATATATATATATATATATATTTATATATATATATATATATATATATATATATATATATATATATATATATAACAAATATTTTTAATTTTTAAGCGGGGATTGCAGTCATATATATATATATATATATATATATATATATATATATATATATATGTACATATATACATATATATATATATATATATATATATATATATATATATATATATATATATATACATATATATATATATATATATATATATATATATATATATATATATATATATATATATATATATATATATATATATATATATATATATATATATATATAAAGTTAAATATAAAAGCTGTAGGGTTGCATCTATATTTCTTTTAAATACAACTAAAAGACAATCGCATATATGAGTCACTTGATAGAAAAACAAAGGTGATTTTTTTAAATATGTAAGGTTTGATAGGTCTAGCTGTAATATTTTTTGAAATATCGTAGATTAAGTATGCTCCAAATATGACTACAGAGCAGGCTGTGATTAATGATAGTATGACAACATTGTTATTGTTTGACATTTTGTATTATTATTTCATCAAAATGGGTTGACAGAAGCAGAAAAGTTTGAGATATTTTCCCTTTGTGTAAAAAATAATAAAAATAATAAAGCGGCGAGAAAAAAAAAATATAGCATGATACACAAAACGTCCGGCTTCCAGTGGAAACACATGTTTAAATACTTATCGCCATGTGAGAGAGACTAAAAGTCTTAAAAGAAAAAAGCGTAGCGAATTAAGAAATTGATGTTTTGAATTATTTTGAAAGTAACTACTATTATTTATCAGATACAGGGTGTCCGGAAAAAACGTCCGAATATTTCGGTGGGTGGTTCTATACCCAAAAATATGAAGAAAAATTCATATGAATGGGGGTCTGGAAATGCTTTCTAACGGAGCTACGTCCCTCCAAAGATGGTAAGAAAAAAAAACTCCTGATTTTTTACAAACTACGGCTACTAGAGCGATAAAATTTCGTACATGTGGTAAATTTCATCGCTCTAGTAGCAGTAGTTTAAAAAAAAATCAGGAAAACTATTTTTTTTTATACCTTCTTTGAAGAGGAGTAGCATTTCCGGACCCCCGTTCATATGAACTTTTCTTCATATTTTTTGGGTGTAGAACCATCCACCGAAATATTCGAAAGTTATTTCCGGACGCTCTGTATACAGGGTGTCCGTAAAGTATGGAATAAATTCATTATTTCTTAAACCAAAAATATTTAGAAAAAATCCTTGGGCACGTCAATTTTTAATTTTAGTTGCGCACATTTTCCTTTTATTTTTTGTTTCCGTTATGACGTCATCGATAATTTTTTAAATGGAACATCCTGTATATTTCTTCATTTTTGTATTCTGCTTTCAAACATTTATCATACTTAGGGTCTAAAATTGAAAATTGTAAGATACGGACATATAAAAAAAACAGTAAAAAAAATAAAATAAACACGTTTTTTATTAGTTTTTGAAGTAGGCTAGTTTTTGTTGGTTTTTTGTTTTATCATTATCGTCTTTGAGAGTGAATAAGTTTATAATAATTTACCCCAGTAGTGGTTTCTCAATAATTATTGTCAATTTATTTATAACATGAGTGTTTCTGTAAAGCAGAGAATTTTAATTCTTACGATAATTGAGTATGATGATAGGATGCGAACTAAACAAGAAGTATGTAATTTAATTGATACTAAATATCCAGAATGACCCATAACTCAATCGACAGTGAGTAAAATTTAAATAAAAATTATAGAAACTGGTATGGTGGAAGATTTACCCAAAACAGTTCACCCAGGTATTGACGAGGATATGAAATTAAATACTTTACTGGCTGTTGAAGAAAATCCACATACCAGCGTTCGCCATGTTAGTCACGATTATGATGTGAGTAAAACGTTAGTACATACAGTACTGAAATTAAAAAAATGGCATCTCTTTAAGATTAAGCTTGTGCAAGGACTAAGTGATAATGATCTAGATCGGAGGATACAATTTTGTGAAACAATGATGAATATGTGCAATGGTGATCCTCTTCTGATAAAAAATATTATTTTCTCCGATGAATGCACTTTCAAATTAAATGGTGAAGTGAATCATCAGAATTGTAGATACTGGGCAAGGGAAAACCCTCGATGGATGCGGGAGCAGCGCACACAGTATCCACAAATGTGTGTAAATGTGTGGGTGGGAATTATAAGAAATATAATCATTGGACCCTATTTTTTTTATGGAACTGTAACGAGACCAGCATATCTCCAATTTTTAATGGGCCATCTCATACAACCTTACTAAATTTATTCCCCAGTAGAATTAATCCTGGAAATGTTGACGAAAGTCTGTGGTATCAACAGGATATTGCGTCTCCCCATTATGCAGCAGACGTTCGAAGGTATCTTGAAGAAATATTTCGGAACAAGTAGACTGATAGACGTGAACCCATCGAATGGCCACCAAGGTCACCGGACCTCATCCCATTAGGTTATTTTCTGTGAGGCTATATAAAAAACTTAGTTTATAAAACCAAACCGGAAAACATTGTTGAATTAAAAGAGGCAATTAGAACAGAAATAAACAACATTTCTCAGGAAATTAAAAACCAGGTTCAGCAACACTTTATTCATCATTTAGTTTACTGTCAGCTATAACAAGGAGTACAGTTCGAACATTTACTATAAATTGTTTTTATTATTAAGTAACCGTTAGGTCTAGTGTCTACAATTTGTTCAAACAAACCATGAAAAATTAATAAAATCTTATATTCAAAATGGCCGTATTTTTCAACTTATCAATTTAAGACCCAAAGTATGATACATTTTTGGAATCAGCTGTTAATTCAGAATATACGGGGTGCTCCGTTTAAAAATATATCGATGATGTCATAATGGAAACAGTGATGACGTCAACCAAAAAAAAAATAAAGGATTTAAATTAAAAATCGAATTGTTCGAGAATTTTTTATAAATATTTTTGGTTTAAGAAATAATGAATTAATTCCATACTTTACGGGCACACTGTAGAATAAAAGTTAAAAGTGATTTTGAAATTTTTATTTTTGCACCCTTAATGCAACTAGATTTATTGTAAAAAGAAAGCCTCTATGACTTATTCTGAGTCTTTTTGAAATGTTTTGACTATGTAAAAAAATTGTTTTAGAGAATCCAGAAACTAGTTTAAAAGATGCATCACGTGAATTTGAAAAAGTTATTCAAAAATTCAAAGGACGTTAAAAAGGAACCACTATATGTCTTACAAATTATTACCGGTACAGACGCTTACAGAAGATCACAAGCGATTAACGATTAGAATTTTTTAAAGACGATCCGTCGAAGTTTTGGGCATTTTTAAATAGCAAAAGAGGGTCAACGAACAGGTCTAATGTTATGAAATATAATGACTCTGTAATAAACAAGCCTTAAGATATTTTAAATGCATTTGCTGATCACTTTAGCAAATCACATGCACCTTGTAACAATTCGCTTCGAGAAGCATTAGATAGCGAGCCCAGTTTCAACAATAACTCGGTGTTTCAGATATCCCGTTTCACGGAAAAGGAGGTCCTTATGGCCTTGAAGAAAATAAAAAAACAAAATGACTACTGGTCCGGATGGTATCCCTGCTTTTTTACTAAAAGACTGCGCTATTATTTTTGCATCGCCTTTAATGAAAATTTTTAACTTAATTTTAAAATGGAGCTATTTTCCTGTTTTGTGGAGACGGTCGAAAGTTTGCCCAATTTTTAAAAAAGGCGACAAATCAGATATCTCAGACTTCCGTACAATCTCTATAATTTGCAACTGTGCTAAAGTTCTTGAAATTCTGTTACATGATGCCATTTACAGTAATATTAGTAATCAAATATCGATTCATCAGCACGGTTTTATGAAGGGACATTCCACAACAACAAACTTGCTCTGCATTACGAAATACTTGTCTGAATCCTTAGATGATCAATCTCAAACAGATGTCATTTACACAGATTTTTCGAAAGCATTCGACAGGCTTGACCATAAAATATTGCTTAATAAACTTTGTAATGTTGGACTTTCTAAAAACTTAATATCTCTTTTTCAATCCTATCTGTCTAACAGATACCAATCTGTCGCATTTAATGGTTTCAAGTCTGCCGAATACATTGCTACGTCCGGGGTTCCGCAAGGATCTATCTTTGGTCCATTACTTTTTGTTGTATTCGTTAATGATATTGCAGATGATTTAGAAGTCATATATATATATATATATATATATATATATATATATATATATATATATATATATATAATGTACGCCGATGATCTAAAGCTCTTCTGCATAATCGATAGCATAGAGGATTGTATCCATTTGCAAGAAAACGTACAAAAAATTAGTAATTGGTGCAATAAACACAGACTTCCTTTAAACACCCAAAAATGCTATGTTATGTCTTATACACGAAAATTATCCTCATTATCATACGAGTATAGCATTAATGATGATGTACTAAATAGGCCTGACACACTCCGGGACTTAGGGGTTATTTTTGACAAATCACTTACATTCAACATTCATATTAACACCGTTGTGTCTAAAGCTAGCAGATCGTATGGATTTATAGTTAGAAATTCGCGTGATTTTTCGAATATTGACACACTCAAGATGCTTTACGGTTGTTATGTTAGATCGAAGCTTGAATATGCCTCAGTTGTCTGGTTCCCTCAGTACAATGTATGTATCAATAACTTAGAGCAAGTTTAACATAAATTTATGAAATTTCTGTATTTTAGAACCGAGGGTAACTATCCAGAGATTGGCTTTCCACAGCAAGAGCTGCTTGATAAGTATTCCTTCAATAGTTTACGTCTTAGGCGTGAGTGTATATCTCAAATATTTTTATATAAGCTTGTTAATAACAATATCGATACATAGGAACTAGTGTCTAAATTATATTTTTACATCCCAAGAACAACTTCACGTCACAGTAATGTATTTTACCTAGCGACACCTCGGATAAATGCTCTAAAATTCTCTCCGATTCACATAATCTGCGAAAATCATAACTACATCTGCACAGATATCGATATATTTAATTGCAGCCTTAGTGATCTGAAAAGCTACTATGATGCAGGCTAATACGCTGTCTTTGTTTTTCTCTGTTTTTCTTTGTTTTATCAGTTATCTTATCTATTAAAAATGTTCTTTATTTCTCATTGTTGTACGTGTTTATTTTAAACTAAGGTTCATAGTGTGTGACAATGTTTATATACATGTGTTCTTAATTTTAAGTTTTAACTCCTTTGTACCTTTTGTCATAACTTTTTTTTGTATTTACAATTTCTGTTTGTATTAAACTCTGTCGGAATCCCCCTGCCCTGTAGTTGGGTCTTGTACCTGTTGGGCAGTGTATGAAATAAATAAATAAAATAAATAAAATATATAAATTTTGCCAACAAATTCTCTAAAGACTGGATGAAAACCTTTATTTGTTTAAACGCTTACTATGGACATAAGAATCGTCGTTTTCCACAGCAGGGGTTTTCAATAGGAAAAATAGACGTTCGTGGGAGGACAATAATCGACGACTAAGAAAATTGTTCAAATAAATAAATCCGGTAAAACATCAGGTAAAGTTTTGTGTGGAATTTTCCAAGATAAATATGTAGGGCCCGTATTTTTTTATTATACCCTAACACGGGATACATACCTACAAATGTTTCTTGAATAAGTAGCACAGCTTGGCAACACTTTTCTGCTGAGGAATTTAATCAAATAATTTGACAGCAGGTCGGAGCGCCCCACGCCGTGCTTTGGATGTTCGGAAGCATATAAATAGTCAATTTGACGTTTGGATTGGTAATGATGAACCCATTTCATGGCCACCAAACACCCCGATTTAACACCTTTGAATACTTTTTGTGGGGGTTTTTAAAAGACAAAGTTAATAAAAATTTTAATCGGCGTATTCAAATGATTAAAACTAAAATTAGGGAAACAATTTACGATTTAAACCAGGACAATAATACCGCTGCTTCAAACTGTCTAAATAATTTAAGAAAAGGATATGAGCTTTGTGTTTTAAATAATGGAGTCCATTTTAAACAATTTTTATAGTTTTGTGAACCTCATGCAGTTGTAAAATGTAATTTTCATTATTTTAATGTTACAAACTTAATGTTGTTCTTCTCAGCATTTTATTTTTATTCTTATAATATTTGAAACTTCTACTTCTGTGCAATAATAATTCATGTCATATATTTCAATAATTTCTTCTTATTGACATTGACATTTTTGTAACCAAATTAGACATTTCAAATGTCAAACTGCCAAATTTATCCTAACCTCATTTTATGAAGTCAGATGTGTATAAAATTTCAATTTACATGAGCTTTATTTAAGTACTTGGAAAATATATTTAATTAGCTTGATATAGTAGACATGATTTATAATCATTCATCAAGAATATATTTTTTGTAAAAGCAAATACAAAAAAGTTTGGGTCTCGTGGACCTCCTTTCAGCTGGCCAATTTTGCTCATTACCGAATTTATCATTGTCTTTGGCCTTTAGAACGTGTGCCAAATTTGAAAGTTTTACCTGAAAAACTATGGGTGGTATCGCAATACTACAGACATGCAGACAGATTTTTTCATAAAGTTATGTTTTTTCATTATAGTTCGTCGATCTTCATCCAGAAATGCAAAGAAAAATTTTTAATTTTTTTCTCGAAATTGTACAGAGTTATTCATTATAAATTACCCACCCCTTATCATCGTTATTATTGCCTATAGAAAAAAAAGTTTTAAATAAAAAGTTATGTGGTTATGACTGAATTTTTGTTAAAATGCTATCAAAAGTACAATAGCGTGCAGATATCAGGGGATACAAAAAAATAATATATTTTTTAAATGGGATACCCTATATGTTATTAAATTTTTAGAATGATCCATTGTTCCTGATTTCAAAAATATACCATATGTTACCCCTGCCATATACCGTTTTTGAGTTATTAAACGTCGAATATCTTAGTTAAACTGGTTACTGTAAACATGGAAAAGTTAACCTAATTAAAGTGAGCTATGAAAATGACAACTATTATGTTTGATTTGTGACATTTCTTTAATGAAATATTCAAAATGGTTTACAGTGAGGAAGAAAAAGTCCAAATATTTACTTGTTATATACAAAATAACAAAAATAAACGTGCAGCCAAAAAGAGCATACAGGGTGTTGTATCCAAATCGTCCAACACCATCAGAAAATACATTCAAAAATATTTACCGAAAGGTAAATAATACCTCCAGTTTTAGTAGAAAAAAAGCGTGTAGTTCAAGCAAACCAGGAGGAACATATACTGCTTCATTTCCAAGGTAAGCCCATCCATTTATTCGCGAATAGACTTTTTTTGAAACATTGTATTATTTTTTAGAAAATTCTTGTTGTAATAGAAATAATGTAGCTATCAATTAGGTAAAAGTTATTCCAAAATCCAACGTACGTTAAAAAATAACAGCTACAGACCATATAAATTTTTACCCGTACAAGTTTTAACTTAGGCTCATAAAAGGAAAAGGCTGGACTTTTGCCGCCAGATGATTCAAAAGTTGGATGAAAATCCCGATTCTTTTACTAAAAATATTATGGTCTGATGAATCATCCTTTTCCACGGCAGGAGTTTTTAATAGGAAAAATCGAAGGTCGTGGGAAAACAAGCACAACAGAAAAAGA
This sequence comes from Rhamnusium bicolor, assembly GCA_029963845.1. NCBI lineage: Eukaryota > Metazoa > Arthropoda > Insecta > Coleoptera > Cerambycidae > Rhamnusium > Rhamnusium bicolor. Next base: position 164,774 of record JANEYF010000780.1, read on the forward strand.
TTGGTAAAACAAATAAAAAAATCAGGAAGAAAAACTATTAGCGTTTGGTGTGGAATTTTCAGAAACAAAATTGTTGAGCTTATATTTTATGATTATACTTTAACTGGAGTTACCTATCTGGAAATAATTATCCCAGAAGCAGAATTTTCCGGAAGCTGAACTTGATATGATTTGGATGCATGATGGGGCAACTCCGCATAGTGTCCTACCCATTCGAGATCATTTGAATAATGTATTCCCAACATGGATAGGGAATAATGGACCTATTAAATGGCCACCTAACAGTCCGGATTTGGCCCCGATAGATTCATTTTTTTGGGGATTTCTAAAAAACGTCAATAATAATAATAGTATTCAAGTAATTAATGACATGATTCGACTTGAAATAAACAATCTGAATGTAAATAATGAAGCCATTTCCGGTGCAATTATAAATATAAGAAGACGTTATCAATTATGCATTGACAATAATGGTGCACACATCGAACATCTTTTATGAGATCATTTATTTATATTTAAATTTTCTAAATAACTTTTTGTTATCTATTTTGCATAAATATTTGGTTGTTTTCTTCCTCACTGTAAACCATTTTGATTATTTCATTAAAGAAATGTCACTTATCAAACATAATACTTGTCATTTTCATAGCTCACTTTAATAATGTTAACTTTTCCATATTTACAATAACTAGTTTAACTAAGATATTCAACGTTTAATAGCTCAAAAACGGTATATGGTAGGGGTAACATATGGTATATTTTTTAAATCAAAAACAAAGAATCATTCCAAATATTTAATAATATATATTTAAAAAAATATATTATTTTTTTTGTATCCCCTGAAATCTGCACGCTACTGTACTTTTGATAGCATTTTAACAAAATTTAGTCATAACCACACAACTTTTATTTAAAACTTTTTTTTTCTGTAGGCAATATTAACGATGGTAAGGGGTGTGTAATTTATAATGAATAACCCTGTACCTTCTTTTTCTTTCATTCATTCTTCTGATGGTACCACATTCACCAAATTTGTCACCTAAAATGTTGTTGAAAATCTTAATTGCCAAATTTGGGAATTCTCCCATCAGTATTTTTTGTGTTATCGCAGATACATATACCCACATCCACACACACAAACCGACAGACATCATTCGGAAAATAGTCAAAATGGATTCAGAAGGGTTCAAAACATATATATCAATCAAAATCTCGAGGTCGAAAAAAAATCACGATTACTATACTTCCTTATATTAGGTATAAGAAAGTAAAAATTGAAAAATTCTCAGCATGACATAACTTCATATATAACCAACTGAAATTGATGTGATAACTATTTCAGAAATTGACAGTATCTCTAATTTATTTCTTTCTACATAAATAACAATTTAACCACATAAAAAAAATACACAAGTTACATGATAATAACAAAAAAATGGTTTTTGTATATTTAAGTTGTGTACTATGTAAGTGCTGTTACTGAAAACTAATTTTCTGTTACAGGGATATACCGACGAACCAATTTCAAAGATTTTATCGAATATAAGCCATAGTGATACAGTTTCTTTAGATAGGTGGTCTTTAGAAGTAGAAAAGAACACAAGCGCCGACGCTAACGAGGAAGGGAAAGAAAATTTGCCACTCAACGTTGTAAATAATTATTATTCGTTAGGCGTCGATGCTCACATCGCTTTAGAATTTCATGAAGCAAGAGGTAAGAAATAAATTACTTTCCTTCTTTAAAAGGCGATTACTCAAATATTTATGTTTCACTCCATTACAATCAATTTAACAAAGTAGTATTTGCTTATTTATTTAAATTAACAAATTTACCATTATTATTTCTGTTGATACTTATAAATCCACCGTTGCACCAGAGAACATGAATAGTAATTCTCTGGAGGTAACTGAGTTTTTATATCAGAGACAGAGGTTGCGGTTTAAATATTCTTCATCAAATAATAATTAGAGCAACTGGATCAAAAATTACATAGTAATCCATAATTTCTGCAGACATATTTCGGAAAAACTAAATCCGCACAGACAGGCAGAGAACTATAGTCATAACATATCAGGCCCAGTTGATCTAGACTGGCTTCGTGATGATGAAAAATAGCCGAAATATGTCCTGATGACAAATATTCCGGTTATAAGCAAAAAGGGTAAAAATAAAATGGTTGTTGACATTATACTACTTGACTGATTGCATTAGTCAATGGATTGATTAATTAAACCTCGGCATCAAAGGAATCAGACTGTTTAATTATTTTTAATGCGTTTATTTATCCAAAAATATCTTATATAACGCAAAATTATTGAATGAAATGTTATATTTTGAAATATGGCACACAATTTAAGGAACGTGTTCGGGACATAAGAAATGTTAAAAAGTTAAAATAAACATGTCTTAAACAGGTTTTCTATGGGCGCTCAAAGAGTTGTTCAGTTGAGGATGAACGGAGGTCACTTTTAATAATTTGCTACTGCATATGAATAAGTAAATATGTCTCATTTCCTTAATATTGGACAAGAATACGGTAAAAACAGCACTGGATTCCGTTTTAAGATAGCCGCAGGGCATGCGCAGTTACATGACATGACAAAGTGTATTAAATCCTTTTGGAATCGTTTGTCAGCAAGGAACTCATTAGACGATAGAGAAGATACTCGCCTAACACGCGGTAGGTCCAGGGTTCGAATCACAAACTTATTATTTTTTTTTAAATAAGTATTTTTTAGTTCGTTAGTAAGATTTTCCTTGCCCTTTATTATAGTTTCTTTATTTTCCTTGTCCTTTATTATAGTTTGGTTATTTTCACGGAAAGTGCGGAAACGGCGGCCATGACACTGTGAGCGGCACATGCGCACTTTATGGAATTCAGTGCTGTTTTTACCGTATCGTTATTGGACATACTTCCTTATTCATGCGCAGTAACGAATTGTTAAACTCTAGTAGATCAGATGAACTAAAGATGGCGTTTCAATATTTCATCTGAAAATAACATTCCTACGAAACAAATCTACAAACGATATTTATTTCTTCTGTGTAGTCTATTCTGTGCTAGAGAGGACATTTGTTTAATTAGTCGACAGAGCAAATAAATATAGTTTGTGCTACAAGAATTTTATTTTCAGATGAACTATTTAGTCGCCATCTATTGGTCATTTTATCAACTAAAAGTTGGTTCCGTTGTATACAATATAAGTGTTCCTCTTTATACTACTCAATGCCTCTACATGAGCTTTATTTTTGTTTTACTGGCTTTGAGAACAATATTTATTAATTTCAAAAAATCTGACATATTATTGTTTCGTATTTATGCATTTCTAGATAGAAAAAATATATAATAATTATTGGTTATTAGAAAAGCATTCTTTCAAACCTAACATGATAATAATAATAAATACTTATAGATATTTATATTTTATAACTGAAGGAAGTCATTTCATGAGTGTGAAAATGCTCCTTTTTGGCGAGTTAATATTTTTTCCAGTCTCAATATTTTTTTGCTTAATACTAAAGACACTGTTATTTAATTCAATGCAGTTCTTGCTCCTAGACTAAGTAGTTGTTTTAATAGATAAGATGTATTGTGTTGTTTTTTGATTTATTACAGAGTGGGGCAATAGTGCGTCGGACTTCGATATCTCGAGTTCTACGATAACTAGAAATTAAACAAAAAAAAATACAAGTAAACTAAATAAAAAAGTCTATAACCGGAAATTGTTGTCGAATATACAGGGCGAGCCAAGACGAAATTACAGGATCAAGTGCATTTTTTTTTAATGGAAAGCTATGTATATCAGTACATTTTTGAAGTTCCTTTCTAGACTCTATTCATTCCTATATTATTATTGATTATCTCCCAACCACTTGGATATAATGAATTTTTTTGTTGAAATAATGCTATCTACAGATCCATATTGAAACAAATCACCAAAGTCACAATTATGGGTTTCAAGAAAAACTCATGTGAATACTAGTTACGAGACATCTAATTAACGATTTTGAATCATTTTTACTTCCTAAAAATGTACAGGGTGGTCAAAAGTTATTTTTCAATTAAGAACTTTTTAATTAAATTTTCTCAATTTTTTCAAATGGAACACCCTGTAAATTTTTGACGATGTGATGTAGAAAATAAATATTTTTTGTGAGTACTTCCCTATGGCTAATTGCAACCATTTTCGTTTTATTGACCAATAAGTACAAAATTCAATAAACTTAAAAAAATAGAGGTTTCTTCAAATAATTCATTAGAAAAAATTATAATAAGTGCTCCACATGTTGCTCATTTTAATTGACATACATCTCCATGTGCTTTTGAAATGAGGTTTCTACTGTTTCTAAAATTGCCGGTGTGATAAATCTAAAAGTAGTTATTATCCTTTCCTTCATATTTTGTACTGTTGTTGGTGTATCTTTATAAACAATTTCCTTCACGTATCCCTATAAAAATAAATACATTCTTGTAAGATCTGGGAATCTAGCAGGCCATTTATTGGGTCCATTTCTTACAATCCATTGAAGTGGGTAGGTATTATTTAAGTGGTCTCTAGCTGCATTTAAATAATGTGGTGGAGCGCCATCTTGTTGAAACCACATCCTATTTCGAATCTTTTCAGGAAGACTCACAAATAATTGTGGCAGACAGTTTTCCAGAAAATAAAGATAAATAGCTCCAGTCAATGTACCATCAAAGAAATGTGGCCCTAGTACATGTTCTCCAATAATTCCTCTCAAAACGTTTATTGACTATCTGTACTTGTTATCAACTTGCCTAAAAAAGTGATGATTTTCCGAAGCATTATAATGGAAATTGTGCCTAGTAACAAATCCATTTTTATGAAAAGTTGCCTCGTCAGTGAATAGAACATTACTGAAGACAGTGTCATCTTGCTCAAAGAAAGTACATGTTAAGTTCATTGAAAAGCTCTTGATGTTCACTAACCAAATATGCAATAATATATAGGGTGTTTCATTTAACTTAACAAAGTTGACTACTACTACCCAGCCGAAACTAAATACCCTGTATGACTAAAAATATTTTCAGAGTATACAATGGTGAATGCTGACCAACTTTTGTTTTACTTTTTTTCTATCTGTAATAGTTACAGAGTTATGGAACAAATACGCACTTGGTGGACACCCTGTATGTAATGGAACATTACATACACAACACATAAATATAAAGTCGTAGACAAAAACGTTTTTTTTTTTCGTAAGTTTGTTGCAGATTGTGTATATATTTTTCAGTTAGAAAAGATCTGTCGATACCAGCGTTACTAAATGAAGCAGAAAGGTAGTCGGACAAAAAATTTTAAAAAAAAATTATTGCATTTCTGGATAAATCTCGTCGAATGGGCCTTTTCAGCCATTTTTTTTAGCAAGTGTGCAAAAAATTTTATTTATCAAACGTCGCCTTCATATGTAAAAAAAATGTTAAAAGTCATCGAGCTGAATAACGTTCATTGTCGATTTATGTTGAATGTGATGTCATCAAGTCTCGTGTATAGTTTTACTTAAAACTTATTTGCAACATAAAACACGTCAGTTTCCTTGATCCCTTTACTATTGTCAAAGAAGTCAACGTTTTTCATTTTGCAAATAAGTATGAAATAATCTATACCCTAGAGACACGGGCACATAGGTGAGCAGTTTATCAAAGTTTAAAACAGTGTTTGGCGGCTAACTGTTTTTATATTTTTGTTTACTATTTTGTTAGTGGAAATACTTACTGTAAAATGGACAATAAAAGAGATAAACATTGTGTAGTTCCAAGTTCCCGAGAGATACATATTTTTTTAAAACCAAACACGAACAATAAATAAATATACAGAGTGGGGCAATAGTGCGTCCGACTTCGATATCTCGAGTTCTACGATAGCTAGAAACTTGATTTAAAAACATAAGTAAACTAAACAAAAAAAGTCTATAACCGGAAATTATTCTCGAAATACAGGGTGAGCCAAGACGAATCTACAGGATCATGTAAAAATTTTTTAAAATGAAATGCCATGTTTATCAGAACATTTTTTGATACCTCTTTGTGGCATCCTTTCACACCTGCATTATTATTGACTTTATACCAACCACTTGGATGGAATGATTTTTTTTGTTGGAATTATACCATTTACACATGTATATTAAAAGTATCACTACAATCACAACTATCGATTTAAAAAAGAAATATGTTAGTACCAATTATGAGACATCTGTGTGATGACACTCAGCCATTGTCACCCTAAAAGTATACAGGGTAGCCAAAAAGGATTTTTAAATTTACAACTTTTTGAGCTGAACTTTCTAAATTTTTTCAAATATATAGTATATTTTTGGACGATGTGATGTAGGATTGAAAAACGAACATTTTTTTCGTACGTACATTCCTATGGCTATTTGAGACCATTTTCAATTTATTGAACAATAACTGCAAAATTCGGCAATAAAAATTAAAAACGAGGGTTTTTTTCAAATAATTCAAGAGAAGTTACTATAATAAGCGTATTACATGATACCCATATAAACAATACACTAACAACAATCCAAAATTTGAAGGAAAGTATAATAAATGCTTTTAGAAGTATCACTCCGGCAATTTTATGAACAGTAGAGACCTCATTCCAAAGACGCATAGAAATGTGTGTTAATCAAAGTGAGCACTTTTTATAATATCTTCTCTTGAATCAGAAAAAAATATATTTTTAATTTTTATTGCTAAATTTTGCAGTTATTGTTCGATAAATCGAAAATGGTTACAAATAGCCAAAGGGATGTACATACAAAAAATTTTCGTTTTCCAATTCTACATCCAAAAATATACAGTGTTCCATTTAAAAAAATTGAGAAAATTCAGTTCAAATAGTTGTAAATTTAAAAATTACTTTTGGCCATCCTGTATACTTTTTAGGAGGTGAAAATGGCTGAGTGCCATCACACAGATGTCTCATAACTAGAGTTGGCAAATCGGTCCGCAAGTCATGGGCGGTGCCAGGTAGAGAAATACCCAAATACGTAAGCGAGATTTGTTTACTATTTTAGCAAAGATTAACATTTGATTTTAATCTATTGTTATACCACGTGGTGTGTACAACGTAATTTATTTCTCTCCGATGTATTGTTGATAATTTTATTTGTTGTATTTTATTCTTGATATTAATTTAATAAAAAAGCATGTCAGATATGCCCAAGGGTAAAAACGGTCATACTCTGACAAAGTGAATAAATTTATCAGTGAATTCCCAATTCCAATTTCAATTTAATCAGTTTTATTACCTATTTTATATACATTTGTAATTAAGACTACTTTATTTTATTTATTTCATATATTAATATATAAAAACAAACAAACAATATAACATGAGAGACAAAGTTGACAAAAAATGGTATCCAGCCAGGTCGACAATATCGTCCAGGTACGGCTGGGCCCTCCTGGTTGTCGAAGTTGTGGCAGCTCATGTCATTTTTCATCTTTTATCATTCTGCATGGAGGCATTTTCTTGCACAGAAACAAACAATGCATTATAATTCATAAAACATAAAAAAATTTTAATAATTAAAAAAGTCAGTTTACAGAGAACATGCGGGTTATTGTATTTACACAGGAAAAATTACAAAAAAACCTGCTCAAAATAATGATTTTTTTTTAATTTGAAAAAAAAAAATTTACTTTCCGTCCGCGGTGGGGTTTGGAGTAGGGAAGGTGTGTCTACGCATTGTAAGGTGTGAATTCTTGGATTTATTCTACAATAGTGCTATAATAATTTGTAAGGTGTGCGTGACAAACGTGATTGTAAACATCACGAAAATTCTGTGCAACATAAAACTAAAAAAAAAAATGGCGTGCCTTCGATAACACAGTTTATGTTCGATTTACTCTTAATGCTGATTGCCTGTGATGTTTCGCTGCACATACTCGATAAACAATCATTTCAGAAGTTCTGGAATAAATATAATCCAAAGGTGACGTTACCAAATCGCATAACGTTGCGTAACTATGTACCAACTGTAAGCGAAGACGTAAATAAGATCAAATGTGTACTAAAAAATACACCGCTGTGGTTATGTGTTGACGAGTCTATAGATTGTAAAGAAAAATCTATTTTAAATGTTATAATACGTGTGCTGGACCCTCTTAAACCGAAATTTCCACTGTTACTAGCTAGCAAAAGACTAACTGAGTGGACTGGCCAAACAGTTACGTGGGTGGTGCTGGAGACGTTGAAAAACTTTGACCTGTCAAAAAGTCAAGTTATGATATTTGTGACTGATGGTGCCGCGACAATGCGTTTGGTAGGCCATTCTCTTCAAGAACACGGTTGTAGATTGGTACATATTACGTGTAAAGTGCATGCTTTACATCTTGGGCAGAAACTATTCCACAAGGTTTTCCAGAGGAGTAAGCATTAATAGCAAGTACAAAAAAAGTGTTTCTTATATCTCCTAAACGTCCTCGCGCATTTCATAGCATACAGGATGCTATGAAGTTTTTACAGATCTTTTCCAATTTGTAATAACCAAGCTAGTTAAGAGGGTGAGTTGTGCATACATTGTTATAAATCGTAACAGTTTATTGCCTTTATTACTAGTTAATTTCTTTTATTACGCTTATTATGATGCGGACACCCATGTCCTGTGGCGCATTTTTGCCAACTCTACTCATAACTGGTACTAACATATTTTTTCTTAATATCGATAATTGTGATTTTTTTAATATACACGTGTAAATGACATAATTTCAACAAAAAAATCATTACATTCAAGTGATTGGGAGAGAGTCAATAATAATACAGGAGTGGTAGGAGGCCACAAAGAGGTTTCAATAAATGTTCTGATATACATTTAAAAAAATGTTACTTGACCCTGTAGAACCGTCTTGGCTCACCCTGTATATTGGAAAATAGTTTCCGATTATAGACCATTTTATTTAGTTTACTTATTTTTATAAATCAAGTTTCTAGCTCTCATAGAATTCAACATATCGAAGTCGGACGCACTATTGCCCCACCCTATGTATAATCAAGAGCAACAGGAACAAACACCATTGATTAGAATGAAAGTTTCATTCTAGTGACAAAAAAGCTATGCCTAGATTCTGATAGGTAGCAAATCGGCTAAACATTGTTGTGAGGATCATTTTAATGTAAGTTTCTTGAATTTTAAATAGCAGAGATCATTTTTAATTATTTTTAGCTTAAAAGATACATGGAAAATTTCATGTATTTCAAGTAAATGAAAAATGTGTCAATTAAATTAAGATCTGGTGTTGTTCCACATAATCTTTGTTTGTCAGTAAAACAGAAAACCGGTGCGTAGTTCAAAGGTACATTTACAACCAATTCGGTACGGGCACATCCTGCTGGTGGATGTAAATTGGGTTTTAAGCATATCTGGTTGAATGTTTTGTTTACAATAAAATTTTAAGTCGGCACGACCTTGATTTGCACTTCAGGTTTGAATTGGATGCTTGTAAATCGCAAATACTCAATTCAATTGCGGCACGAATTTCAAATTGCGCATGCGTACTACGACCCAGATTTATTGTTTATATTTAAAGTAGGTTTGTGATTTGAAATTGGAAGATTAGATCTTTTAGTATTAGAAAATATGATGTTTTTAGAAGTTATGTTAAATAATTGTAATTATTTAATCAAACTGGATTTGCACACACGTAATGTTAAAAAATCTCAACAGATGGCAGCTTCTAACTGATTATAAATGACATCAATTTTATCTCAGCATAATTCACAATCCGTTAGTAAATTGTGCCTGTAGCGAATTGGTTGTCAATGTACCTTTATTCCTGGAACAGTATTTTAAAAAATACACAGACAAACGGTATTAGCTTCCACTTCCGTCAAATTAGAAGATTCTGCTTTTGTATAATTTATATTACGCACAGCATAGAATACCGTAATTAAACTACTTAAAAATAGCGTGGTCAACTTAAATGTGTCCGCCATATATCTAATTCCGTTTATTTCTTGCGGATGAACTTAACTAGTAGGACCTGCTGACGTCATTTGGCGTGCTTGGTCGGATAATGCATTTGATTAAGCAAATGAATATATTTCCCTTAATTTTCGTTCAATCGAATTTTTTTGAGGCCTTTATACACGAAACAGTTTATGAAAATTGAAAAAATAGAAAAAAATATGTTTCATTAAATTAGCCTATTATAATGAAAAAAACAACTCCAGAAAAAGAATCTGTCTGCATATCTGTAGTATCTAAGTATCGCGATAGCAGCCACAGGTATAATACAAAAAAATGTTACATTTACTTGGGGTCCACTTAAACGGTCGGATATAAAGATAATTAAACAAATTCCATGAGATAAGGCCTTTAAATTTGGTCTAATTGTTCTAATGGGCATACACTGGTCTAAGAAAATTATGTGCTGGCCACATCAGAAATTTTTATTTATTAAACGAAGTTGACAAATTTAGTGCATAATATAATAACTTTTTAATAGTCAAATATTTGATTTGAATTTTTGTCTTTTCAAATGATTATAGAGCCTTTTTTAAACAAAGAAAAATTGTCATTTAGAAAAATATATGCTGTGAATATCTTCCATTTTTTTGACAAGTAAAAAATAATAAAAAAACACCTTATTCTTTATAAAAATTCGTGATTCCTTTTATACACAATAATGAATAATCATTAATAAATTTTGTTATCCGATTAGTCATGAAGCTGAAAATTGAATTTCATTTAATTTAAAAAATTATAAACACTTTATTACTTGTCTAATGTTCACATTATTTGTTATTAACACGCTTTTATTAACACGCTTTTATATTAGCTTCACTTGTATGTTTGCTTGTTTGTTTGTTTGTTTGCTTGTTTGTTTGTAACCGACTCTTTGGACTCGATTTTAACCCACTTTAAACGGACAGATTTAATTGAAACTTTGTACACTTATTAAGAACCGGTAACAATACAATAATTTGATAAGTTTATATCATTATCCTGTTCAGGATCGCCAATCCTTTCCTCACGTATCCCTGCGTGAAAGCAAAGGCTTAATATGTCAGTAGATTCCATATTTGTTAATTAGCCCGCTGGTCGAGTGGGTTAAGGCAGTCGACGCGAAACGACAGACTCCTCCGGCGTGAGTTCGAACCTCACGGCTGAAATAAATTTTTTTTTTTTTCAGAAATATCTGTTGGATCGTAATATGTTATAATATCAGCATCAATAAGCAATATAAATATAGTTTAAAACAACTAAAAAACACGCTTTTAAAGCACATCAAACTAAAAAGTGAAAAATAATTATTAATATAAACTGAAAATAATAATGAACGAAAAATACTAGTATTATTGTGAAAAAAGCGTGGGGTGCTCGATATACGAAAAATATTGCACAAAGCACCCCACGCTTTTTTCACAATAATACTAGTATTTTTCGTTCATTATTATTTTCAGTTTATATTAATAATTATTTTTCACTTTTAGTTTGATGTGCTTTAAAAGCGTGTTTTTTAGTTTTTTTAAACTATATTTATTTTTACAATTAGTTTCATCCTATTCGAACATTTTCAAATAAACTGAAATATACACAGATTTTACTTTCATTTAATTATAAACTGAACTGAATAGAAGGATGGGTCACTTCATGGTTGATTATATAATTCAAATTTGTACAGATGTTATCTCCTTAAAGGGGTTTTTCAAGATGGTAAATTATATTATAGTGTGATTTTTATTAACAGCATTATGTTATCTGAACAAGTTTAATAACGGAGAATTATTTAAATCTATTTGGTCGTTTAATATGTTGTAATTTTTATTCCTATTTAATTTATTAATTTCTAGCACTTCTAATAAATTAAGTTTCTTACATTTCCCACAAATATGTAATATTTTAGGTTGATGGTTATCAGTTATTGTATGACCAGAATCTGTTAGATGTTCTCTATATCTTACTCCGAACGATCAACCTGTTTGACCTACATATGAGGCGTTACATTCTGGGCAACCTAACCTATATACACCACATTTTTTAGAGATATCAGTTTTTTGTCTTACATTGAAAAGATATCTGCCTATATTTTTGTTAGAACTAGGTGGTGTTTTAATATTAAATTTGTAAAAAGTATAACTAATTGAATAAGAGAGTTGACCTGAATATGGTAATGACATGTATGTTTGAACTTTTTTCTAGTTAATAGTGGGGTAAAGTTCTTTCAAGAGGGGCCTATTTTGTTTTTTGTAGATTCGATTGTTGATTATATTTTGAGGGTACAGTTATTATGTGCTATAAGTTTTATTGTGTCTAATTCGTCTTTTAAATCTCTCTCAGAGGTAAACTGAAGGCTCGGTGTGTCATAGATTGATATGCGGCTAATTTGTGAGAGAGAGGGTTATAGGAATTAAAGGGGATAGTGACGTCTGTAAAAGTTGATTTACGGTTAATATTATAGGAAAATCTTTTATGTCTTTTTGTAGTTAAGTCGAGAAAGTTTATTGATTTATTATCGTTCTCTGTTTCTAAGATAAAAGATAAGTTATTATGTGTGTTATTGATAAAATCGAGGAGTAGTTTTAATTGTCTGTCTGTCCTTTCAAAACCTATGAGAATGTCATCAACGTACCTGTACCAACAGATAATATGTTTTTTTTGGTATTGGAGAATCCAATATAGTTTCTTCAAGATTATCCATGAATATATCGGATAAAAGGGGGCTTAGTGGCGAACCCATAGGGAGCCCTGTTTTTTGTATAAAGATGTCCTCATTAAATTGGAAATAATTTTGATCTAAACACAACTTGAATGTTTGCAGTATTTCATTTTTTAATTTGGGATAATTTTGCATTTTTCTAGTATATTTGAAATTAAAGGAAGACATTAGGAAACATATTCGACACATCAAACGATATTAATTTTATAGAGTTGGGTCAATATTTAGGCTGTTTAATTTTACTGTTAAGTCTAAGGAGTTATTAATTGTATTTTTGGGCTTAAATTTTGTAAAAGATTTAAACTCGTTATTGAGTAATTCAGATAACTTACGTGTCAGTGCATTTGTGTAGGAAACCACGGGTCTAATGGGTTTATTTTCTTTGTGTAATTTAACTAAGCCATACAACTTTGGGACTTCACAGTTCATATGTGTAAGTCTTCTTTTTTCAAATTCAGAGTGGCACAAATATTCAAAGTTTTGTATTAAGGACTTCGTTTCTTTTGCAAATTTGTTCGTAGGATCTTGGGTTGATTTTTGTAAATTTTGTTCATTTAGGACTTTCCCTATCTGAGACAGATTTAAAAGAAGAATTAGACACAATAAAACTTATAACACATAATAACGGGTACCCTCAAAATATAATCAACAATCTAATCTACAAAAAACAAAATAAGTTCCTCTTAAAAGAACTTTACCCCATTTTTAACGAGAAAAAGTTCAAACATACATTTCATTACCATAGTCAGGTCAATTGTCTTATTCAATCAGCAATACTTTTTCCAAATTTAATATTAAAATATCATTTAGTTCTAACAAAAATATAGGCAGATATCTTTTCAATGCAAAACGAAAAAAATGATATCTCCAAAAAATGTGGTATATCGATTAGATTGCCCAGAATGTAACGCCTCATTTGTAGGTCAAACAGGTAGATCGTTCGGGGTAAGATATAGAGAACATATTCACACACAAAAACAACATTCCAACTTTTATAAATACTGAACAGATTCTGGTCATACAATAACTGATGACCATCAACCTAAAATATTACGCTGAACTGATTCTGCGGTTGGCTCCTTGTGAAATATTATTAAATATTTTAGATATATGAAGGAAAATTGCTTTTTTAATGTTTCAAAAATATTTTATTAGAAACTCTACACGTGTTTCGGCTTTTTAGGCCTTTGTCAAGAGTACAGGGAATACTGAACAGTAAAATTTGTGTCCATTGCTTATATAACTACATCTGGTACCTACTATAAAACTATTGTAAAGTATGTTTTTATAAGTGGAATATTACTTTATTTTTTAAATCTAAATTATTTTATTTAAAATATGGTGGCCGGTAAAAATTTGTTGTTCATTCGTTAAGTTTTTATTATTTTTAACAGCTTTACTTATTTCTAATTGTTCTAATAGATCAAGTTTCTTTCCTTTCTTTTCCGAATGGAGTAATTTGACATTATTTAAATCGATAAAATGATTGTTTTCTATACAATGTGTTGACATGCCCGTACTATATACATTGTTTACAATAGATTTCCTGTGTTCATCGATTCGCTTTTTTTACATTTCGTCCAGTTTGTCCAATGTATATAGCACCCATATCTCCCTTACTAGCTGAAATTTTTATGTCCGATTTTGAAAATTTACTGTTTAATACAAAAAACGTTTTAGTTGAAAACATATTTTTCTGGACCCGTTATGTAGATGATGTGTTTTGTATTTGGAAAGGTACGGAAAGGCAATTAAATAAATTCTTAAGTCTTCTAAATTCACTCAATCAGAAAATTCAATTCACATTAGAAATGGAAAATGACGAGGGTTTAAACTTTTTAGACATTAATATAAAAAATATCAATAATAGATTAGAGTTTGACATTTATCGTAAACCTACTTGCACAGATACAATAATTCATAGTAAATCTAAACAATCATTGCAAATAAAAATGGCACCATTCCACAGCTACATACATCGTCTAGTAACATTTCCACTATGCGAAGAGAATTTTAAAAAAGAAGTTAACGTAATCAAACAAATTGCGAAAAACAATGGCTATAAAGAAAACCTAATAGATAAACTATTAAAAAACAAACAAAAGAAAACATTACGTAAAGAGTTTTATGCCGCTTCTTTTCAGGAATGCAATAAGAGATATAAATGCATTAATTATAGGCCTAAGATCAGCAATAGAGTTAGTAATAAAGTGAATAAACTAGGATGTAGAACAATTTCAGTAAATAAAAATAATTTAGGTAAAATGTTAATTAATAATAAGGATAAAACTGAAAAACTACAAAAAAACAGGAGTATATGAGTTAAAATGTAGTGACTGTGATGCTATATACATTGGACAAACTGGACGAAATGTAAAAAAGCGAATCGATGAACACAGGAAATCTATTGTAAACAATGTATATAGTACGGGCATGTCAACACATTGTATAGAAAACAATCATTTTATCGATTTAAATAATGTCAAATTACTCCATTCGGAAAAGAAAGGAAAGAAACTTGATCTATTAGAACAATTAGAAATAAGTAAAGCTGTTAAAAATAATAAAAACTTAACGAATGAACAACAAATTTTTACCGGCCACCATATTTTAAATAAAATAATTTAGATTTAAAAAATAAAGTAATATTCCACTTATAAAAACATACTTTACAATAGTTTTATAGTAGGTACCAGATGTAGTTATATAAGCAATGGACACAAATTTTACTGTTCAGTATTCCCTGTACTCTTGACAAAGGCCTAAAAAGCCGAAACACGTGTAGAGTTTCTAATAAAATATTTTTGAAACATTAAAAAGCAATTTTCCTTCATATATCTAAAATAAAATATTACGTATTTGTGGGAAAAGTAAAAAACTTAATTTATTAGAAGTGCTAGAAATTAATAAATTAAATAGGTATCAAAATTACAACATATTAAATGACCAAATAGATTTAAATAATTCTCCGTTATTAAACTTGTTCAGATAACCTAATGCTGTTAATAAAAATCGCACCATAATATATTTTACTATCTTGAAAGACTCATACATTTATAGTGCAGGCAAATCTCGGCGCAAAATGGGTTTGGCGTGAAGTATTTCGGGACATTTATTTGTTTATCGCAATGGATAGCTCTATTAAAGTAGAATAAGCACATAAAAGTCCCAAAAAATCCCATGTGAGCTAAAGCCGTAATTTAGAAAAAAATACCCGACAGAGCCATATTTTTTAAAATCACATAACTCAGTAACATGTGCTCCGTTTTTAGATATCTTTTTTTTGTTCTATTCCTCATTGCACATTCTACAGAAAGTGTAATTACACATTTTACGAAAAATTTTGAGATAACGTTAGAAAAAAATATTCCAACTTAAATCTTACGAAAATTTAAACTTTTGTAAATTCAAACAGTTTGTATTGAAATTTCTCGTACATTTTCGGAAAAATTATTCAAATAAAAAGTTTTATAGCACACAATTAGCTTTCATTTGCTTTTTATCTGATGTTTCCAGCTCAAATATTAACAGAGTAATAGTTATTTATGTATAACGTTGCAGTCGCAGTAATATCCTAGCAGCATATTATGATCTCGCACATACAATAGCGCATACTCTATTGGCTAAAAGACCATAATCCTGGCTAAAAAACCATAATCCTTTCAGTGATCATTACCATCAGCTTGCTTGCTTAACCAGTGGGGTTGTAGCGGTTGAAAATGTGAATTGTCATATGGCCAAAGAGGTTGGACTAAACTTAGTCCAATCTATGACCGATAAGATGTTCTCTGAAGTGCATTATCAAAATAAAAATAAAATTAAACCATTGGCATCAGCAACTGGAGTGGACACGAGGACACCAGGGAAATACGGGAAACGAAAAAAGCAGACATGCTAGCCAGAAAAGGCGCTAAATCAATTCTAACAGGTCCCGAACCGACCTGCGGGGTATCTTATAGCACCGCAAAAGGATCGGTAAAGGAACTATTAAGACAGAAACACTACTCGCACTGGATAGAGATACCGGGAATGAGACAGTCACGCTTGTTCATCGGAGAAATATCTAGAGCAAGGACCAACGAAATGCTAAAGCTGAGCAGAAAACAGCTGAGGTGTGCAGTGGGAATATTAACAGGACACTGCACACTAAACAAACACCTAACCAATATAAGGGTGAAAGACAATCCAGATTGCAGGATGTGTGGTGAAGAGGAAGAAACTCCCCACCACATCTTATGTGAATGCCCAGCCCTAACGGCAATGAGACTAACACAGTTCGAGGGACCACTTTTAACCCCGGAAGAGATAGCCAGAGCTCCCATAAACTGTATACTCGCCTTCTGGAATAGAACGGGTCTTATGGAGTAATGAGACTATGGGGTACAATAAGCTTAAGCTTCAGTACAGCGGGTAGTTTAAACCGCAACCCGTAAGGAAAAAAAAAAAATTGGCATCAGCAACTGGAACTGTGAAGGTTCGAGATGACACCATAATCATAAACGCGCACCAGCTATTTAACAGAATAATTTGTTTGAAATGAAATGATCAGGATCTCAAAAACTATTTTTGTTATGAACTGGCACCTTTACCACCCTCTTTGTTTTATAATGATTTGATGATAAAGGGAAATAAAGCTAGTTTAGTAAAGATATTGAAGCTTGAAGGGGTTGAAATGCCAGAAAACATAATATATATTATTGATGGTGGATATCTACTACATGCTGTTATATGGCCCAAGTTAATTACATACGCTGAGTTAGCAGATTTGTATGTGTCTTACATATTAAAACATTTTGGAGTAAACGTGAGAATTGTGTTTGATGGATATAACAATATACCAACTACTAAAGATGAGGAACATAGACGCAGAAGAAATAAGAAAATTCCTGTCGAAGTTATTGTTAGCGGAGCTACAATAGTCTCGCTGAGTCAGTCAGACTTCTTGTCTCACGAAAACAATAAATTTCAACTTATACAACTTCTCAAAATTCATTTTAAAGTCAAGAATATTATAACGTATGAAGCTAGTGCAGATGCAGATACGTTAATTGTAGATACTGCCATCAATTTAGCGAAGGAAGCAAGTAGTAAGTCAATAACTATTGTCGGAGAAGATACCGATTTGTTAGTTCTGTCGATTGGTTTATGTAAAATGTTGCCTAACCTATACTTCTATAAAGTTGGTCAAGGAAAAAATGAAGATGTCTTATCACATAGTAAAAATATGTGAAAGTTTGGGACAACCACTTGTTAATAATATACTGTTCATACATGCCTTCAGCGGATGTGATACCACTTCATATCCTTTTAAAAAAGGTAAATCCGCAGCTCTGAATGTTCTTAAGAAACATGCATATATGAATGACAAGTTGGTAGTATTTACTGAAGCTAATGCAGATATAGAGCAATTACAGGCTGTTGGTCATGAGTTCATGTTACTGATGTACGGACTGGAAGGTACTAATGACATCAATGAGGAAAGGTTCACATTGTACAATAAGAGCATAGCCAGACAAACATTGGACAAATCATTTAATTTGGCAACATTGCCACCTACAAGAGATACACTGAATCAACACACATTAAGGTAAAATTCTCTTGTTAAGTTACTACTATGTATACTGATATATATGTATGTTATTCAATTTAGGACCTATCTACAAATCCAGTTTTGGCTAGGAAATGATTTACCACCACAAGATTTCGGCTGGAAGGTATACAACAATCAATTTTTCTGTTGCAATGCAGCAACCTATAGCATCATCAGAACTTTTAAACCTCTTATATTGTAAATGTAAGAATGGGTGCCGGAAAAAATGTGCCTGCTCGGCTGTTGGTCGTTGCAGCGCCATGTGTCAAAATTGTCATGGAATTGACTGCAAATATGCATGCCTAATAATCGAAGAGAATGATTTATAATTTTTTCATATTGTATTAAAAGCGATTACACAGTATTTAATTCCTTTTAATTCATTAATCACTATATATATTTCATAAAATGTTCAAGAAACAACCACATGACAAATTTACGTGACTCGTGCAAAAAGGTCCAGGTAATGTTCCTGAAAAAAATTCGGTGCAGTTGTCTGAATAAAAAATCATAACTCTGTTAATATCCAAGCTGGGAATATGAATCAAAAAACAGATGAAAGCCATTTGAATTCTCTAAAACTTTTATTTTTCTTATTTTTTCCAAAAGTTACGAGATATTTTCGTAAAAACGTATTATATTTACAAAACTTAAAATTTACGTCACGTTTAAATTTAAATATTTTTTTCTGACTTTATCATTTAACTTATCGTTAAGGACATAATAATACTTTTTGTAGCACCTAAAAATCGGAAACGAACAAAAAAAAATATTTAAAATCGGAGCAACGGTTGCTGAGATATGTAATTTTAAAAGAAACTACTCTGGCGGCCATTTTTTCTAAATGTTTACTTTAGCTCACATGGGATTTTTTGGGACTTTTATATACTCATTCCATGTTAATACAGCTGTCTATTTCGATAAACAAATAAATGTCCGGAAATACTTCCTACTCAAAACCGAATTTGCCTGATCTATTAAAGACATAACATCTGTACAATTATAATGTATAATTTTTGAAATCAAAATAGATTTTCACAAAGTAACTTCATCTTCAATCGACTAATTGAATTTCAATAATTGTTTGTACCATTATTTTTTACAACCACAAGCTAATTAACATTTATATAGTTTTTAATTGTCTTTTTACTTTTATGATTTTTTAGTGTATAACGTTTTAATGGATTTTGGTTCTATTATATCAAAAATATCACAATTATTCTCAATTCAGGGTCATTTTGTAAAGAAAAAATGTATTGCTAATATTCACTGTTTGCACAATTTTGACACTATGTAGTATATGTAAATGCGATATCGATAATATCATAATATCAAAGACTAGTTTTAACTTTAAGATAATACTAAATTCTACGATATAGTAACTATAAATTATTATGTACTTGTATCTCCCTACAATGCACAGTAGACTGGTTATTGCCATCAGTATTTTATATAAAACAAGTTTTTTTTTTCAGAGGCTCATCCGGAAAAGTTTAATTCCAGGTTAAAGAACAAAATGTTTTACGGTCAAATGGGAGGAAAAGATCTGCTCAAAAGGAAGTGGAAAGATCTGGCGGACTTTGTAACTTTAGAATGTGATGGACAAAACGTCACTCAGAAACTGAAAGAGCTTAGGGTACATGCTATCGTTTTTCTTAACATTCCAAGGTAATCAATTAATGTCTTTTCTTTGTCAAAGTATATCGGGTATGTCAAACTAAGATACAGTAAATATTTTTTACCGAAATTATTTTGTTTTGCAAATTTTCGTTAAGTTACAAGTTAATTAATTAAGAGAAGTTAATATGAAAATGAAGGGTGCATTAAGTATATTTATATTAGAAATTTAACGACAAAAAGTAATTTATAACGTTTTTTTAACTTCCCGCTAAAAAAATTGAAAATTTTCAGAAATCGGGAAGTTATTGGTATCATCCTGATTTTCGAAAATCGAGTTTCTGTCAGATATCGACGTTTTGAGGTCCTAAGAAGCTATTCCGACTATTCCCAGGATGGTGTCTGTATGGCTGTATGTTGTGTGTGTGTGTGCGTGCGTGCGTGCGTGCGTGCGTGCGTGTGTGTGTAAACCTCTCATAACTTTTGAATGGCTTGACCGATCGAAATGCGGCATTCTAAAGGGGTTGACTCAACTTAGATTTTCTGAGAATTAGAATTGATTCGGACGGGTAGATTTTGAGAAATCTCAAAATTAAAATTTTCAAAAATTAGTTTTTTTGGAATATCTTTTAGACTACTAAACCGAACAATTCCAAAATCTAATCAGCTCCTCTCCTTATAAAACAACGTGGATAGTCGTAAACCGCATCAAAATCGGTTGCTTCGTTCGAGAGATATCGATTACGAAAAATTCGCAAAAAAGTGTTTTTTTTTTTAAATAACATTCAACTGTCGGATCGATTTTTGGTACTAAGATAACTTTTTGTACTTAAAAAACTACGTTGAATGCCGTAAACTGCATCAAAATTGGTTGATTCGTTCAGGAGATATCGATTACGAAAAATTCGCAAAAAAGTATTTTTTTGATATAACATTCAAAATTTTTGTCGGATCGATTTTTGGTACAAACATAACTTCTTGTACATGAATAACTGCGTTGAATGCTGTAAACTGCATCTTGATTGGTTAATTTGTTCAAAAGATATCGCAGTTCAAAAATTACAAAAAAAGTGTTTTTTTTTTTTTTTAATTTAACTTCGAAATTTTTCACCTAATCGTAGAGCTGAAAAATGTATGTGTATAATATTTTGAGCTCGGAGAGCTCAAAAATTAACTAATACGTATATTTCTGAACGCATTAAGCTCGAAAATAGAGGGAAGTTTCAGGGGTGGCTTGCAGGGTCAACCGATTTTCAGATTTTTTTTTAAATTTCCAGTATTAATTCATACGTTACAATTGTTTATTAAATTAAAATGTAAATGTAAACTTTGCAAAAATGTATTAAAGATAAAATATTATAGTCTTTATTTTCAAAATATGTAATCAAATTAACTGATTTCACTATTATTAAAGAACAGATCTAAAACAGAAATTTGTTTCGAATAAACTCCTCAAATGGGATTTTCATTGAACTGGGTTGAGTGGAAACGCTTATATTTTAAAAATATATACAGGGTGTTTCACTGAGGATGAACAAACCGGTGCAGAGTGATAGAGGACCTCAATTCGTGGCAATTTAACCCCCATTTGTGTTGTGTGAAATTTGTTAGTTTAGAAGTTATTTAGGTCTTCGTATATTTTCAGAGAAATTCCGATTTTGTCTACAAATTTCGTCACTCTGGCTTAACTATTAGTACTAGCCTCATGATTTTTTTTATGAAAGTAGCCATTAGTGGGCCTATCATCCAGAGATAATTTTTTTATAAGAGCCGAAACTTTTGCCATGTATATCAGAACATTTTTTGCAACCTGTTTGTGGCCTCCTTCCACTCCTATATTATTATTGACTCTCTCCCAACCATTTGGATGTAATGATTTTTTTTTTTGAAATTATGCCATATACATGTGTATATTAAAAAAAATCACTACAGTCACAATTATCGATTTTAAGAAGAAATATATTAGTACCAGTTATGAGATATCTCTGTGATGACACTCAGCCACTTTAATTTCCTAAAAGTATACAGGGTGGCCAAAAATCATTTCTAAATTCACAACCATTTGAACTGAATCTTCTCAATTTTTTCAAATGGAACACCCTGTATATTTTTGAATGTTGTGATGTAGAATTTTTTTTGTGCGTACATTCCTATGGCTGTTTGTAACCATTTTCGATTTAGTGAACAATAACTGCAAAATTCAGCAAAAAAAAATTAAGAACAATTTTTTTTTGTAATTCAAGAAAAGATATTATAAGAAGTGCTCCACATGTTGTCCATTTTGATTGACACACATTTCTATGCATCTTTGGAATGAGGGTTCTACTGTTCATAAAATTGCCGGAGTGATTCATTCATTCATTCATTTAAAAATTTGTAAACATTAGTAGGTTTTTACATTAAATTATTATGTACCTAATTATAATTATTTTTTGTGTCTGGCACCTAGGAGCTTAGGTGAACCTGAGCTCCTGTATGAACCCACTCTGTAGTGATACTTCTAAAAACATTTATCCTTTCCTTCAAATTTTGGATTGTTGTTGGTGCAATGTTTTTATGGGCATCATGTAATATGCTTATTATAATACCTTCTCTTGAATTATTTGAAACGAACCCTCACTTTTAATTTTTATTGCTGAATTTTACAGTTACTATTCAATAAATTGAAAATGGTCACAAATAGCCCTAGGAATATAGGTACAAAAATTTTCGTTTTTTAATCCAATATCACATCGTTCAAAAATTTACAGGGTGTTCCTTCTGAAAAAAATTGAGAAAATTTAGTTCAAAAAGCTGTAAATTTAAAAATCCTTTTTGGCCACCCTGTAATCTTTTAGGAAGTGAAAATGGCTGAGTGTCATCACACAGATGTCTCATAACTGGTACTAATATATATTTTTTTAAATCGATAGCTATGATGGTAGTGATATTTTTAATATACACATGTAAGTGGTATAAGTTCAACAAAAAAAATCATTACATCCAAGTGGTTGGAAGAAAGTCAATAATAATACAGGAGTGAAAGTAGGTCACAAATAGGTTTCAAAAAATGTTCTGATATACATGGCATTTCATTTAAAAAAATGTTACTTGACCCTATAGAATCGTCTTGGCTCACCCTGTATATTCGAAAAAAATTTCCGGTTATAGTCCGTTTTATCTAGTTTACTTATGTTTTTAATTCAAGTTTTAGCTATCATAGAACTCGAGATATCTAAGTTGGACGCACTATTTCCCCACCCTGTATATAACATAACATATATCTTCATATTTAGTAAAATACTGTGATAATAATTGAAATAATTTATAAGAATAAATTAAATTTTATTTAAATTTAACGAAGGAATAAGAGCAAATCAAGCAAGTAACATCAAATATCTTAACGAACAAATAACATTTATATTTAAAGAAACTGTTCAAAATGTCCTCCATTATTTTTGACACTCAGTCAAAGAGAACTGGAGGTACAGGGAGGTACTTTACAATAGTAAACTACACACAAACAAGTATTTTTCACTGTTGGTTACAAGAATAAAAGTATATTATTAATATCTGTATCTAAATGTTTTGTAGTTAAACTTTGGCGCCTTTCGTTGAAAATCCATTTATATTGTGAGAAGAACCGCTCGACGTCGACAGGTGTAACTGGAGCATACTTAAAATATGTAAACTTTCGCAGTCGCTACATTCATGCCCGGTGTAGCAAAGTCTACTTCTTTGCCGTTTAAAAAGGTCTATTACACCTGTCATCGTTACATCCGGAATTTTGTTTTTTAACAGTTTAGAATTTTGTTTGTGCTCTCGCAGCAATTTCTCTCTGTAATTGAAAAATATATTGTCGAGGATCAAATACAACGTTTATTGCATCAACTGTGTAAATTCTGATGTTGGCTGATATTGAAGGTCCCGTATGGCTAGAGGAATTCATGAAAAACTTCCGTGCATAGTCTCTTCAAAATGGCAGTCATAATACGATGCTGCCTCTAGCCAAGTTCCCCATCGTGTTATAATGGGCCGTGGAGGTAATGGAATATTTGGTAGAATTTTATGAAATAACCGTACACGACTTGGTGCTTTAAGAAAAAACTTTCTTTATACTAGATATCAAATTATCAAAATTAGGGTAGCACCCACTAATAGCTTCAGCAATCCTATGAATCCCATGTGCTAAACATATTACATGAAGTATATTCTGATATATTTCCTTCAAAGTTCTTCCAACAACCCTCATATAATTCACTCCATCGGTAAGAAATAACAAGATCTTGTCCTTATTTTCTGCATATTTGTCACCCCAGAACTCTTGTAGACTTGATTTCACTACCTCTGCTATAGTGCGAGAATTTGTAGCTTCTAAAACTTTAGAGGCAATCAAGTACCCGCTCATTGAACAATTTTCCTCCAAGGGACCCACTAAAACAATCGCTACCTTAAACCCGCAAGCGTTAGTGGTTTTGTCCACGCTAAGTCAGATGTACCTCCCGTTAAGCTCATAAGAAATTTTCTGTCTAATATTTTCACACTCCGTTGATAAATATTTTTTTCTGCCCCGAAGGCACGTTAACATTGCTATATTTGCCACTAATACATTTTTACAAAAAATTGTCTAAAAAATGGATTGTCTAGTTTCGACCACGGTATGTTACGCCCTGTCATAAAATCCACTAAATCTAAGTTAAAATTACGTTGCATGTCACTGTAAGTAAAGCCACCTACGCTCCGTTTATGGTTTTCTGAGGAAATATGTCTATTAATATTTGTGTTGCATGACCACGAAATTGCTTTGTTACATCTAGTGCAATACAATTATGCATCTGCCATTAAGTTGTAAATCGGCAATATCTCGAATCCAAGAATTTACTGTAGCTTCCGTCGGTTTAGTACGTTGTGACATTTTAACTTCGCATTTTTAGTATATACATCCGAATGAATCTACGTTATGCAAGATACTGTTTGATCATGTTATATGTTTTCTTCCCGCCAGTAATGTAAATTACCAATATACTGTAATTTAAAAGAATCTGTTACACATATCGTTTTAATTTAATATAGTGCATTCCCTGACAAAACTAAGTTAACATAAACATTAAATAAAATGCACTTAATATGTTCCTGTAGTTTGGGAATGTTTCAGTAGGTGTTTGCAATATATTATATTATATTTGTAAAAACCATCCCTGGGAACCGATCGGTAAATCCCACGTATGAATATTACTCATTACATTTTGTAACATGTTGGAATTAGTTATATTTTCTATTTCTGCCGAAATTTTAACTTTCAATCCTTCTACACTATTACTTCTATTTTTATAGACTTCAGTTTTCATTGTTATTAAGTGACCCCATAAAAATATTCAGTGGATTTAAGTCTGGGCTTCTTGGAGGCCACGATATAGTTTCATACTTTCCTATCCACTTTGAGTATATGTTATTTAAATAATTTGGAACAGGTATACTATTATACAGAGGTGCGCCATCTTGGTGCCAAATAATATCATTTATGAAACCTATAGGTACCATTCTGTCAATATGTTCCTCTATTTCATTTTGAAATAAATTAAAATATCTTGACTCCATTCAAAGCTCCATTAAAGAAACAAGTTTATTATTTATTATGCCACACCACACTCTTATTGCTCTTATTGAATTTATTCCTTGGAATCTGATTTCATATATTTTATGTGGATTTTTTACGTACCAACAATATGATTTTTTTCTGTGTTAAAATTTGCCTCATCATTCCATAATATAAATTTAAAAATATGATCGTTCAAAGTAAATCGATTTAAAATACTACTGCAGTATTCTATGCGTTTCTTTTTATCATCTTCATGTAACATTATACTGGCCATATTTTGTATGGCGTATATTTATACTCTCTTAAAGTTTCTTGAATGGACTTGTAAGATATATTTAAATCTCGAGCAGCATCACGAATCGAATGGGACGAATTTTCCTCAAAATAAAGTGTAATATATAACTCATTTTCTTTTGTTAACACAGTTTAATGTTTGTTTCCATTTTCTTTATTATATTTTGACATACAAGTGATTTCTTTTCACCTCCAGTTTCACCAGAAGTGACTCTAACTTTAGATTTTTAAATGGAACATCCTGTATATTATTGCATTTTTGAATTAAGCATAATTTAACGATACCAAATAAGTGACATTTCAAACGTCAGTATTTTTTATAATATAATTTTCAGTTTTCCATTTAAGTGTGCCATGACGGTTCCGATTTATTCTAAATAACCCGTGTAATGTTAGAAAAATCGAAGTCCCGTCAAAAATAATAAATTACGTAATTTATGAGCAAATAAATTTCATCAAAATGGTTTTTGGCGCAAAACTCAATTTTTTCAAATGGAACCATATTGGTACCATGGTACCATTTATTAGTACTAATAAATTTGTTGGTTTACCGGTGTTTTTATTGTGTCTTTAAAAATTTTTTAAAATTCTTATTAATTGTGTTCCAAATGCCGCAAATTTATACAAGAGATGAAAAAGTGGACATGTTAATTATTTATGGGGAATGTAGATAAAATGCCGTTGCAGCTAGACACCTTTATACCGAACAATATCCTGATAGACAATGTCCAGCGAGAAATTATTTTAATCATCTTGAAAATCAATTCCGAAGTGAGCCGAACAATGATCCCGAAGAAACTTTCATTCTTGACGAAGGAACAGAAATTAATGTTTTGGCTCGAGTAAAAGTTGATAAGACTGTTTCTTTAAGGCAAATTGGGTTTGATTTGGAAATCAGTCACCAAACAGTAAGCCGAATTTTGCACAAATACCACTATAAATCTTTTAAATACCAATTGCACCAGTATTTGTACAAAAATGATTACGAACATAGGATGGAATATTGCAATTGGATTTTGCAGAATAACGTGCAGCCAAACAATGATTTTTTGGGAATGATTTTATTTTCGGACGAGTCTAGGTTTACAAATTTGGGATTATTTAACCGACAAAATACAAGATATTGGTCACAAGAAAACAAAATTTATTACGGGAGGGTAACTTTCAAGTGCGGTTCGGTTTCAATGTTTGGCTTGGAATAATCCGTAGTAGAATCATTGGTCCAATAATATTTGAGGGACCCTTGACTGGTGCCAGATACTTGGGATTTCTGCAAAATGAAATCGAGGACAGTTTAGCTGAATTACCTTTTCATTTACGACAGGGAATGTATTTCCAACAAGATCACGCTCCTCCCCATAATTCAAGGATAGTAATGTCAACGTAATTTCGACAAATTGTCCTATGAGGTGGCCTCCAAGGTCACCTGATTAAAACTCCTTGATTTCTTTGTTTGGGGTCATTTAGAAAATATTGTTTACGCAACCGCCGTTACAACCCGTGAAGACCTGGAGCTACGAGTAAGACGCGCAATTAATAGCATAACGGCCCAGCGATTGCCGAACGTTCTTCGAGAAACAGCAATGCAAGTTCAGAAGTGCATTGACGTTAATGGACAGCATTTTGAACAACTGTTGTAATGTTTTGTGTTCATTTTTTAACACGCTTTTATTAGCTTCACTTATATGTTTGTTTGTTTGCTTGTCTGTTTGTTTGCTTGCTTGTTTGTTTGTAACCGACTCTTTGGACTCGATTTTGACCCACTTTAAACGGACAGATTTAATTGAAACTTTGTACACTTACGAAGAACCGGTAACAATACAATAATTTGATAAGTTTATATCATTATCCTGATCAGGATCGCCAGTCCTTTCCTCACGTATCAATCAAGAGGCTTAATATTGTAAGTATATTCCGTGGTTCTCAGCTCGGTTGTTGGTCGAGCGGGCAAGTCTTAGTCGACGCGAAACGACGGACTCCTCGGGCGTGAGTTCAAATCCCACGGCTGAAATAAAAAAATGGTTTTTTTTTCAGATATATCTGTTGGATCGTAATATGTTATAATATCAGCATCAATAAGCAATATAAATATAGTTTAAAAAAAACTACAAAACACGCTTTCATAGCACATCAAACTAAAAAGTGAAAAATAAATATAGTTTAAAAAAACTAAAAAACATGCTTTTAAAGAACATCAAACTAAAAAAGTGAAAAATAGTTATTAATATAAACTGGAAACAATAATGAACGAAAAATACTAGTACTATTGTGAAAAAAGCGTGGGGCGCTTGTGCCATATTTTTCGTATATCGAGCAACCCACGCTTTTTTCACAATAAATAATACTAGTATTTTTCGTTCATTATTGTTTTCAGTTTATATTAATAATTATTTTTCACTTTTTTAGTTTGATGTGCTTTAAAAGCGTGTTTTTTAGTTTTTTTAAACTATATTTATTGTATTCCAAAGCCACCTTATGTATAACAAGGCAATTAGAACAAAATTGTATTTTCTTATTTTCTTTTAGCTATAATTTTTTTTGTATTTATCGCACATTTTAATACGACATATGAATAAATTCCATATTAATGGTACTAATAAATGGTACCACGGTACCAATATGGTTCCATTTGAAGAAATTGAGTTTTTCCCCAAAAACCATTCTGATGAAATTTATTTGCTCATTAATAACGTAATTTAGTATTTTTCACGGGATTTAGATTTTTCTAGCATTACACGGGTGGTCATTTAGAATAAATCAGAACCGTCATGGCACCCTTAAATGGAAAACTAAAAATTATATCATAAAAAAATATTGACGTTTGAAATGTCACTTATTCGATATTGTTGGATTCAGGAAATTATGCAGAATTCAAAAATGCAATAATATATAGGGCATTCCGTTTAAAAATCGAGAGTTAGTGTCACTTCCGACGAAATCGGAAGTGAAAAAAAAATCACTTGTATGTCAAAAAGTGCAGCTTATTGTGTATATAAAATATCCCAAATTTCAATCAATTATCTTCAAAACTAAAGGAGAAAGGGTGGATGTACCCTGATCCTGTTACACCCGGTATATGTTATGTAATATTTTTGGAAAGAGAATTTAAATCTGTTTTCAAAATTGTAATAATATACCATTTAAAAAAATATCGCCTGGTTTCTTATTTGACTTTCAATTGTTTTTTTTTTTTTGAAATTTGCGAAATCCTTGGAAAAAATACTGTAAGTTACGTTAAACATGTTTATTTGCAAAGACAAACCAAAAAAATTGATGAGAACGTTATATGTATTTTGGTATAATCTATGAATATTCCTAAGTAGGTAATCCTATCTAAAACCTACGAGAAACTGTTTTAAACAATCAGTTTTCTCATACTTTAGATATGCATACTATATTTAAAAAAATTCTTGAATTTTTAAAACAACTCATGTTCTCTGGCTAAAAAACAAAACCAACGTGAAAAATGTGAAAATAAATATAATTCTTACATTTTATTGACTTTCAATCCCTCAAACTATTATACAGTGGCGGAACTAAGGATGGGCCGAGACCCACTCAAAAATCTATGGCCTACCTACTAGTTAAGAAAAATACATTTATAATTTTGCCTTCCATGGGCCAAGAAATTCTTTCGCCGTCCTTTGTAGCTGAAGGAAGAAAGGTGAATCAACTTCTTTGTTTAATTTCCAGGCTGAACCTCTCCCAATTATGAAGAAAAATGCAAAGCGACAGGTCGTCTAGCATTAACATTTAATTCATATTCATTATTACATATGTTTATTAGCCCAAGAAAAACAATTTTGGCCCACCTTTAAATTTGAGTTAGCTCCGCCACTGATTAGACATATTGTTTAGAAGATAATATTCTGTAGGCGGTTTCAAATCTCCTAAGAAAATGTAACTTTATATGGTTACATCAAACTATACAATTTCTTCTGAAATTTTTCAATGCGTGGGGGTTTGTAATAATAACCACTCACACTGGGAGTTAACGGTAATTGAAATATAAAACAGCATTTCAATATTAACTTAAAAAAAACATATTATTATATTATTTGGAAATAAATATTACATATCTTTATTATGATTCCTCCATTCAATGTTCGGAACAAAAATGCGTTCCCACTTAATATCATTGGACAATATTTAATTGTTTGATAATATTTTTCAGTTATGGTGGAGGTACCCATCCGTGGAATAGGTCAATGGGCACTTCCGAACCAAGCACTGAAGATGGCCTCATAGAAGTCGTCGGTCTTACAACATATCAGCTTGTGAGTAAGTTAGGGATAGCACACGCAATTATTTTTGTTGATTGAATAGTGCATGTGACCAAAGACAGAAGACACTAGTAACACAAATACCTTACTGTATATATAATTGATAGATTTGAGATATTCTATACATAGACAACACCTAAATAAAGAGACATTACTTGATATGAAAAAAATTTGCCATTACCGATTTTACGAAAATAATGTCTCCTTAATTTTTAATCATGACATCCTATTTATTTTTATAGTTTAGAAAGAAACACTCAATTCTAAGTTCGACAATATATTTAATGTTCGTCTTTTGTTTTTCTTTATTATCTTTATGTGTGGTATCCATTCGATTAAATTTGGTTAGTAACCAAATAGTTTACCGCTTCGACCACTCATTATAGGAATATCCTCAGTATTAAATATTTATTCAATTATATAAGTGACCAATATAGTACAGAGTGTTTTCGAAAGCTACCATATATTCCCGTGATAAAAATAAAATGATCCCATCCTACCAAACTTGTGTGATGCAAGAACCATAAAGCTTCAGCCGGTATTTCGGAAGGTATGACCAACTGAAATTTTCGAGTGTAATGTTTATTTTGCACATCAGTGTGTTATATTTTTCTGTTGTCATTTAATAGTAATAATGATAATAACTGATCTTTATTTGATAACAAAAATTACCCATAGAGTTATCAACCGGAGTCTTCAAACCATATTTGCTTTATTGCATAAAAATTGTAAACAGGGTGAGTCAAAGTTGAAGTTTTTAATGAAAGGAATCAATAGAACACTGACAAATAATGCTTGTTTCCTATATAAACATTATTGCAAAAACCAACCGTTTGATTTATTGTTTATTGCAAAAATAGTCCATATTTGATTACGAGTTTTGGACAAAAATTATAGAACACTTGTTACTAATATTTCCTTGGATCTAATGATGTGAGTTGGGTAAGTACCCACTGGGTATGGTATTTACGCAGAAAATACAAACAGAAACAATAGTAACAAGTGAGGTACATTCACCGCTGCGGTGAAGATGCCATATAGATTTTCAGAAGACGGACAAAGTACATCGGATCGGTTCCAGAATGATTCCAATCGATTCCTTGGGTCCGATTACCTAGAAAACGATTCCGCTATTAAAAGTGCTTATAACGCCTTCGGGAATGATCGGAGCGGTTCGTGAATAGTCGGAATCGGTTCCTTGTGATCCATTTTATTGAGTTTTACGCTAATATGTCTATATTTGTACCAATTCGGTCAATATTTGGGGCATTTATTGCATTTCCAAAAAAAAAAACAAAAATCCTTAATTTTTTTTGCCCCACTTCCCGTTTTCGGAACCGGCTTAAAATCAACAGGCATATGTATACCGTAAAGGTCTACCCCTGTTGCAAATTTCAAGTCGATCGGTCAATATTTTGAACAGATATCGCATTTCAAAAAAAAAATAAATAAAAATGGTTTTAGGCCATTTTGCCCCACTTCGCGTTTTCGAAACCGGCTCCAAAACAATAGGCATATGTAGCCCTTAGAGGTTTACACCTGTTCAAGTTGAAGTCGATCGGTTAATATTTAGGACAGTTATCGCATTTCAAAGGAAGGTAAAAAAATTGGTTGTTATGCCGTTTTTGCCCCACTTGCCGTTTTCAGATCCGGCTCAAAATCAATAGGCATATGTAGACCATAGAGGTCTACCTCTGGTAAAAATTTGAAATCGATCGGTCAATATTTGGGACAGATCGCATTTCAAAGAAAAGTTTCCGGACTACCGGACTTCCGGAGTTCCGGATAGACGGAAAGTTTCTGGAAATCTCGAGATTCGGATAGATCCCAAATTTGAGGTCGATCCGATCAGCCGTTCTCGAGATACGGGGGGCCCAAAGTCGCCGAGCATAAATGTATATATAGATTTTTTTAAGAAAATCTATATAACAAGTTATTTATCTTGCACTTGCGTCCAAAATCGATTATGGACCATTTATAATAATATATAATAATAACACCACATGTAATTACAACCCCCTGTATCCCTGAAGGTCTGGAATGACTTTGTGCGGGAGAGGGTTACACATTAAGAGACAACGGACACGCATCCAATATTCGAGTATACTGGAATTCATTTCACTTTCCGAAAAAAATCCCAGTTCCTCGACCGGGAATCAACCCGGGACCCCAAGGTTTCGAGGCAAGTACGTTACATCTAGACCACGGAGCCATTTACATTCACTTACGCAACTAAATTTTCCTGTTTTACCCAAATAAAATGAAATGTTTACAAGGTAACTTTTTTCGCCAAATTGTAAAACAAATATACAACTGGTGTTTTGGAATCTTTCTCCTAGGTAAAATTAGGCAATGAAATCAACCACCCTGTATATTTTGAATAACTTCTTAGCTAATTATGAACATATCATATCTGATTCGATTTTTTAAATCCTCTAAATTTTGTGGTCTATTGACATGGACCTTTGATTTTAAATAACCCTACAAAAATAATCCAAAGGTGTAAGATCTGAGGACTTTGGAAACCATTTTGTCGGTCTTCGCCTGCAAATCTAGCTTCTATGAAAACAGTTGTCCAGAAAATTGCTAATAGGATTCGCAAAGTGAGGGTGTGCCGTGTTACTAATACCGGACAGTAGTATCTGGAAGGCTAGGATCCTTCTCGTTTGGAAAAATTTCTGCAAGTGCGGATATAATGTCATTTTGCAAAAACTTCAACCCTTGTGAGGGTTCCTTCAAAAAAGAAAGCACCTAATACTATTGTCGACTATTCCTACTAACAGATTATTTGCCTCAACCATCCCATGAGGATTTTCTCCTCGAATACCTGCAATTTTGTCGACTCACTGAGCCATTTAGACAAATCGACCAAAACGTGGCTTCAACCGAAAAAAGTATTTGGTGGTGGAAACGTAGATTACCATGACAAAAAATCCATCATATTTTCACAGAACTGCATTCGGCAGTCGGAGTCATCCTCGTTGGGCTTCTGCACGATTTGAATTTTGTAGAGATGATATGATGATGATTCTCCTCCATACTTAACAAAATATCAATCTTCTTCATTAACTTTTAAACTGTGGATTGTTGGAATGTCTTTAACACGTCCAGTTTCTTTAAGTTTACACTCATTCTTACTGACTAGATCGGCTTATAGGTCGATCTGGATACTTTGCATTAAACAAATTGCATATCTCTTGCCGAGTTCCCCACATTTAATAGAAATTTAAATTTCTATCCGTTATGTCACATTTAAATATTTCTTGAAGGTTTAGTGACTAGCTATATATTGATATTACAACTTAGTGAGAATAGCTCAATCAAAAACAGAAAAGCTACTTTTTTTAATTTAGTCGACGTTTCGCTAACTTGTATTAGCATCCTCAGGACCAGTTAAATTGTGTTTTTCTTGTTCATAATCAGTAATAAATTAAACAAACGAGAACTTGTACAAAACATAAGTTTAATTAAATACAACATACGAGTATAACACATAAACGGTCTTTACTTTTTTAACATTACACAGCAGTTGCTAAAAGCTAAATTAAAAAAGCAGTTTTTCTGTTTTTGATTGACCTATTCCAACCAAGTTGTAATATCACTGTTAAATGCGCCATATTAATTAAATTTCAAGAGAGTTTTATAAAACTAATACGTTGACTAGCATTTGGGATAAACCTGACTATTTTTTGAATTTTTGATTTATATTTACTTAAACATAAGGCATCTCGAAGAACTAAATCTGTTCATTTTATTTCCTTAGCAACAGAGCATTTACTTGAAATGTAAAAACATAAGGCATTTCGAACACTTAATTAAATAATTTTGTTTGCTCAACAACATAATTCTTGATATATTTTTTGTTAATAATAAAATTTAGGTTTTCTAATTTTCAATAATTGTCTTTTGCTCAAAAAGTTTCCTATGTAAGGTGTCAACATTCTTATGCTATCATTTTGACAATTAAGGAATCTCTCAAAATCAAAAAAAATTGGGGGGTACCATTTAAAAAAAATGTCGATAAACGTCATTACTCGAAAATAAATGATGGTCGGAAATTTAATTTGATATAAAAATTGTATTACTCATTAACAGATAATACGTAGACTGATGTTCTCTTTCGAAATTCCTTAATATTTCAAAAAGTGTTCTCTCTAAATATTTCAATTTACATGGTCTTAATTTTTCTTCAATGTTGTGCATTATTTTAAATGTACTTATTAATAACATATTTAATACAATGTTGTATATCTATCAACCAAGAACATATTATATTGTTACAGCCACTACTACAAGCCGGGGGACATGGAACTTGCATCACCCAGTGTCGATCTGCGAAAATAATCACCTCAAAAACTATTCCTATGCAAGTAGATGGTGAGGCATGTAAATTAACACCATCCATAATAACGTTAACACATTTAAATAAAGCTCCCATGCTAGCCAAAAGAAAATGCGGGAAATTAATTCCAACACAGACTGCACTGGACAATCTTAAAATTAATGTACATAGAATTAGCATGACAGACTACGAACAGCACCATTACGATAAGGATCTCTTGGCTCAAGCTGGTAAGTATAACAATTTGGCTAAAGGGTAATTTTTCAACCAGAACTTTCGAAGCTTACTCGGGTTTTAGAAAGGGCTGCTTTACATCATTAGCAAATACTCCCGCAATGACTTGAAAATAGGAATAGCTAATAGTCTGGTCGATTTAGTACAACGTTGATGTTGGGAAAGTCTTGGAAATAAATGATTACCATATACAAGCGACAATAATCAGGCTTATTACGGTGCACCCTTGGTTATTTCACAATATTGATAAATATCCCATATTGCTTTTTCAACAACATCAGTAATTAAAAAGTTGCGTATTATACTGATTACTGCTAATTTTCCAACATATTTCAGTGACCTGAAGAACAATTATTTCAACAGTTCCAAAAGTGGAACAAAAAACCGTTTTATTCAATTAACGAATATTTTGAAAATTAAGCCATACCTACTTTATAAATGTTTACAATTACAAGACTAAAAATGTATGGTTTTGTAACTATTGTATGTACCGATGTGTTATATTATATTATGTATTACATTCATATTACCTTACTCTGTTGTAGACACTTTTAGAGATTATTATTGTAGTATTATGCAAGTACTACCGGCAGACCTATGTTCTTTTAAGAATCTTACACGTAATAAAGATATTTATTTAAGGTACATATTTATTTATTTATACATCGTATACCGATTCATCATATTCTTAAATAGTTCCAAGATACAGCGTAATACCAATATTCGTTATTTTTCAAAAATCTGTAAATAAGTAACACTCAATATGGCACAGTAATAAACCTGAATATCGTATTAGTTTTGGTCGGATTGACACACGGGAGCAAAAATGGATATTTTAAATGCATGGGATGATGACTATTCGGAAAAATTGCAAAAGGTGTAAAAAATGTTCTTATAATATGAAATTAACGTCGGTAAAGATTTATCATCCCATACATTATATTATTTAGTAATTCATTAGTTCTGCACTAAACTCTTCAATATAATTTCATTCTTTTCAGTCTTATTTATTTCTACTATTAGAATCCCGTTCAATTTGTAATAATTCATTTATTTATGAGACACCAATCACAACCCTTTATTTCATCAGATGAAAGCACACTTCATCACACAGTGTGCTCAATCTTATATTAGTTCATATTCCATAAATATTCTACACAAAATGCATCGTAGAAATTTGTAAATGAGAGCTTATAAAATTCAAATTTTGCATCATCTTCGTCAAAATGTCCAATCAAGAAAAATGGGTGCTACTCCAGATTTCTTTCAACGGTTTTCTAGAAATAGGTGCTAATTTTGTTCCTAATCTCATTTTTAGTGACGAAATAACATTTTGTGTCTCTAGAAAAACTAATAAACATACTTATAGAATTTGGGGACAACATAATCCGCATAATGTTTTTGAACACGAAAGAGAATCGCCAAAAAATAATGTCTGATGCGCTTTATCCCAGGATCATATTTATGGGCATTTCCTCTTCACTGAAATAAGGTTATTGGAACTTCATACCTTCAAATGCTGCAAGATTTTTTTTCCTCAACTGCCGCTAAATTTATTGAATAGAATCTTCTTCCAACAGAACGGAGTATCTTAATACTCTTTGTGCTAAAATTTTACGAAACTATTTGAATCAGACATTTCCTGGATGATGGATATGTAGGGGAGAACTACGCGCGTAGCCACCAAATTCACCAGAAATAATCCCACTAGATTTACTCTGTGGGGATGTCTAAAAACAATTTTGTATCCAACGAAACCACAGAGTCTAGAAGATTTTAATCAAAGAATTCGAGATTTAATTGCTCCAGTCACCTCTGACATGTTACAAAATACCTTTGAATAATTTAGGCGTCGAATTCAAATAGTAATTACTAGACTGGGCGAAATTCTATCGCCGGCTACGTAGAGGTTGAACTTCTATCATGTACTAAGTACACTTGAAACATATGAACAGATGTTGCGTTGTATCAAGTAGGTAAAGAACAGCTGCAATTCGAAAATTAACCCCTATGGGGAAAGTGGTAACAAAATTAATTGGAGATATATTCAAAGAAACAAAAAATGGATACAGGTAGACGAAATGACGGACACAATAGGCAATCATGTGGCAAATGTGATAAGCATGAATGTTAGATCCTGGTAAACCGCCGTCGCGACACCTGCATTTTTACTTGCTAGTAAGAGTTAAAGCAGTAAAATGCGAAATCTGTAGTTGTAACATCGTTGAAAGCAATGGTTATTATTAGAGTCCCTCAAGTAAAGAGTCTGGCATAGGTATGTGTATCTTTTTCATTAGTTCGGACGGTCACATGGTACGCGACGTCCATATTTATCGATATCACGGTTTACTTACATTCAGTTTCTGTGTATTTTAATTTGTACTGGAGGATTTTGCTTATTTTGATTAAGTAGTTTGAAGGTATGGGATATTGCCAGCATTAACAACCAGTGTTTAAAAGTCGTTTAATGTGGATTTTAATAAATAACAGTAGAATCGCATAATTTTAGTTGCATAATATTAGTTAGTGCGCGGTGTTACTCAGTAAAACGCCGGGCTGTTGTGCTGTGTTTTGTATCAAAAATGACAAAAAAAATTGTTTTTGAATGAAAGTTTTCTCATGGAATCCTCAGAGAAGAAAGTAATGGGCTGTCGAAGTACAAATTGGAATCGTACAAATATGTACTTCATATTTATGTGTGGTTAGTAACGCACATTTAATTATTGTTTTTACTTTCTTATACCTAATATAAGGAAGAATAGTGATCGTGATTTTTTTTCGACCTCGAGATTTTGATTGATATATACGTTTTGACCCTCCTGAATCCATTCTGACTATTTTCCGAATGATGTGTGTCGGATCGTGTGTGTGAGTGTGGGTGTGGGTGTTTATGCGTGCGTGCGTGCGTGTTTGGTTGCGTGGATGTTTGTGTGTATGTATGTGATGTGTGCATGTGCGGATGTTTGTGTTTATGTATGTGGCCTCGATAACTCAAAAAATACTAATGGGAGACTTCCCAAATTTGACAATTAAGATTTTCAACAACATGGTAGGTGACACATTAAATTTGGTGAATGTGGTACTACCAGAAGAGACATAAAAAATGAAAGAAGATAAAAGGTACAATTTCAGGAAGAAAAATTTAAAAATTTTTATTGCATTTTTGAACGAATCTCGACGAATTATAATGAAAAAACTTTAACTTTATGGAAACAATCTGTTTGTATGTCTGTAGTATCGCGATATCAACCACAGTTTTTAACACGCTTTTATTAGCTTCATCTGTATGTATCTATGTAACGGAATCTTTCAACGTAATTTTCACCAACTTCAAGACGACTGATTAAATTGAAAATTTGCACACGCATTAAGGACCGATGACAATACAATAATTTGAATGCGTATCGATGCATTTTTTCTAAGCGGATGTCTAAGTTGTGTGATCGACGCATCCGCCAAAAATATAGCTTCCATGATAAGTTGGCAGAAAGTTAACCACTAATTGAATATCGTAACACATACTATACTTGACATACAAGATGAACTAGTTACCAATTTACGATAAGAATGTTTTTTTTTAAAGCATTTAATTCTTTCGTTTTGTCAAAATATACAGCAATTCAACAATTGCAATGTAAAAAAGTTGGGACTGAAATCTCGACCACAGATAGCAGAGTCAGCATTTTCTTAAACATTTTCTTGAATTACAATACGATGGAGCAGTAATAAAGTGTTTTGTGTGCAAAACGAATTTGG
Organism: Rhamnusium bicolor; assembly: GCA_029963845.1. Taxonomy (NCBI): domain Eukaryota; kingdom Metazoa; phylum Arthropoda; class Insecta; order Coleoptera; family Cerambycidae; genus Rhamnusium; species Rhamnusium bicolor. Next base: position 203,157 of record JANEYF010000780.1, read on the forward strand.
TAGGCTAGAATTCCAATAACTATAAAAGACATATTAAGAGCAATGAATGTATCATCTCATTTTTATGTTGAGTGTGGACTTAACAACGAACATTTTCGGTTATTTTGGAACAAATATAAATAGTAACTAGCTACGAGAGAAAAACTACGAGGTCACATTCTTCATGTAAAATAACAACTTTAGAATAATATAAGATCAGATTTACGTGATAATAAAACTATGGATGTGTTGATGAAAGTACGGATACAAAAAACAACAAAGTGGGAAGCGTTTTAGTATACATTTTAACTCCGATTCAAGTAACGATGCCATATTTAATCGCAAATAAAAGATTACAAGAAAACAACGCTGAAACAAATCAACAGCTAGTAATATAATCTCTTGAAAAATTTTACATACATAAGAATAATATTTTAAAGTTAGTGACAGACGGGGCTGCGTATGTGATTAAAGCAGCTACATGACTTAAAAAGTTGTGTTAAATTATTTTACATATTCTGTTTACTTCATGCCTTTCACCACTTACTTTTACCAGCAAATACAAAAATGGTTTTCTTAACATTTTCATAACGCATTAAAGAATTTCACAAATCATTCCCAGGAATCCCTAAACCTCCACAATATTAAGAAGATGGGGAATTTGGCTGGAAACCGCTTTTTATTATAATAAATATTTTGATGCGGTAAAATCTGTAGTTTTTAAATTCAACCCAAAGAAGTCCAAAGTTATCAAGGAAAGTAAACAGCAGTTTCAAAATCCACAAGTCGAAGCAGATTTACTATACGAGTGAACTACAGTATATTAGCAAATGCTATTAACCAGTTGCAAGATAGTTCTGCCTCCTTAGCTCAGTCGTTTAAAATAGTTGATAACGGAAATGTGGCACTACAAAATATAACCGATGCCCCTGGTGTTCAAGCTGCAATGAAATTGAATGTCTTATTAAATGAAAATCCTACAAGTGATCTCCAGAAGTATTATGCTTATACGAATAATACTTCTCTGGATGTAAAACGTTCATTTTCAAAATACGGAGCTCTAGTGACAAAGAAGCGTACATGTTTAAAGGAGACTACTCTAGAAGGCATCTTAATGATGCAGGCGTTTGAACAGCGACCTCATCCTTTGTTTTGGACCAAATAAGACATGAGTAAGTCTATTTAATTATCTTTAACCTAGTTAGTTATCTTATACCACTGCGGTAACACCACTGGAAGTAATTTATTTATTTTTTATTTATTTATTTATTTATTTAACTACACACAGTAAATTACCAATTACGGGATAGGAACACAAACTATAAACAAATAGTGCAACAAAACATCTACCTATAGTTACACAATATTCAACATTTAAATACATTATTTTACAAAACATAGTTTTGCGAAAGTTCCAGCTTTAACCAATCATTAATTAATACAGTAGTTGAAAAAGTAATATACAAAAATTAAGCTATTCATGAAACCACAACGGACACAGTAAAATTATTATTATTGTTAATTTTCCTAGAGTAGTGCTTAGGATTGTAACAGATTTTAAATTTGTTGTATTTCGATTTTTATTTCAGAGCATGGATATGCTTTTTAATATGAGCCTGAGCTCTCTGACGGATACACAGGCGGCACATACATATTATACTCACACATATTATTTACTTGTTCTTTTATGCTTTAAAAATGGTAAAAGTTTCTAACGTTTTAATATAGTTGCGTCTGCCACTGTAATAACTTTACAGGTTTAGAGAAAATTTTTAAAGTAAACTTGGGAAACAATGATTTATTGTTTTGTACTGTAGGGTACAAGCTTGTTTGCCTACATGTAAAGGAAATAAGCACGTTGCTAATTATCTTCAACCTCATTTGATTAATTTAGTTTTATTACAAAAGAATTATGACCTCAAAACTGTAAACAATAATGACTAAGGTACTTGAATAGTCATAATAAACTTGTTGTTTCAGGTCTTAATTAATTTTGTTGTTGGACACATCCAAAATTAACGGTTGAACTATTAAGTTAAGTTAGTTGGTCCTGTTTTACTATGGGGATTGGGCCAAATCCAAAATAACAGGAGATAACAAACTAAGATTAATGTTAGATTCCATAAATACACTAACAGACTAAGGAATGTGCTAAAAATATAGTTAAATAATTATACTATTTAATTGATATTGTTTGAATCAAACTGTCAGGCAACCCAGTCAGCATAATTATATTCCTAAAGATATCATGAGGATAAAATATTTACAAGCGGCCGATATACTTCAAAGGTTTAAGAATTCTGAAAGCAAATTCTCAGTAAACACCGAAGTATGGGCCTTTACTTGACTTTTAGCGGGCCTTTATTGGAAATGCTAGCCCAATAAAGACTTAGTAGTGAAGAATTCCTTGAGAAGTCACAAGCAAGGCCGTTGTCTGAAAATGTGAAAAAAGAGTATTTTTTTTATTTTGGGGTTTTAGTCGGAGATCAAGACAAGCACTGGGCTCCCCACGTTTGTTGTGTAAGTTGTAGCGAATTACTAATGCAGTGGATGAAGGGGGAAAGAAAAAGCATGCCTTTTCATGTTTCACTGGTATGGCGAGACCCCACCAATCATTTCGATGATTGCTATTCTTGTGTAACAAGAACTGAATGCCAAACAGAAACACAAAAAAATCAAATATCCGAAATTGCCATCAATCCTAGGACCGTTTCCTCACAATGCATCAGACTTACTAGTACCGACTGCGCCTTTAGATTGGCAAAATATTGTTTTGGGAGGTAATGGAAATAGTAACGACTCTTCAGACAGCTCAGACCAGTGTGCCGACTCTTTGTATATTCCAGAAAGTTTTAGTGACCCTCACTTAATTGCTCAAAATGAATTGATTGATTTGGTACGTAACTTGGGACTGTCAATATAACAAGCAAAACTTCTTGGTTCGCTGCTTGGAAGTGGAGTGGAACTTACTCGCTAAATAAAGAAAGATTACAACTTTTAGAAATAGAAATGCTACATTTTCGGCATTTTATAATATGAAAAATTTACTATACGCGTGTATTTACATTGATGGTTTAATGCAGGAACTTAATTTCGAGCATTCCCCCTTCTGAGTGGCGCCTATTCATAGATTCCTCCAAATACAGTTTAAAAGCTGTATTGCTACAAGATGGAAATTTAAAACCATCCATACCAATTGCCCATTCAGTAACAATGAAAGAGAATTACGACAGTATGAGCACCAATTTAAATAAAATTAATTACAATAAATACAAAAGGCGAATATGTGGAGATTTAAAAATAATAGCCATTTTAGTAGGGCTTCAAGGAGGCTTTAAAAAATATTGCTCTTTTCTTTGTTTGAACATTATGTGAAAAGAATTTGGCCGGAAAGGAAAGAATTTGAACCAGGAAGTAGTAATGTTAAATATATGACCTTTGTAAACCCTAGAAGTGTGCTTTTGCCACCTCTTCAGGGACACTCAACAGACAGGAACTCAGAGCTTGGAACTTATTTGTAAGCATAGTCTGGGGATTTTTTGGGAACAAGAGGGTTGAAAACCACAAGCAACTAGTAAGCGAACTTTTAGATTCGTACCAAACGCTTGATTGTCGTATGTCTTAAAAAATTTACTTACTGCATTTTCATTTTTTTTTCCTAAAAATTTAGGTGCGGTAAGCGACGCGCAAAGAGAAAGATTTCATCAAGATATCAGGGCAATGGAAATTCATTATCAAGGACGATGGGATCCAGCCGTGATGGGTGATTACTGTTGGTTCTTAAAGCGAAACGATTTGACCCCCCATAGAAAAAAGGAACTGCTGCCAATTACTTGGGGATCAGAACTTCCTCACCGTAGTAAAACTCGACGTGTGGTGGAGTTTATAATAAAAGTAGTTTTTGACGGTTCAAAAAAGTCACATTTTGTAGGTTCAAAAAGTCATATTGGTGGAAAGTCACTAATATTTTTTTTAGACATTGTCACCGATTTTAATCATCAGCGAACTCAATCTCTTCCTTGACCTCTAGAATGTGTGTACCAAATTTGAAAGCTTTATCTCAAAAACTGTAGGTACTATCGCAAACACAGACACACAGACAGAAATTTTTTTTCTGTCTGAAATTTTGTGTATCGTCATAATTCGTCGAAATTCGTCCGGAAATGCAATAAATAATTTTTTTCACGAATACTTAACTTCCTCACTTTGAGGGGTGAGGAAGTAAAAATGAACTGAGCATATGTTTTTCGAAAATTATTCTCTATCTTTGTAGATATATCCATGTAAGCCTAATATATGTCATAAACATCATTGATATATAGCAATAAATAGATTAATAATATTAACAATAATGTTATTCCTGCCCATAATGTTTTATTAATGTAACAAGAAAACGTTACGTGCTACGACTTCTTGCTTGTCATTTCTGCAATCAGAAGGCTTTATTCCAACGGGATATGCCATTCAGATACATATTACAAAAAATACATATTTTTTTGTCCGCCAGTGTAATCTGAAAATAATTACTTCTCAGCGATTCTAGCTTGATACTTAGCGAGGCAGAGAGAAAAGATATATCGCTAGTGTGAGACAGAGACGAAACAAGCTGTTTTACAGTTAAAGGGTGGGGTTTAGACTACTGCGCATCCAAACTCAAATGAGTCATTCCATATGAAATTGTCTAAAAAAATGTTTTTTGTTGCTCCACTATTTTAGACTTGGCTTAAACTTTGTGAGAATCTTCTTTAGGGTTCTAAAGCAGGAAATCCACTGTCATTTAATTTTCGCATGCGTCAGTTCCCGCTTGCCCGAATTAAAGCAAATGCTTTAATTCGGTTTTTTTAAATAAAAAACGTCATTTTTATACTTTATATTTTTAGCTGTAAAAAATTTTCTATTAAATATATCTACACGCTCAATATGGCATTTCAACGCTAAAAATTAGTAGTTTTTGAGCAAAGAATATAAGTTCACATAATCAATACCCCCGAAAAATAACACGGTGCTGAAAATACGTGTATTTTACTGATTTTTCGTGATTTTTAACTAATTCCAGTGTCTCGACTGTTGAATGCAAACAGCTAATATTTCTCAGAGATCAAGTGCATATATCGTGGAAGAAATGAAACCTACAATTGACTCATTCGGCCTACTCTTTATAAAAAAATCTCTGCTTGAAATTTTGAAATTTTAAAAAATATAATATATATGAATGTGTTGGCTACGATAAAAATATGAAACTTACAGGATATTTAGCTCTTACCTTGAACTTCAAAAGCCTGTAATGCTCGTTTTGTTATTTCCATCCTTTGTATGCGTACAGATGGCTTAAAAGACGAAAAAAAATATCAGTCATTTGTTTATTTTTTAGTTCAATGATATTATTTATAATTGATTATTTTTAACCTGAAAATACTTACAGAACCTAAAGAAACTACAGACATATTACCTTTTCATTGTAATTTAATGTATTTTTATCCTTACTGTGTTTTTCTTATGTTTTTGTGAGTTGGTTAGAATAAAATTAAGATCAAGAATAATTTTGAATGTGAAATTATATAATTTTTTCATAAAATTATGAGTATGTTAATATCAAATTATCTAAGTAAGTAGTATAGTTAGACATTTATAATACTTTTTATTTACTTATTAATAGATCGTCTGACGGTGTCGAATTACAAGAACGCTCTTGTTCTAACGCTATTTTCATTGTTACAAAAATCGTAGAGTATTAGCTAACCCGCTAATGGGGAACGTGAGTAGGGATTAAACAGCTCTCGCCGGCGTGACGAATATTTTACGTAAAAGGGGTGCTTTTGCGCACATTTTGCCCTTATAAAGTTGGATGGTTGGTCCACGCGTTTTCGCGGGGGTGGGGGGGTGAATTTTGAAATAATCGTTTTTTCGAAAAAAATGGTTCCCTCGAGTAGGTTATGGGACGACTAGACGAAAACAACGCCGCCGAGATTGCTTCGATAGCTCTTCCCGTCGCCGAGATATAAGCCCCGGAAAATCACCCCCTTGCCGTCCAATGAGCAGCCGTTCTCTCGTGCAGCGACTTTTCGAGTGCCGTTTTGACCCCGTTGGGGGCCATGGGGGCGATACGAGATGAAAAAACTACCATCTCGACGCACCCCCCACCATTGGGATGCGTGGAGGGGGTGCTACATACCCCGAGTTCAGACGAGGGGGGTCGCGACCCCCCCTATGAAAAGGCAAATGTCGACGCCGACAAAAAAGTATAGGGGTGCGAAACGCGTACGACTCGTAGTTTAGCCGGAAAGCGGATCAAATCGATAGCGTTTTCGTGTTTTTTTTTCAAACGGATGGGAAATATAGTAAATATGCAGATTAAGGAACGCGCTTTCGTGGGGCGCCGTCGTACGACGGGAGGTTTTCGGTACGCGCCTTTTCGGCAAAATCGCGGGGGGTGTCGTTCTGCGTCGCTAACGACGCAAAAAAAGTCTTCTGACCGAATTCGATCCGACGCATCGTAACGGCGTGGCGGCCGATAATATACAAATTTTTGTTACGACAGAGGAGAATGCCTTGCACCGCGCCAAGCGTGCGCGTAGCGCACACTTAACTTATGCACATATAAGAAATGGACCATTGGTTAGTCGTTCAGGTTAGGTTAGCATAAAAATGACGTTTTTTAAATGCTTTAATTCGGGCAGGCGGGAACTGACGCATGAAAAAGATAAATGACGGTGGATTTCCTTCTTTGAAACCCTAAAGAAGATTCTCACAAAGTTTAAGCAAAATCTAAAATAAGCTGGCATTACCGATTAGACGATTTCATATGGAATGACTCAAATGCCAAGCTAGAATCGTTGATTAGTAAATTTACCTTCGGCTCGCTGTAATTACTGTGCTTTAGCGACAAATTATCACTTGACCCTCTAGGTACACAAATAACTATTTCTGTTAACAGTTGACAAAAATATAAATTCATAAAAATCATCCCTCTACCGTCAGCACCAGATGATTTTTGAATTTTTAAAACGATTCTGAAAAAGATTTATTTAATTTTGGGAGAGGTAAACAAGTAAACAGTCATTTTCGCCTAAACCGGAAGGAAGAAATGATTACAATATGTATCAAATTATTATCAATTAATCACCTTATAATTCTATAAGCATTTAAAATGAAGTTTTACCTTTTGAACATGTTTTTTTACCTTAATATTTATTCGAGTGACGTTCAATTATTTTTCTCTTTTCATAATCAAATTCCCTAAGAAGAATTCGATAACCCCTGTTTTGATTTTTTTTGCTACCTCAAAAATAAAGTCAGGAAGTCGAGTAAGCCACCTAAAATGATCTCCCTGTAAATTTATAGTTTTTATATTTTTTTAGCAACGGGCCTTGGAAAGATTGAAGTTAATCCTGTCTCCGACCTAGAACAAATTAGGGCGATGATCAATAGACTCATTGAAGAAAATAGAGACCAAACAGGAATATCCCATGACTGGTGCTTTGTAGATTGTAAGTAAATTTTTTTCTTGTAATTTAAAAAATGTATTCAGACCCGACGACAATGCAAATTACGATAGAGTATAGTTTACACTATAGTCTCGACTAATGACTGATATATAAAATACCATTAAAAATACAAACATATATGAATAAATGTCAGACAAATAATTCATATTATCGATATCACGGAAAAATGCCGTTACGTCATCATTATAATTCATATGAATCAAGTCAGTACTGCGTTAGTCAAATTCATGCTTGTTGAAATGACGTCCAAATATAAACAAATTTTACTGGTTGACATGTGAGAAAGTACAAACATAACCCACAATTTGTCGGCTAAATGTCAGAATAATTTAATGATTACGTCAATCTTTAAATTTGAACTAATTTTGTTTTTATATAATTTGGCAAAATGCAGATTGATTGTAGATATTAGCAATAACATTTAAATTAATTAACATCATTAAAAATAAAAAACTGTCTGATGGCGTTTTAGAAAAAGGATTTTGCATGTATTTTTAAGAATCATTATTATTACACATTAAAACATATCATTTGTCTTGAAGATTAACTATCGTTAGTTCTGAGAAGATTTGTTTTTCATATAGAAAAATCAATAAAAAAAAGATAACAATCAAACTCAAAAATAAACAAATCCAAATTTGTTAGTTGACATGCAGAAACAGGAAACCATGAAACATGTAACGACGTTAGTTAAAAGCACTAGATGAGACGACACGAAATCACACCTTTTTCTTTTTCGTCAAGAATGTTAGGTTTTCGTATAATACATCAATATTTGGGGTAGATTTAAACCTTTAGGGTCAAATTACTGATTGAGATTATTTAATTTTTAAACTTTTTTTCAACTTTAAGAAAGTTTCAATATGAATCAACAAAATTGGATTCCATTTTAAAACTAGAAAAATACAGTAAACTAGGTCTAGCCCAAGTTTTCGTCTAGACTTGCGCATTTCAACGAATTTCAGAAGTGCTACTTTAATGGTAATTGTTCTGTTTTGGTTCATTCATTTATAACCTCGCTACCTTTGTTGTTTATGATCGAAAGCTTGATTCTTCTTGGTATATATCTCCCTAATCTCTTAGGCCAATTTATTAATGTGAAGCTAGCAGACAAATAAATAATTAACTTCACCACAAACATACAATCTTGAATTACAACTTTAACGAAAACTTTAAAGAAACTTAAACAGAAACTTGCATAGGAACTTGGATAATGTTAATCAGGCTTTATTCTTTACTTACAATGTGTTTTACTGTGATAAAGTTGAAATATCGATTTGTAAATCGATTTTTTTTTGTTCATTGGCGCATCCCTAATCCACTTTACCAATAGTAGTAGACGTGTTCCGTTCCCCTGTGAACTCATCGGTACTACAGACTATAGAAATAAATGACAACGCAATGGAGAGTTTAACCAATACCTTTGAAGTTCTTGTAGATTAATACCGCAAGTGATACAACACGCCATCTCTTGATGAAAATACTAGTTCAGAATTCAGAACAGGCTGGAATTAATTTTAATCTATTTAATTGGGTTTCAGATATCATATACTAATTTTACATCCTCGAGAGATTGAGCTTTAGCCGCTATCAATTTAGCAGAAAAACATGTAAAAGGATTTTCAATAGGAGTGATATGTTTTCAATTTGGCATTGTGGCCATATTTAAAATATCATAATCGTCTATCACTTAAAGTTGTATTCAGTAAAGTTTGCAATTTAATCATGGAAAAATACAAGTCTCTACAACGTTTGGAAATTATCCAATTTTTTTATCAAAATAGTCTTTCTTTTATTGCACTTTCACCAATTTATGGTTATCATAATCGGCCCAGTGTGCTCACAATTCGTTGCACTGTTGAAAATGTTGAGGGTACTTTTTCTTTACACAATGTTTGCATGCCAGTAAGACAAAGGAAGTAATAAGAATATTTCTGCCGTTCAGGCAAGTGTTGTTGAAGACCCAAATTTATCGTTCTCAAGAGTTGGGAATGTCTGCAACATGCACCTGGCGTATTTTACGGAAGGATTTTGGTTTACATCCTTACAAAATTGTTCTCACTATGAATTACAGCCTTTGGATTATCGCAAACGCCTTGAATTCGCTGATTTTGCTTTGAAACATCTTGAAAATTATGCTGATTGTTTTTAGAAAATCATTTTTTTCAGATGATAGGTGGATCAGTAAATAAACAAAATTGTCATTACTGGTGGGAATCAAATTAACAAATTATACACGAGAGACCTTTACATTCCGTAAAAGTTACTGTTTGGTGTGATTTTTGGCATGGTGGCATCATCGGTCCTTATTTCCTTAAAAATGAGAACGGTAATGCCATTTCAGCCAATGGTGTGTGATACAGGTCGATGATAATGAACTTTTTATGGTCTGAATTGAATGATTATGATTTAACCAACATCTGTTTTCAGCAAGACGGCGCTTCGTGCCACACAGCCCATGACACAATCAATTTATTGTGTAAAAAGTTCGATGATTTCGAAAAATGTCATTTGGCCTCCAAGAAGTTGTGATTTAACACCTTTAGACTACTTTTTGTGGGGTTATTTGTAGTCGTTGGTTTATGCCAATAAACTAGACACAATACATGCATTAAAATAGAATACTGAACGCTGTATTCGTGACATAAGGCCTGATTTATTGAAAAAAGTGTGTGAAAATTGGGTTCGTCGGATTCGGTCTTATTTGAATGATGTTATTTTCAGAGCATAATTGCATCGACTGTACTTCACAATAAAATAAAAATGTTTGCTCTGCCTCAATTCCTTGTTGTTTTATTAAAAAAAAACGTATCACTCTTATTGAAAAACCCTTTAGTTGACAAAGTAGGTAAATTCTCTATAAAAAAATATTGTGTACATTTTTGTTCTAGGACTGTCTATTTCAGAGAAATAGGCATCAAAATATGTGCCACTAAATATTTATATAAAGTCTAACTTACTGTTTCATTCTCTATCCCTTAACTCGTCCAATTTCGGCTATCAACTGGAAAGTACCTCATTGTTTAATGTTTTTGTCGCTCTGTTAAGAAAATGTTTCGTTTTGTGTACTCGCTTCCACGCCATCTTGAGAGAGAGGAATCGGCACATTTGTGTGGTATCCCCAGGAGACCTAGTCTACTAAGTTATCTTATATTTCTTTTAGAAGTCGATGGTCGTTCGTTCATTTGACTTTCTACATAATCTCTCTTATTTTCCTAGACTAACTGAGAATACGGAATAGCCCAAAGCGTTTTCTGTTTCATTCTTGTCATCTTCGTCCAATTCATATGTCTCCATAATATTTAAATAAGATTTTCCCTGTCAGAATCCACAAATTATTGATCAACGTAAACCTGCTTTACGACAATTACAACCTACATTGCAACCTTTGGCACATTTACAAGAAATAAGGTTTAATAACTCCTGAGGGTTGTTTCTTTTAGAGTGTGAATCAGTATCAATCCATTTTTAAAATTTTTCCATCCTGAGTCTAGAAGTGTTTTTTTTTTTATTTCCATACCATTGCTGAATTTGGTTGTATGAGCGAAAAAAATTTAAGTGAGCTGCATCTTTGGTCGGTGATAATGATGCTAAGTTAACAATCATTGTTTTTACCAGCCTACTTATCACTAAAGAAAGCTAACTCAACGTGTAGCACATTGAGCATTTTTTTGCTTGCCTTTTATCAGCTTAAATGAAATAATCTTTAATCGAAGTCGTGGTATTACTTTTGAATTTAGAGTGTTCACATTTATGAGAAATGTAGATTGATGAAAACGTGATCGGATTTGCCGATTTGCTTGCTCCTAATCAGTATTTAAAAATAAACGATTTAAAATTTATTTCTTGCCTTACTTTCCGTTGCTGAAGGCTGAAATAATTAATATATTTTATTTGCAACTTTTAAAGTAAAGGCCGTACTACATAAATCCTAGTAACGACTATAACTAGAGAAGAACATGTTGTAAGCTCTATGTGTAATACATAGGTGAATTTAGAATGAAGAAAGCATTCAAAATCCGTAAAAAAAATCCAGGTCCGTATTTAAAAAAAAGAAGTTAATGATGGTTCCATGATCACGAAACGTCGGAGGGCGAAAATATCATTGTCACGTTCAAGTTTGTTAGAAAGTACAATGAGGATGTTTTGTTTGTTTTTTCATATTTTTGATAATAACGTGAAAAAAAAATTAAAAAGCGAATTTCAAAAAATTACTTTTTTCAAAATAAATCAAAAATAAAAAATTATTTTTGACATTGGTTAGGACCATTGTGATAGTATCCTAATTACGCAACTTTTTCCCCCATTTAACCGAATTCGTATCTCCTACCATTTCCAAGATGCCCAGGCTGTGCATTCTTATCTTGGACACAGGGTATATATATATATATATATATATATATATATATATATATATATATATATATATATATATATATATATATATATATATATATATATATATATATATATATATATATATATATATATATATATATATATATATATATATATATATATATATATATATATATATATATATATATATATATATATATATATATATATATATATATATATATATATATATATATATATATATATATATATATATATATATATATATATATATATATATATATATATATATATATATATATATATATATATATATATATATATATATATATATATATATATATATATATATATATATATATATATGCATTAGTGGCAGCTCCATTTATATCCAACGTCCACTATATAGCACAAAGGAAAGTTGTTTCAATATTTCAGCATGCGACACTTACCATAAAAAAAATTAAGATGAAAATAAAGTGATCAGTAACATTAATTTATTATGTTCATTTATAATTATTCTCCCTACGGTCCACTTCTCTCCGAAAATAGTAAATATCATCTATAAAGTAGTGTCCAGAGCGTAGTAGCGACTTGCGTGTCAAATATAGTTGATCATTATTTTTGCGGTAACTGCCTTTACGTCCCTTTACGGTAACAGTTATGTTGGCCTAAATATATGTATAGCATGAACATCGTAAACATGTTAATTAAAACACTATATATTATTGAAAACACACACAACAAATTACACATAGAAAATGCTATAGGCACATACATGAGGTGCATTAGTGTGTTATTGTCACGTTCGTCTGAGTTGCAGCAAAAAACCAAAAGTCATATTGACTGGAAAACATCCAATGATATAATAAAATACTAGAATAATTGAAATATTAGTAGTTATTAACGATACAAGTTTGATTACCAGAACGAGGCGATGTGCTGAGTTCTGCGGCAATCAAACGAGTTCGTTAAGCCATAACCAAACGTGTATTGTTCATATTTTATATTCGTTGGTGAAAACAAGTTTTTCTACGACTGCTTTGAAAATCGTTTAAAAACGCACTACTAACTACACTTGAAAATTATTGATATCATACAGCGTGTGATAAATCCTTAACGCTCGATACCAGCGTATGAAAATTTGTCAGACGTTCCTTATATGTTTGTCTATAAATGATATATTATTTGTCCATTTCATCTTCTCAGTAATTTGTTCGATTATATATTTTGACCTACTGATACCGCAGTAATGTTAGATTTGTTCCAAGATGCACAAAAATATTTTTACTTGAAAATACTACTAAATATTAACCATAACTCCATAAAATTGGTATCCTTTGATGTGTCGAAAATGTTCTCTAATGTTTACCCTTAATTTCAAATTTACTAAATAAATGCAAAATTATTCCAAATTTACAAACCGAAATTCTGCAAGCATTCGACTTATGTTTAAAACAAAATTATTTCCAATTTAACGATGACATTTTCATACAAAAAACTGGCCTTCCTATGGATTTCCCACTCAGTCCTCTATTATCCGATATATTCATGGATAATCTCGAAAGTTATATATTAAATTCTACCATAGCAAAAAAACATATTATGTTCTGGTATAGATATGTGGACGATATCCTAATAGGTTTTAAAGTAACGGACAGACAGTTAAAACAACTCCAAAATTTTATCAATAACATACATAATAATATAAACTTTACAACAGAAATAGAAAACGAAAATAAATTAATAAACTTTCTTGACAACTGGGAAAAGACAAACCACATCCTTTTCCTACAATATTTACCGCTAACCAACGTACAGTGACGTTACCATTCCTTTCAATTCCTATAACCCTCTCTCTCACAAATTAGCCGCATATAATTCAATGATACATCGAGCTTTAAACATTCCTTTATCCGAAATAGATTTAAAAAAGGACTGGAGACAATACGACTTATAGCATATAATAACGGGTACTCTCAAAAAACAATAAATAAATTAATTTTCAAAAAACAAAATAACATTATCTTAAAATAAACATACCCCATTAATAACGTAAAAAAAGCCAAAACGTATATTTCAATACCATATGCAGGACACCTCTCTAATTCAATCAGTAATACCTTGTCAAAATTTAATATTAAAACATCATTCAGTTCGAACAAAAATGTAGGCAGACTTTTATATAATGCAAAAGAAAAAACTGAAAGTTACAAAAATTGTGGGGTATATCAGTTAGATTGTCCAGAATGTAATGTAGCATATATAGGTCAAACTGGTAGATCATTTCATATAAAATATAGAGAGCATATTCACACACAAAAACAACACAAACTTTTATAAACATTTAATATATTCAGGCCATACTATAACTAATAATCATATGAAAATAAAAGTGAAAATTAGACAAGAAAGCAGTGTAATTGTAATTATTTAATTTCAAAAATGGGTTTTTACAAAGTAAAGTCATCTTCAATCAACTTTTTATATTATAATAAGTAAACTATTTTTATATAAAGATGTTTATAGAAATATTTTATTTGCTTATAGCTTGTACCGCCGAAAGATTTTTCCGCATCGACAAGGCTCAAGAGAATTTACACTACGTGTCTGACATAGCTTTTGACAACCTTTATATTCTCGAATGTGGCGGAAGTACTGTTCCACAAACTCCTGAGGATGAAACTGCTAATCCATCACCAAGTTCCAATCATCAAGCACCATATATCATACCTGAAATGAGGATAAGGTAGAAATATTTTTTATCTGTAATTGTTTCAAAATGACAAATGGATTTCACACTTATAATATACACTATATTTGATAAGAGTTGACACGATCAATTATCAAAATTTCAGTTGAAACAGGTAATAAACAAACACATTCAGTATTGTTTAGTATGCGACGAAAGTCACTAATTTAATCATTCAGTAATATTGGGGGTTATTCTCAATTCATTTGATCTCGATTCAAAGGCAGCTTTGGCCTCACTAGTAATAATATTGATTATGGTCGGTATGTTGTGACCTTATTGATAAAATAAATAATAGGTACCAATCAATTGAATTCTTTCCAGTAAATGAAACATAATAATCTAGGCACCGGACAATTTCCAGTATGTCCATGGCATTGGATAAGAAACAATAACAATCAGTTATACGGACAATTCGAATATATACCTAGAGTGCAAGGTATAGGGCAGAAAAGATATACGAATCATATTGGAATACGTGGAGTATAAAGTCCTGGCAGCTTTACACATACACTGTGTCCCAGGATAGATGTAACAAGAGGTGTAATGGTCAACAAATTATCGAATTTTAGAATGACACTTGAAAATTTAGTCCTGCTTGATGTAAAACTATGATATATCAAAAATGAGTTGATTGATGTTATACAGGGTATTTTATAAGTCAATTTATAAAAATCGTCAGTAATATACTACATTAATTTTTCAAGATATGGTTTGCAACATCCATTTACTACATATTAACAGTGGAGAGGTGTACTCTGAATGGCGCTTAAAATACGCATTAATGATTTTACGAAATCCACACGTAGTAATTTTTCGCGTCCTCTGTGATATTGTTGACATAGTTTTTACTATTTATTTTTATCGTCACGGCGGCCACCTACACATTGCGACGTTTGTAGATAAACTGGATCTGATTGGTGAATACGGTCTAGATCTCGCTGCGCACACACATCTACTCTCCTTTCCTATAAGATAGGCCGGTCCCGGGATTCACGGAACTTATCCGGTGTCTAATAATAATTTTAAAAGCTCTATTTGAAAAAGTTATTATGCTCCCAACAATCCCAATTAACAGATGAACAGGGAGAAGTTTTACAAAAAAAATTAAGAAATTAATGGAATACGATATTAAACTTCCAAATAATACTGTTATGTAGAGTAAAAACATCTATACTTCCGTCTGTGTCTGCCTTAATTAAAGTAATTTTGGTTTTTATGAACCAAAGTAATAATACAACAAAGAAGGTTAGTGCCATTAATAATATTTGGTTCATACCGTCACCCACATTTTTTTCAGGAAATTCATTATAAGATTCTCCATGCCTAAAATTGTTCAAAATTGCACCTTGCCTTATCTTCAGTTCAAACCCAATTCGATTAATTAAAATCAAGTTATTCCCTGCCATGCCATAAGAAAAATGTAAGAAAACTATAACAAACTTTTGATTAAACACCATGAATCGAAATTGTTGACAAACTTATATTCAATCGGGTCACAAGAATACAAATATTTTTTTTATTATTCAAATGCTGTAACTTTTCAAGAATTATTCGGAATCATATTTCGATGTTGAAAATCAAGAATATACCAAAATTAAATTAAAAACTTTTCAATTATTGCAAAGTTTAAATGTTATCATGAATCTTGTTTGTTACCTGCGAAATTCAATTTGAAAAAAAAATAAAATATTCTTTTTTTTTGTTTTGTTAATTTTAAATAAATAGCTTCAACTCTACTCGATCCGTTAGTAATGAATAGTAATGTGGCTAACCAGAGATCTACTGGAATCTACAATTAATTTTTTAGGCACTGCAAACCCATCTTGAAATGTAGTAACAAAAAATAGGTACTTCAAGATTATACAGTTTTGCCGTGCTTAAAAAATGTTTTGTAGGCTCCAGTACACCTCTAGTTGTCCAAATTACTGAATAACCGAGTATCCCGCAATTTTGATCTATAAACAGTGTATCCGATGTGGTTTTTTTTGGAGATATCTGCCAACCTGAAACGTATTTCTATATCATCAAGGACGTATTAAAAATCACTCTATAATAAATTTCCGCCTCTCAACAGTCTCAACGCTCTTATCTACAAAAACATATTTTATGACGTTGTAATGCCCTCATAGTCAACTCAATCAACAATCCTGTCATTGATATAAAAAATTATAGCCACAAAATGTTATCTACTCAGATGGTAGCAAATCTCCCACCACAAAACGGTTCCAAAATTATTATTTGCAAATGCATGACATACCTAATTGTACAAAGCATAATTATTATTAAATAACGGTCTTGTGTCATTCACCACTTTGTTTTTTGCACTGCTGAAAACTAAAAAGTTGTAATCAGCTCTAAGTAGCTCGATCTGTTTAGTGGTGGTGATTTGTTGTAATCAAATCGATTCATTTATGATATTAATAATAGACTACTACACTAGTTTCTGTAATTCAATGCACATTGCGACTCGTCGTGGGCTTGGTGAATAATTATTTAATTTATAATTAAATATTATCCAGGGCCAGACTGGGCCTAGGGCTAGAGGACGCTGTTTTCTACACCCCCTCGATTTCCAGGTGTTCCGGCGACTTATTAAATCTCAGAGCGTCACCCACACTGTCTCATTGATTGTTGTAAAATACTATCGAAAACCGGAGTGAATTCACTATGTTGCAGCCAGCAGTAGGGTAGGGCCACATTAGACGCGTACCAAACACGTCTCCTTTCGTCCGAAAGATTACATGTGAGTGTGACCACATCTCACAACAATCAGCGCTGCCCCTGGCTTTACCTGTGTCCTCTGGGTGCACATTTGCCAACTTCGGATTTTCCCCCCAATATTATTTTTTTAGCCACTTGGAGGAAAATTTGGAGGCCCAAACTTTTTGAGGTTTTTGTTGGAGTAATGTGATATTTGAATTATTTTAGTGATGTATTATATAAGCAGGCCATGTCTAAAGTTATAGAAAAAAAATGTGTTCACCATTTTTTCCTGAAGTTCCATTTACCAGTAATTTAAATAACATAGTCGTGATATCTAGCTCGATGAAAAAACTAATAGGATTTGGAGTCTTGTAGTTTTGTACGCCATCTGATGAATTTTGGGGATCTTTTAATGAGAAAAACCATCGAAGTGGTCTGTGTATATAGTGAGGCATCTGCCAGATAGATACGACTTAAAATACTGGGTTTATCAAACTATAGAAAGCAATGCTTTTTCTATCACTGAGTAGTTTTTCTCAGATTCGTTTAGTGTTCTGGATGCATAGGCAACTTAGTGCGAATTGTGAAGTGTGAGGATAAACGGATTTGAAAAATCTGGGTCTTGTAAAAGCGAGGGAGGACTCTTTGTTAAAATTTTCTTGCATGTATCAAAAAATTCTACGAATTGTTTTATGCGTTCAATTTTGCTCCTTTTTTTAAGTAGACTGTTAATGGTCTTGTAAGTTTTGAACAATCCTTTATACATTTTCTGTAATAGGAATGATTATTTCTTTTTTCGTATTTGGTATTGGGAATCTTACAATTGCATCGATTTTATCTGGATTGAGTAGTATACCTTAATAGCATGTCCGAGAAATTTTACAGTTTGTTGAAAATATTGAGTCGCTTTTGGGAGTCTGATGTTTAACTAAAAGATATTTATAGTTGTATTTTATGCATAAAATAAAATTAATGGTTGGTTATCCACATAAATGAATGGGCAACAAATTGATTGTTACAAAATTGACATATTTCTGGATTTGAGTTTTCTAAAAATAATAGTTTTTAGGGTTTTTTAGAAGGGGGATTCATAAAATCCATCTGGTAACTCTGGGTGTCTGCATCGATCATCGGATTCGAATTAACAGCATATAAGTATTTACTAACATGATCTATTATTCAGGTTGCCTGTGAAAAATATATCTTAGGGACATTAACATGACTGAATGTTTCAAAGCCATCTTAATTCATTCATGTTAATGGCTGCGGAGAAAGGCGTTTTAATGTCATAAAAAATTAGATTGGTTGTTAAAGTTAGGAACAGCATTATAAAGATTTCCTTACCTAATGTCGTAATGTGTGCCAAAGATTTAAGAAAGTAACTATTGTCTGAATTACATATTTGAGTTTATATTTTTGTATGCATTTTAATGTTAAGGGTTGTTAAAACCAGTTTGATCCTGATGTGATCTGTGGGAATTACAAAAAGCTCAATTTTTAGTTGGAATAAACCTCAGATAAATGCTTATTGATCTGAGGAATACACCATCATTAAATAAACATCTTTATTACACAAAGTGCTCCAGATCATTTTGTAATTCAGCATACGTCGAGGACACTAGCCTGGTAAATAGCTATTTGCAGAGTAATCTGGTTTATCATTGACTATTATAAGTCTTTTCTATAGCCGTCTACTATTTTCGAATGTTGAATGAATTGTTTTAAAGCACAGTTAAGGTTATAATGACAAATAGTTTTAATACTCTATGGATTTTTTTATCTGTAATATCCAATATCGGGAAACCATTTTTTAACGAAGTTGTCATGTATATTACCTATTAATAATTTATTTCTATCTCGGATGAAAAAAGAAAGCCATATTTGTATTTTAGCGATGAAGGTAGTTTGGATTCTCCAAGCGATCAACCACCAATGTCCCCCCAAAATCCTGCAATCTCCAGAAGAGTATCCATCAGTGGAAGAAAATATCCCCGTAGAAAACCAAAACGGCGACAAGCAAATAGCCCGCGTCTCGCCCGATGCCAGTGTAAAAATTAGAAGGTATTTAAATTTTGTTTTAGCCTTAACTTACTTTTATACCAAGCCCTTAATTGAAGTTGAATGAAGCTTTAAAATTAATTGCTAGGCATTAAGATATAATTAGAATAAAAATACATGCCTATTGTTAATACTCTCATTAGAAATTTAATTATCTTTAACTACCAGTCCTAAAATTTATTATTTTGTGATATTATAGAATTAGAGAGACATTATTATAAATACTCCCTTTGGCTTTTTTATATGACTGCATGTAGTAACTCGAATTTTTACGATAATTATTAAACTTGTATAGAAAATTACTTAATTAGATTATTTTGTTAGCATGTATATAGAATAAAGTCTCCTTTATACAATAATTAGTTTTTCAATATCAACCTTACTACCTATATCATATTTTCACAACTTTTGTGAAAAATTGGAACTATGTATATCTACTTCTTTTCTATAGTTTTGGCATAACTTTGTTCTATGTAGGCTAGACATTGTTTAATTTAAAAATTTTTATTTAAAAAACTGATAAAAATATGCTGTTTCATTTGGCGGTTAAAGTTCTATACAAATTACGGAATAGTTTCTATTTAAAAGGAAAGATTGCTTTCCTGACAGGTTGTTCAATTTAAATTAAAATTTCAAATTATGTGTACCGCGTATTGAAAAATAAAAATAAAAACAAAAAATTTTTGAACAATAATTTTAGGTAATAATTATCGATGAGTAAACATTTGATCATTTATATGAATAATCCTCAGTATTTTTACAGTTTTTGTTTAATAAAGCGTATTTATACTTCGTTGGCTTAAAGCTGCGTTTTCACCAAGTATCCCATTTAAATCTGTAAATCGCTGTTAAAAGTTTTCTGTTAGTAATATCGAAAAACGAAAACAAATAATTCATTTTAAGTACCATATGTATTTAATATGTAAAGTTACAGGTAATACTGATACGTATTTTTTTTTTAATATGATTAATTTCATAAAATGACACGAAATAAAATATTCGTATTTCTCATTAATAAAAAAATATACGCATCAGTATTGCCTGTAATTTGTATAATAAATCCATATGGTATTTAAGATAAAACATTCTTTTTTGATTTTTCATTCTTACAGTAGAAAAATTTTAACAGATTTAAAGTTTTATGTTGGCAATCCTAGCGACGAGGTCGTGCTAACGCCGTCTTAATTCGCAAATGTCGTAAGTCCAATTTATTTCAAAATTGATATTTTGGTGTCATCTTTCGCAAAAAAATTAAAGCTATATTCTTGGTTCAAATGTAGTAACTCCAGAAAATTGGAAAAACCTTGAACCAGGCAAAATGATTTCAGTCGTATGCCCATATTGTTACGTGTTTGCCGTCCATATAAATATCTCAAACCGTGCACTCGTTGATTGAAAGTTCAGGTAACACACTATGGCGTACTCCCCCGGCTCCTTAAATTTTGGCCGCCCTAGCGTCCCAAGCCAAACTTTTTTGAAAAAATTATAGCAAAATAAATCGTTTCTCTCTTGAATGGTTAGGGACCTGCTATATTAATGTTACAACTTGGTGGAAATAGGTCAATTACAGCAGAAGATCTACTTGCTTAATTTAGTCATTGTTTCGCTATATGCATTTATTAGCATCCTCGGGACTAATTAAATTGGGTTTTTTGTACATAATGAGTAATAAATTAAATAACAAACAAAGACTGTTACAAGACGTAGATTGAAGTAAATACAACATATAACATATAAATGGTTTTTAACGTTTCAACGGTAAACATAAAAAAATTTAATATCATGTTTAATTTGGATACACTTTCATTACAATTTGCTACCCTGCGCCCCAAAAGACACGGCACGCCACTGCTAACACTTACTCACTACTTTATTAACTAAAAAATTAACAACGGAGGATTTAACTATAACCACAATTAAGCACTTAAATTACTGCTTTAGTCTCAATCTTATTTGTTCTTTACTCGCTCAATTCTAAACCTGTACGTAATTTTAATTTTCTCCCGATAATACTAACTTGGCTCATGAAAACAGTATTAGGATAGTTATTGTTGGGACTTCCATATTTATAGACAGTGAATATCTTGCTGTATGCCCATATTTTAGGTTATAAATATGATACACATTTTAATTTCCTTTACTGCCTGATGATGCTGACTGTTTTGACGAAACGCGTAACTACACTTTGCTATATTTTGGTGTGTGTAGAAATTAGTTCAGTCTGAGTGAAGTTATTGATAGATTAGCAACAGTAAAAGCGCGTAAGAGTTTGTGATTGCAATAACTTTGGTAATAATTGGATAACGCTTATCTAAAAGGAACCAAGCGCCAAAATGGCAAAAATGAGTTAATCATACCAAACAACTTGAATATCTATTTACCTACTACGTTTGTGTATAAATAGATTTTTTTTTTAAATAATTGTACAAAAATTGTAAAATTGGTAGAAATATACCAAAAAATATTTCAAGACTGCTTCTTCAGTAAGTGTAGTATTATGTGTATTTTTGCATATTATAATTTATTTTTACTTACTGTGTTCATGTTTTATCTGCCAACAATTCTGACATGGTTATTTATGATGAAAATAAGGGGGAGGCAAAATTTTCATAATTATATTTGCAGTACAACTTGCAATATTAAAACAGAGTTTCTCTAAAATGTGCAAATGTCACTTGGTTCCTTTTAGATAAGCGGTATCCAATTATTATTGAGAAACTATTTTTATTTTTTTATATACTTCATGTTCATCTCTTTATTCTTGTTATTGTTTGTCATAGGGTTACATAGCATACTGTCTGAATGTTATTTGTGGCATTCTCTAAATGTCTCTTTTTCTTTTTTGGAACTTACTACCAAAGAATAATTCTTCGCTATCTAAAAAATACAGTTAGTTACCCAGTATATTACTGGAAAGATAAACCTCTGCGCTTATGACTTTACGTCAGAGGGTGTTTCTTGACAACTAATATGAGGCATAAAAATAATAATATAATTCCTTAACATTTTGGAAAATGAATCTGTTTCCTTCTTCACAGTTATTTATCTTTTTTTTAGAATATGTCAAGCATTAAATTTGATACATATATTATTTGTTTATGTAATATCCATAGATACTTTCATAGAACTGTTGATACTTAAAAAAGTATACAATATTAATGTTGTAGAGTGAAATGAAAATAATAGCGCTGAAAATTTTTTGCTAATTATTATTTACGAACTTATCACAGATAAGTATAACATATATCTTTTTAAGCAATTATTTTTCCGGCTATTTGCCAAAACGCTGAAACTTGGATTACAAAAAAGATAATATGCACATTAATGTTCAGTACGACCGACTCTATAATGTAATTTTTAATTCCAACTATTCTGTTCAGTAAAACCAAAAATAAATGAAACAAAAGTACTCACTAGTTGAACAACCACTTTAAAAATTTCACCGGCACACAAAAAAAAAGTTGTTAGTACATTTGACGCCACCTACCTCCCGACATGTATTTCAACCCGCTGAATCCGAATTTGAAGTCAGGTTGGACCGTACACCCTCAAATATCGAGTAAATTAAAAAACCGTAAAAAATAGCGAAAATTGGGTGTTTCGGTAATAAAAAAAATTTTGTGGATCTAAACCAAGCCTAATTTTTATGTATTTCGATCCGCTGAATACGAATCTAAAGTATATTTAGACCATAAGCCATTTTAAATCTAAGTAAATTGTAAAATACCCTCGAAAATTGCTAAAAATGGTCAATCATTCTCTTCATTCTGTTTATACGTAATTTTTTTATAGATGTTACAATTTTTCACATTTTCAGATTCTAAACTTGTATTTTATGCATAAAAAAATACAAGAAACGTATTTAATCGTGTTTCATAGATTTTTTTCAATTTTTTCAACTGCAATTTTTTGCTATTTTATCGTTTTCTTGCGATTTTTTGAGATTTTGAGGGATTAATAGGCCAAATATATTTCAGATTCAGATTCAGCAGATCAAATTACATAAAAATCCTCTTCGATCCGGATCTACAAAATTTGTTTCATCAACATATTCACAATTTTTTGCCATTTTTAGCAATTTTCGAGGGTTTTTTACAATTTACTTAGATTTAAAACGGCTTATGGTCTAAATATACTTTAGATTCGTATTCAGCGGATCGAAATACATAAAAATTAGGCTTGGTTTAAATCCACAAAATTTTTTTATTACCGAAACACCCAATTTTCGCTATATTTTACGGTTTTTCTATTTACTCGATATTTGAGGGTGTATGGTCCAAACTGACTTCAAATTCGGATTCAGCGGGTCGAAATACATGTCGGGAGGTAGTTGGCGTCAAATGTACAAACAACTTTTTTTTTGTGTGCCGATGTTTTCAGCGTTATTATTTTTCATTTCACTCTATATTTTAAACTTTTACCAAGAAGAGGATACCTAATATGTTTTTATATTAATTTTGTTCAATTCTTCGTTTAACATCGGTAACCACGTTGTACCAAAATCTAAAGAGCATTTTTCTTAATGTAAGGTTAGATGAGCATACATGCTTGGTGAAAATGGACATAAAATAAACAGGGATTCGGCAAAAATTTTAATGAAAGAAGCGGACAGAAAAAAAATAAAAATTAAGAAATCGGCAATAATATTATGGAATGAAGAAAAATGTTTATCCCATTGTTCTGTAGATTTAGGTACAACGTGGTTACCGATGTTAAAAAGAAAAATTAAACAAAATTAATGTTGTATAATTTTTAAGTGTCAACAGTTCTATGTACGTATCTATGAATATTACACAAACAAATAATATATGTCAAATGTCAAACTTGACATGTTCTAAAAAAAAGGTAAACTTGAAAAAAATAAACAGATTCGTTTTTCGAAACGTTAGTAAATTATATTATTATTTTTGTGTCTCATATTAGTTGTCAAAAAGCACCCTCTTACTAATCTTTTGACGTAAAGTCACAAGCGCAGAGGTTTATTTTTCCAGTAACATACTGGGTAACTAACTATATTTTTTAGATAATGAAGAATTAATTATGTGATAGTAAGTCGATCCCAAAAAAAGAAAAAAGAAAAAGTTACATAACATATATTGTAAGTTTACACTTTGGATAAAAAAAATTTGTGCCCATAATTATTAAATAATTTAAAATTTTATAAAGTTTTATATTTAATTGGAGTCCAAAAAATATTTTGCACCAGAGCCCTTAGTCAACAAGCTACGCCACTGCTTCGTGCGCCTTATATATCTATCCATGAATGTCTAGAACTTTCTTCACTATTGTGTGTATTGTTTATCTAATTCGTTAATTCGATGGTAGGACTACCTCAGGGCACAGCCCGGAACCAGTAGTCTACCCAGTGCATTGGCGTAACAATACGTAGGTTAAGTTTTAACGAAAATATCGTATGTCCACCAGTTGGAATGTAATGATGTGGTGGCCCTCCAAGTTTAAGTGTTATATTTGTGAAGTAATACATACTTTTGCAATTAAGTGGTTCTGTAATGCATTGTAAGTAGTAATGATTAAAAATAAGCATGATGAAATGCATTTTAATAAATTTAATAGATTTTATAATCATATTAATAGGTAACGGAGTTACGATATTTTCCATTATGAGAATTAATCAAATATTGTTGTAGTTGCTACATTTTCCCTTTCTCGTCTATCCTGTAAAATTTTAAATTTTGGACTTACGATCATTGCATATTAAGCCGATGCCGACGTTATATATAATAAAAGTGTCAGAATATGAAAAGTTCAAACATTTAAATTTCCAAAAGTAGCAAGCGGTATTTTCATCCACATAAATCTGTAAAGCACTCTTAAACTTTTTTATTCATAATACCCAAAAACAAGAACAATTATCTCATTTTGAATCATATGCAGATTTAATAAGCAAAATTATAGACGAAACTAATGTCTATTTAATTTTTTTATTCATAAGTTCGAAACATGAATTTAGTGTTTTATATTTAGTACCGTTTAACGAAAGTTACATATCGAACTTCACTTACTTCACTTACTAAACATGCATTTTATTTAAAATAATTGTTTTGCAAAAGCCAAAACTAATTGATTTTGCGACAATGACATAAAAAACTTTTCGTAATTTGTTCGTGAAATTTTCTGACAAAATACACACGTGTGAATTGCAAATTCCCCTGTAGATTTGAGCATATGACTAACTGTCTTTTGTATAAACCGCCCAATCTGTCCTTTCAATGACTAATTATTGATACCATCCCAAGATTTCACAATATTATAAATTATTTCTTCTAAAAAAAATTTAAATTAACTAAATATCTCCTCTCTATCTATACCATCTCATTGTATAAAATAAACCCTGATGGCAGGAAGTGCCACTGTACGTGTGCATGAAGGTACTTAATTCCCTAAATAAAAAAAAAACTTTTGATGCTTACCTAGGTTCCAAAAATGTAAAGATGCAAAATAGACAGTAAATGTTCTAATTAAAAATTATTATGATCTGAAAAATTTACCACCTTTGCCTATAAACTTTTAAAACTATCTAATTGTGGTACATTTTGCATCCTCGCTGCCTTTCGCACAATACCGATCGTCATCTACATCGCTGCAGTTAGTGATATTCATTTTTTAACAATTGGTATTTGTCCCTGATAATTGACATTGATAAAAAAACTAATGAATTTGTGATTGTTTAATAAAAGATGATCGTTTTTACAAAATGTCCACAATTTAAAAAAATAATAATAATAATATTACCATCAAACCAAAAATTCTATTGAGCAACGGTGTCATTATTATGATTATTATTATTATTAGTCAATCATCTTCTAGAATGATTTATTCGGTTTATTTACTATAAACGAAATCTACATATTTT
The DNA here is from genome assembly GCA_029963845.1 of Rhamnusium bicolor. Lineage (NCBI taxonomy): Eukaryota > Metazoa > Arthropoda > Insecta > Coleoptera > Cerambycidae > Rhamnusium > Rhamnusium bicolor. Next base: position 229,390 of record JANEYF010000780.1, read on the forward strand.
TAGCGCTACAATTTTATTTTTGTTTTGGTAATTCTTTTTTGAGCATATTTCAGTTAATTTAAGGCATTATTTATTTAATATATTTCTGTTCTGTTTTTTATAAATATAGTAACTATTTTTAAATTGTATATGTTTTGCCAATTTACGAATGTTGAATTGGATATAGTCTATTCCGAATGAATTTCAACAAAAATTAATAAACAACCACCCTTTGTGCGCTTATATCTTCCGAGGAAGACAATTTATTACTGAATTATATTTGAACTAATTCATTCGTTTCGATTCTAGAATCATCATTATCTTCTGCTCACCCTGTTTAATTTTAATAGGATTATTATAGAATATGCAGGATATATTCTGTTATTTAAAGAGGTATGTAAATTAAAAATATGTAAGCAGAAAAAATAAATCCAATCCTGTTAATTACATGATCCACGAACAGCTCGTTTATAAGAAATAATATTACAAAAAATGATGTCGGAGTTGCAACAAATTTAATCTCTGTAATACAACGTTTGATAGATATTTAAATTGATAGAAGTCAAACTATGAAACAGTTTCATAAATATATTATATAGAATACCGTAATTTGCATTGAAAACTGCCGAATGAAGCAATGCTACACTTAGGTCAGATTTTCGTAATGCGATAATGCCCAATTACCAGCTACAGCATTACTAAAATTCTTACATGGACTATTTATGATGCAAAAATGAGTCCTAAAACAGATGTTGAGAGGCTCTCTCATTTACAAATGCTAGAGAAATTTTGACACAGTCACCTAAAATTTCGTTTAATTATTTTTTAACAAAGATTATCGAGGCAGAATTTTTTGGAGGGGAGGCATTAATATTACCTAGTAATTTTAGAAAGAGGTATATTTTTTCTCAGTCCATAGGGTGAAGCGAAGTAAATATGAAACACTTAAAAATCAGCGTAAAAGTGAAACAGGCCGCTGTAACTAATTAAGTTTCATTGTCTGTTGCATAACTTTCCCTGTAACGACAAAACAAATTGAAGTTCAGTTTTATATTGATTTTGTGCAGAGCAAATAGATCACAGATGATAATGTCCTTTTTGTATAACTTTTGGCAAATTAGTTTATTTTTCTGATCGTTGAAACTTTTGGAAAAGCATTAAACACAAATTAGGGAAAATGTGAGGCAGCGCTGGGGAAAAATATGAAACTATTGAATTACGAGTTTCTGCAGGTCTGTATAAGTTAAAAGTGGGTAGGTGTTTTACTCAGTATAAGTTGTGACTTCGGCATAGGAGCATCGTTGAGGACTCGGTTGAGGATTAGTGGTAGTTTCATTCAAGTTTTAATTTATAGTTAACAATGTCTAGAAATTATATTGAAAAATGTGCCAAATACCCCGAAGCTAGGGTTTCTGTGGTGGATTGTGAAGCTGTTTTAGGAATTCTTCCAATCACTCAAATTGTGCAAATAAGTGCAGATAGAGTGAAATATGTATTTCCAAAACCAGTGCCAGTAGTTGAAAAGTAGCTTTTAACGTGGTGCATTTTCCCCCATTCTTTACTTATTTTATACATATTTTTTATTTGTTTTATATTAGTACTAAGTTAGCAAGTCTTTTTTTTACATTAAATAAACTGTTTTTCATTATATATAACGGTTTCTTTCAATAAAAATCACAGGCTCTTTAACCGTATTTGAGTTTTATTGTAATTTTCATCACCATCACATTCATTTTATTTTATTCTGTACTGAAGTATAAAAATTAATAAGGTTGCAGCACATGATTTTTATTCAGCTTTTTCCCCTTGTTTCATTTTTACCACGCAAATCTTGTTATCTTGAATAGTATAGGAGTTACAAGCTTGTTTCATATTTTCCCTTACATGCTTCACTTTTTCCCAAAATCGAGGTTAAAAGTGAAACAGTTTTTTTTTTTGTTTACATTATATTTGATTAAAAAAACATGCATTTTTGAAAAGATCAAGTAATACTACATCTAATACATAAATGGGAAATTTCAATTTGTATTTATAAGTAACTGAAAAACCGAAAGTTTTATATTTTGTTTCATATTTACCCCACTTGACCCTACCGAGTGTAAATAAAACCTGGCTCAGCCTTTCTAGTTTCAATGTTTATAGAAATAAATCTATGGTGAATTCTAAATATCACAGTATACATTTGATTTTTTCTTCTTTTAGTGAAAATTATAATTTTTGATTTAGAGTGCTGTAATTTGCAAAAAATGTTTCTAACGGGGTTTCTTAGTATTACAAAAATTTAATTACAGTTTTATGATAAATTCTCTCTTACATAGTAGCCTTCAAAGGTAAGAAAATCAGTTTTTCTGAAAAATTCGTATTTGTCAAATCTCAAAATGGTGGCTCATCACGATATTTAGAAATTACATCTTTTTACGATTACAGCGATATCCATAACTTAGCAATTCAATAAGAATTCACAGTAGAAAAATCAAAATTCTACTAAATAAATAGGTATTATAATGTAATTCACAAAACGCGATACACAAAGTAGTGTGCTGTGAAAACAATTATTTCAAATAAAATTATTTGTTTAAAATTGCCGTCAAAATAGTTATCAAGTTAACAATGAATATACTAGCATTACAGTAAGCGTAATTTAAGGGTACTAGTCTCGACAGGTATTTTAAACAAATAATTTTATTTGAGATAATTGTTTCCACAGCACACTGATTTATGTATTGGGTTTTCTGAATTACATTATAATACCTATTTATTTAGAAGAATTTTGATTTTTCTACTGTGAATTCTTGTTGAATTACTAAGTTATGGGTATCGCTGTAATCGTAAAAAGATGTAATTTCTAAATATTGCGATGAGCCGCCATTTTGAGATTTGACAGATATGCATTTTTTAGAGAAACCCGATTTTCTCACCTTTGAAGGCTCCTATATAAGAGAGTACTTATCATAAAACAGTAATTCAATTTTTGCAATAGTAAGAAGCCCCGCCAGAAAAAAAAAATCACAGCACTCTAAATCAAAAATTAAAGTTTTCATTAAAAAAAGAAATAAATAAAATATCAAAGAGTAATATATACTGTTATATTCAGAATTCACCATAGGTTCCAAAAATGTAAAAATATATAGGATGTTCCATTTAAAATAAGAAATTTGGGGTAATTTCCGGCGAAACCGGTAGTGCATAAAAATTGGAAATACTGTATTCTAACGCAATTTTATGTGTTTAACAACATATTAAAATGTCATCAATTTGTATATAATGAAAATAGAGGGAGTGAGCCAGGTTTCATTTACACCCGGTGTATGCAGTAAATGTGAAAACATGGTATAAAAATTATAGACTATCACTATCATTCTGGTGAAAATAGTGGTCATATTAAACATAAAATTGGCTGGAAAAAAATTAATTTAAAATTAAATAAAGTGAGAATATATATTATTTAAAGGAAGTTTTATTCATTTATAAATTCAGTTCCTATATTTTTAAAAGGTATGATTTTTCCAAAATTATTAAGAGAGATCATTTTAAAACACTAAAAATGTTTGACAATATCGAGACCGACTTATAAACCAAAATCAAAAGATCCACTTATCCCAATTCTTCTATAATCCGTGCTTTAGCTAGTTTTTCCTGTTTGCTATATGCGTCTTGTTTCATATTAAGATGTGTAGAACCAACTTGGTTGCTTGTTAGATCATAGATCTTTCGATATAATAATTTTTTCCATTTAATTAGGTACTTTACTTACAAAAATTAGTAGCTCGTGATGAAAAATATATCAAATTTTTGTTAGATACATTGATAAAATATATATATATATATATATATATATATATATATATATATATATATATATATATATATATATATATATATTGTAATACTTATTTATTCAACAAAATTTTGATTTTTGCAATAGTATACAGTGATATGTAATCTATCACTATCATGTACTTATAATATCAAAATGTTTTGTAAATATCTCGAAACCGCATACATAAAACGGTTTTCAGTTTTTATAAAACATGTTTTTTACACGTTGCAAATATGTTGTAGTAATGTATTAATTATAGAGCAACCGAGATATATTATTACAGGAAATATTATTCTGTCATATATGCAGTATTTCTTTATTATAGTCATATAATTATTATGATTCAATATCAATTTTAGATTTCTGATTAGTCAAGTCATATATTAAAGAATTTTTTGTATTATGTACTATACCGGGTGTCAACGAGATCATGTATCAACCCGCCATTTTCTGATTATACATGAAATTTTCTATATAATAAATTAAAATTTTTTACATTACCCTCAAATGTGCCGGATTTATTTAAATTTTTTATGAAATTCAATATCAATAATTTTTGTATAAGGAAAATTTTCCAAGTATGCATTGAATATCATAATATGGTTCATTTTTGATATGAAGCAAATATTTTTTATTATAATGAAATTATTTGAAAAAAAATTTAAAATAATAGGAACCCTTATTTTATCCTTCCCTATAGGAATTGTCATAATTTAAGCCTTAAATTGGTATAAGTATAACGGATTTCATTATAAATAAATTGTGGCAAATTTAAAACTTTTGGGTTTATGAAATTATAGTTTGTATATAACAACAGTCTTGTCTATTTTTAGTTTCTTGTAATAGGAATATTCCTTGTGTCCAGCGAGATACAAGTAACCGAAAGGTGTCTTCTTATCTCATTGGATCACCTGCATCATAATGAATGCTAGTTAATTACTAAATTTAAAAAAAACAGAAAAATAATTTTACTTCTTATGATACTTGGTTAAAAATTTGCACCGCTGCTCAATTAATTGTAAAATTAACGACTGTATCAATATTTGCTTTATATTTATATTAATTTTTATTTTCCTTAAATATGAATATTTTGCATCTGTTATTTTATAATTAATTTCCTGATTTAGGACTGTGGAGGTACCCAGTTTCTGTCATACCACCATCCAATAACAAGTAGATTGTGAGAAATTTCTGCCGATTTTTAATTACTAACGTGCGACTTGGTGACTAGAATCTTGTTTGTAATACCTAGTGCTTATCAAATTCCCTTTATTTATTTATGTATTTTGGAAAAATGTCTGCGTACGTAAAAAGTGCTTTTCCCTCACTATGCTCGCTTTGCTTCTGGGACTTCTGGCTACCTTCATCTCATTTCCATTTCATATCATTAATCCTGTAGGTTTAAAAACTCAAGTTTTTTCTCAAAAATTCCTAATGCTATTTATTTATCTGAAATATATTTCGTTCATAATTTAAATCGAAAATTATGTAAATGTTACAAAGTAAATTAAATATGGACTGATTTGCCTCCAAAAGTATGCCCTGTTAAATATTTTGATTTGACAAATTTTTGTGATAGATGTTTTGCGTACAATTTTAAGTGTCTAACGTCTTTAGTTTTTAAGTAATGCCAAATTTGTGGTTATTGGGCAAAAGTAAAATAATGCTGTAGCTTGAAAAGCGTATGCAATATTCTATTCATATTTTTAAAGACTTCTAGCAAGTTATTGACTTAACATATATTTTATATGTATGCATTACATTTTCAAACAAAGTTTAGCTTAAACTATGCATCTAACCGCACCTATATCTACTACACTATTTGATCAAGACCTAACTTAATTTTCACTACACGTTTTCATTATTATAATATTTTTACACTAATAAGAACTGTGCATGCAGCATCACTGAGAGATTGTTTGGTTTAAATCAAGAATCTTACAGTGCTTATAGGTAAGAATCATATCTTTATGCATGTCTTTTCTTAAATCTTTTTTTGAATTATTATTATTATTATTATTATATTTATTATCATCTTCGTTTTAATCTTTTACTAATATGTGTTTATTAAATTTTTAGCCATTTGTCTGAGAGGCCAAATGAATCACTTCTTAAAGCTGCCAAAACCGGAGACCTTAAAATGGTAAGCACTTTCTAAACATTTCATAAATTCGTATTATAACAAACTATTTAAATTTATAGCTCGATTTTATGTTTCTTATATGTTGTGTTGGACTTTATAGCACAGCACAATAAAAAACTGAGAAAAAGTATGTCCTTATGGTCGAAATCCATCCCGGAACATTTTGAAAATTTATTTATTTGAAATTTTTTTCAACACAAAAATAAAATCCTTAAATAAAATGATACCAATCGCATTATCTACGATGTTGACATCGTGCACTAAAGTTGACGTAAAATGGTAAATGTTAATAAATGTTTGTATATTCTCATCGTCCTATTCGCCTCGTAGTTTTAAATTTCCTTTATGAACTTTTTTTTATATTTCAGTAAAATTGTATAGCCTTTAAAAAAAATCTAAAATTAGTTCTGTCCATTGAAACGCCAATTAGTTCATTTTTATTACCTGTTGCAAATTTGTATATTCTGTTAATGTTAAATTCTTTTTAGGGATTTATTTAACAAATGGTCATGATTTATTTATGCCAGATTATCAGATTTTGTGTTGAGTGTTCGGATAATCGGAATAATGATAAAATAAATTGACCTACTAGAGGTATAAATAAATAAATGCCTTTATTTATAGCAATAATATTTCAAAATAGGAACACCTATTTTAATGAATGTCTTCTCTAAGACTGCTACACTTCTGATTCATGCAGTCAAATAGAAAATGGGTGAATCTGAATTAACGGCACACTTTGAAGAGTGATTACATGTACATATTATTTCCAGGTGAAGGAACTTCACAGCCAGGGATATTCTTTGCAAACGAAAGATCCAGCAGGCCAAACAATGCTTCATTACGCAGCTCGCTACGGTCATAAGGACATAGTGAAATACCTAATTAGTTACGCTCCCTCCATCTTGAACGTAAAGGATTCTAACTTGTAAGTTTTCTAATCAAATTGTAGAAAATACCAACACGCTTAAGTTGTTATCTAGGTAAATCATTTTGAGAGCATATGTAAATAAAGTTGTATACAGGGCGAGTTGCAAATAAATTACTTTATTTAACGCACTGGTATCGGATATCCAGTAAAATCCAGTAACAAGATGTTTCTTAAATTTGGAACCACCTTTTATTTAGAGCAGAACCAAAATTATACCATTATTACCGAATTACACTCGTACAGTTAAAAAAACCACTGATTTGACAAGGTACAATTTTTTTTAATAATAAGCATAGATTGATAGACCATTCATAAGTAGATCTCTATGTTCTGTAATTATGTATATCAACATTTCATTAAAGTGTAAATGGAACTATAAACTGATTCAAAATGGATTGCTGTTGTTTTTAATTATATTTTAAATTTACTACATAATCTATTTGATAAAAATGTTTTTCTTATTTCGCTCCAGTTTACATTTAAAGATGGTGTAAAATTTATATTTGTGGTCGAAAAAAAATTTGCATACCACTGACATCATTTATACTGAACTATTTGTGTAAAGGGATTTTTTCATTTTGTGGTTAAAATTCGCTCATATGGTACTTTTTCCTCAAAAGTAATTTATAATTGGTGAATAAGAAGAAACATTTTAACATGTATCTTGGAAAATGTATTGAGGAAAAAAAATAACAAAGGGTGTCAATTCTGTAGACAAAAAGTACAATTAAAATGGAGCCCGCTAGATTTAAACCATACAATGCCACAAGTCGGACTTTTTAGTTTTAGTACTGAAAATACTTCTGGGCGCGTATATATATGGGGGCCATCTGCGCATAAATGGAGAAACATGCGACAGATCTGTTGCCTGGCATTATATAACAGAGATACATTACGATTAATGATGACATTTATGTGTCTTACAGAGCTTGTTTATATATTTAAATAGGTTCTTTATTATAATATATAAATGATAGTTTACGGTGATATCATCTATATGTTTTAGTTATTCCGAATGTTTATAAAACAATAATTATATAGGGCCTCTTGTACTTCTCTTAGTTCAAATATGAGATTTCTTAACAATATAAACTTAGGTATCACATACATGGTATGTGGTGTCACATTATAAATGTGACACCATTTTAAATGTTATAAACTTCTGGTTATGATTGTAAAAATTTGCAGGCGGACATTTTTATTTTTTTAGAGTATGATCTTAGGTTTTAAAATTATTATGACCGCCTAATGGTTTAATAAATCTCTATATAAAACACATAAAAAATTAGGTAAATTATGGAAATCATATATTATTTTACAGTGCCGTAGCTATGTGACCAAGGGCCACCGTGCAAAATATTTTAGGGTCCCCAATTAAGTAAAAAATAATTTATGAAATTTTAAATTGTTTAATAATAATTATGAATACAATGTATTTTGTTATCCAAAGTGTAAACTTACAATTTGTGTTATGTACCCTATAACAAACAATAATGAGAATAATGAGATGTGCATGAAGTATATAAAAAAATAGTTTTTCAATAGTACTTATTACCAATGGTATTACAATCACAATTTCTTACACACTTGTATTGTTGCAAATTTATCAATAACCACTCAAATCCGTGATACTGGCGTATTCTCTATTGCAAACTTCAATATGATACTAAAACTGAAATAATTTTTGTACACACAAAATGACAGTAAAGTATACCCACTATCGCCAAATTGACGGGAACTGGCATCGGAACTTTGCGCATTACATAACTGTTACTAAATTTGCGATATGTGTAGTAACAATTACGTAAATCCTACTGAAATCAGGTACTGCATAGTTACACTTTCAAATAACTGCTGCAGTATATATAATGTCGCGGATACTGCTCTGCATTACTTTAAAGCATTTTCAACTGTAAAATGAGAATTAGTAGTAATGCCGACTGCACAGCGTTACCAAAGAATCACTTCAAAGTAATGATAACTGAAAGTGTTCTATTGAAAGTTCCTGTAACGTTGTCGTGGCATTTTCTGGAGCTTTAAAGTTGTTTAACTTATTAGCGACATTAACTCAACACTTTCTAATTCAGAACTATTCAAACATGCCGTCGAAAAGCAGTAAAACAACAATCCGGCATTCATCAACATTTTATAGAAAAGTTGTGTTGCAGTTAAGTGAAGTAAACAATTCAACAAATTATTTGATTGATACGGAACCGACCTTTATTCGTTGAAATAGATAAATAACCATGTTAGTCAAATCGAACAATGCAGTGAGGAACCAACAAATGTTGAAATAGAGAATGTAATTTATTGTGATTGTTTGTGATTTACCATTTATTGTTATTAATAAAAATTTGGCCACAGAACAAATTCGCAAAATTCAGAAAAATGAATAACTTTGGGCAATCGAGATTTTCGCCACATTGAATTTTGTTGGTATTCAAGGTAAATCCTCGAGTTAATCATTTGTTTAATTTTCGCTAATTACACTTCCACCTGTCACCTATTGATGTTTCGTTAGTCCTTAACGTGTTGCCAATCCCAAACAATGCAATTATTTTTACGTATACTCCATTCATTTAATATAAGCACATAAAAAATTCTAGCATACGAGCGCAGTATTATATAAATATATTTTGTGAATTCATATATTGCACCGCGTGCCTATAATAGAGAACTATGCATGACTGAAGGTCGACAGAGGGTCGTTCTGTGAGCCCAGGTAAGAAAATTTGTGCTCATATTATATGAATGAAGTATAGATCGGATCAGCCAGCTCTACCAACTTAAAAGTGAGAGTCGTAAAGTACGTGGGAACTTTTGTAGTAACCTTTTCGTAGTATCGTAGTTTAGGCCAGTTTAAAGCTACCAAGAAAATGGCGTCATTCGTGTCATTTGCTACTTTCTGGTAAATTATTATTGAATGATGACGTCATTTTGACATTTTAACTATTTTTTTATTAAATATAGTCATTTGCAAACATCTTTTATAAATAGACGATCATTATAACTTCATAACACATAAACAAAAAAATGTTTTCCATCAAAAATTTTGCATTTTGCAATGTACATAACTTTTTTTTTTCGAAAAAAACAATTATCATGTAAACATTTTACAGAAAACAAGTAGTCATTTTAATTTCCACACAGAATGAATTCAAAACCTCATGGGTTTATCACCTACAGTGACCTACATATATTTTATTCGATAGATTTAACTTGGACATATTGACTTCTAACTCACAATCAGTAAGTCCGATTGCAATAAATTATATTTTGCCATTCGTCCAAGAGAGAGCAAAATATAGTTTGCTCTCGTACCACTAAAGAGCTATTCCAAAAGTTCGACATTTCTACTACTTGGTTACGTTCCGTTTACGTAATAACGTAGTTGTCAACACGTAACAGGGAATATTCCGGAATAGTAATTTCTACGTAATAACTATTCCTCATTTTGGTGAATGCTTGGTAAACGGATCGTCCCCATTACGTAACGGTAGTTAGTTGCGGAAACTTTTAAAATTCCACTGATGGTAGCACTACGTAGAGACTACTAAATGTGCTGCTTGAGTAGTGAGACGCATTTCGCCAACACAGTTGGCATCATCAGGGAATGAAGAAAATTTAAAATGCGTCCTATTTATAACATAAAATATAGCAAGACATTCACTGTCCATATATATGGAAGTCCAAGCGATAACTATCCTAATGCTGTTTTCATGAGCAAAGTTGGTAACGACAGATAATTAAAATTGCGTATAGGTACTTCGAAATATGATGTCATGATTTTCTTTTTTGTAAGCGGCCTTACGCAATTTGATATAGTAGTTTTTCAGCATTGTAATTTCATAGAAGACCGCAAAAGGTTCTAAAAGGATTTTTATAAAAATTATTAAGTTTTTAAATATCACATTGTGCTTACTTGGTGACTTGAAAAAGGATTCCATTTAAAGTTTCTGTAATTTGTATTAAGTTTCAAATTAGAAAACTAGCAGCTATGTCAGGTATTTTTTTATTCTTACACCTAAAATAGTAAAACGTAAATAATATTTATATATTCATATTACATTTATCTTTTTCTAAGGGGTCAAACGGCACTTCACAAGGCAGTGGCTTACAAATGGCGCAGTATCTGTTGCATGCTGGTGGCTGGAGGTGCAGCACTGGATGTTACCGATCATCGAGGGCTCACTCCAAGATTATTAGCACTTCAGTGTGACGATCAGGAACTGGCCACCTATCTCGAAAGTAAGTATCTATTGATGAAAAACTGTTTAAAAATGTTAATCAAAATGCTTATGGCATTAAAGTCACCAAAGAAATACTTTTAACTCTAGCATGTGTCTTGTTATAAGGATCACCCTAGAGCGGTAAATGAATATTTGGTAGTAGAAAAAATAATATTGTTACGTGTTTGCTATCCCCACAAACACCTACACTCGTAGATTCGTTGATTGAAAGTCCAGGGAACACTTAATCACTACTTTATTTACTAATTAACAATTAACAACAATAGATTAATCACTTTCCTAATTATAATCACAACTGAACACTTATAAGTCTCTTTCGTATTTCTTCTTTACTCGTTCACGTTCGACTTCAGACTAAGTCTCGGCCCACCGTGCGTCTTATTTATACATCCATTTACCCAGTCTAGAGCACTCCAGAATATTCCCGGCCGTTCTCATACAATTCCAGTCTCATCTAACCAGTCTACACAGTCCAGTGGCGTAACACTGCCCTCTTCTTAAGCCTGAACGTCCCGATCAGGCAATTCATTGTTCCCTGCATACTTGGCTAGTCTCTCTATATGCACCACCTTCATCTTGGATTTTGGGCTTTGCTGAATTCTATATACAACGTCGTTTAGTCTGGTGACGACAATGTAAGGACCTTCCCAGGGCGGGTGAAGCTTCGGGGACCTGCCTTTCTTTCGTTGTGGGTTATATAGCCAAACCAAATCTCCAGCCTGGAACCCTCCTGAATTTGCCTTAAGATCATAACGAGCCTTCATGCGATCACTTGCTTCGGTCTCGTACCAGCTCATGGATATTCCTTAGCCGTTCACCTACTTCATCGGCGTAGTCATTTATGGAAAGTCGCTCCTCATCTGGTGTGCCAAACACCAAGTCACATGGCAGTCTAATCTCACGTCCAAACATCACCCGAGCCGGCGTCTGTTTTGTTGTTTCATGAATGGAGGCCCTGTAGGCCATAAGGAAAAGAGGTAAGTGACGGTCCCAATCTCTCTGATGTTTCTCAACCACTTTGGATAGGTGCTCCTCCATGGTTTTATTATATCTCTCCACCATTCCGTCTGATTGTGGATGTAGGGCTGTTGTTCTTGTCTTATGAATTCCCAGTAAGCGACACATCTTCTGAAATACCCCTGATTCAAAGTTTCTTCCTTGATCTGAATGCAATTCTAGGGGCACGCCAAATCGACATACTAGATTATCTACCAGAGCTTGAGCGACAGTGGCTGCTTCTTGGTTGGGTATGGCCACTTACTGAAATAATCCATGGCAACTAAGATGTATTTGTTCCCATCATCTGTCATGGGGAATGGACCAGCTACATCGATCGCAATTCGCTCAAAAGGAACCCCTACGTTATATTGTTTAATTTGGCCCTTACTTCTTGTCCGTGGCCCCTTACTTGCCGCACAAACTTCACATTTGCGGCACCAAGCTTCCACATCTTGGCGGCTGTTCACCCAGTAGAATCGTTCGCGTACTTTAGTGAGAGTTTTGTTGATGCCAAAATGTCCGCCAGATATTCCATTATGCACTTCCTGGAGTACTTTTGATATGCGACACCTGGGAATTACTAATCTCAAAGAAATTTCTTTCCCGTCTGGACTTTCCCAAGCTCTTTTCAACAGTACATCCTCTACTCTAAGGGAATCCCATTGTGCCCACAAAGCCTTCAGTCCCACTGCCTTGTCTGAAATGTCCTTCCAGCCAGGTCGGGCTCCTCTTTCTTTCCATTCCAGAATAGGACCAGTTTCTTGATCTTTTAACTGCTCTTCTCTTAATGCATCTTTTTGTCCAATCGTCAGGAACATCAATTTTAAGGGTGTTTACAATTATTATCCCTTGTTGTTTTTCCACCCGGTGGCAGTGCTTGCAGTCTTCCCGACAGGGTCTTCTGGAGAGAGCGTCTGCATTTCTATGAGATTTTCCAGGACGATGGTCGATTTTAAAATCGTACTGCTGCAGTTTTTCTATCCAGCGGCTAGTTGGCCTTCCGGAGTCTTCAATTGCAATAACCACTCTAATGCAGCATGGTCGGTCCGAACTTTAAAATTTTGTCCAAATAGGTACTTGTGAAAATGGTCTATGGACTTGACAATGGCCAATAGTTCCTTTCGTGTCACACAATAGTTACCGTCTGGCTTCGACAGCGTCTTGCTGAAGTACTCAATTACTTTTTCCTGTCCATTTTGAATTTGGGAAAGAACACATCCAAGTCCAGAATTACTGGCATCTGTATCTAATACGTAGAGACCTTTCCGTTCTGGGTATGAAAGAACCGGACTCGAACACAGTGCTGATTTTAGTGTTCTGAATGATGTTTCGCACTCTTGTGTCCATTGGTACTGAACCTTCTCTTCTGTAAGCCGGTGTAGTGGCTTCGCAATATCAGCAAATCGTTTCACAAATCGTCTGTAATAAGTGCATAGACCAAGGAAGCTTCGTACTTCGTGAACATTTGAAGGTCTCGGCCAATCTCGTACTGAGGAAATCTTGTCTGGGTCTGTTCTTATCCCCTCCGAAGACACGACATGTCCTAGGAATTTGACCTCTTTCTGGAACATTAGGCACTTTTTGGGATTTAATTTCAGGTGTGCATTTTTAATTCTTCCAAACACTTCTTGAAGGTTCTTCAAATGCTCCTTAAAATCCCGTCCCATAACCATCACATCATCAAGATAAACTAGACATGTCTTCCAAGTTAGTCCTCGTAGTACCAGTTCCATCAGTCTTTCAAAGGTCGCTGGCGCATTGCACAGGCCGAAAGGCATCACAGTGAATTGATAAAGGCCACTTCCTGTCGAAAAGGCTGTCTTGTCTTTATCATCTGGATGAAATCCCACTTGCCAATATCCACTTCGAAGATCTAGAGTGGAAAACCACTGTGAACCTGCCAGCGTACTTAGTGTGTCATCAATCCGGGGTAACGGATAGCTGTCTTTTCTAGTGACGTCATTCAGCTTCCTGTAGTCGACACAGAATCTTAAAGTTCCATCTTTCTTAGCAACCAAAACTACTGGCGACGACCAAGGACTGGTTGATTCCTCAATAACTCCGTCTTTAAGCATCTTCTGTACCATTGCAGAAGCCTCTTCTTGTTTTGCTAATGGGAGCCTCCTAGGTGGTTGACGAATAGGAGCTGATTCACCAGTATTTATCCGCTGTTGCACTATGTTGGTCTTTGTAAGAGCTTCTGTGTCCTTTGCAAATACTGTACTTTCTTTCTTCAAAATTTTTAAAGCTTCTCTATGTTCATCTGGAGTTAAATGTTCTAACTGGGGATTTAACATCTTCACAATTTCTTCGTCCATATCTGTAGACGAAGCTCCAATGATTTGTTCTTCACATCTCGCAATCCATGTGACTGGTTCGTAGGTGCCAATTGCTTCGCCTTCTTTGAAAGTCATTGAGTGTGAATTTAGGTTAACAATTCTAATCGGTATCTTGTCTGTAGTCTGTGTTAACGTCCTTGCCAGGATTACATTGTCTGTCATTTTAATTGAGTCATCCTTCTCAACGAGGCCAAAGCGGTATCCCACAGAATTTTTCTCCAGGACTGCCGCAATTACTTTCTCTGTTCGTGCAGGAATTTTTACTGTCCTCGAAGTTAGTAGTCTAATATTATGGAATTTTTCATCTACCGTTGAAAGAACAATTTCTTCATTTCCAATCCTGAGAACTCGTTCTCCAACGTCAAGTACAAATCCATATTTTTCCATAACGTCTAATCCTAAAATGAAGTCATCTGTAATGTCAGCTACGATAACTTGATGTTTAAAACATAAGCGGCCAATCTGTAGCTCCATGTCGACTTCCCCATGAACCGCCGCCCTATCTCCCGTAGCTGTCCGGATGACTAATCCATTTTGTCCTTTATTTATTTTGAATCTCGTTATGAATCCTGCCTGTACTATTGATGACGTAGCTCCTGTGTCGATTGTGAACACACATTTCTTCTTATCTACATAACCCTCCAACAACAGACTACTTTGAACTCTCCGAAGTTGGGAAACTTTTATTTCTCGGGGGTCACAACATTTCTTGGCCAGCGTAGCCCCCAAATTGCCAGTTTTCCTGTGGCTCCTCAACCACAGCAGTATTTACCCTTTCCGGGCTGCGTTGACAGTTTCTCTTGATATGGCCCACTTTGCCACACCTATAACAAGGGATGCCTCCATTCGGCCTCCCACTACTTTGTTGCTGGTCTTGTCTCTGCTGGGAGTTCGATTTTGTCAGTAATTGGGTCACCATCTTGTGTAGATCAGATATCAGGTTTTGTGTTGTGTTGTCTGGCTTGTCTTCCTCCACACTCACAGCTCGTACTCTCTGATATGATTGTGTGGTATCCTTATAGGCAGCCTCAATCTCCAGTGCATGTACTAAAGCCTCACTACTAAGCTTATGCCTGGCCAACTTAAGAATTCGCCTAACTTCCTGGTCCCTTACTCCATCAATAAATGTACCAACTGCTAACTGTTGTTGAAATTCCATTGGTTCATCAGGATAAGCTAGATGGGATAATCTTTCTACCGCCGCCTCGAACTCCTGGAGGCTTTCTCCACCTCGTTGTCTGCGTGATTTGAGCTGAGCCTGATATACTTGGGCGAGATGTTGGTCGCCATATCTTAGTTCTAATGCTGCCTCCAAAATGCTAAAGTTTTGTTGCTGTACGGCAGGAATTGTTTGGAGCAGGTCTAATGCTTGGCCCCTTAGTGCTAATACCAATGATGTTGCTTTTTCCTCATCGTTCCAGTTATTTGAACGTGCAGCTGCCTCAAATTGTCTCTTATAAGTTGACCATGAACTTTGACCGTCGAATGAAGGTGGTTGTAACCTAGCACCAGACGACAGTACTAATTGGCCTCCCTTCTCTCTTAATTGTTGTTTCAACCGGGCTATCTCCCCTTCAACTTCACCGACTTTTCCTTTAACTTCAGTTATTTCTCCTTCAACTTGGCTGACTTTTTCTTTAACTTCACTTACTTCAGCCTGTACATCTTCCTTCAATTGTTCAGTGACCGAGAGCATGACTTGATGCTGTCCCTCCATAAGTTGTCTTAATTCTTCCTGGCGTTCCTTTCTTTGCTCTTCCTTTTCTTCCTGTCGTCTTATTTCCAGGCCTTCGATCATTTTTACCAAGTCTTCTTTTTCTTCCTGTCGTATTCTCTCTTGTTCTTCTTTTTCTTCTTGCCGTCTTCTCTCTTGTTCTTCTTTTTCTTCTTGTCGTCTTCTCTGTTGTTCTTCTTTTTCTTTCTGCCTTCTTCTTTCTTGATCTTCCATAATCTTTCTTAATTCTTCCTGACGTTCTCTTTTCTGTTCTTCCATTTGTCGCACCAATGCTGCAAGTAAGTCTTGTGTTTGTTTCTCCGCCATGCTTCCGTAAAATGTTAATATCACGTCTATTTTAATAATGGATTGTTCCAGAAAAATCTCGAAACAGCACTAGAAAGTCTTATTTAGAGTCTATACTTCTTTTGTGTTGACAAAATTCACTTATCTCCACTAATTGTGCAATGGAATGTTCGAGAATTTTCACGAAATATCACTAAAAAGTCTTGTTTTGAGTCTATAACACGTTCCCGTTAACACAGTTTACGTATCTTCTGTGATTTCCAAATCGAATGTTCTAGAATTGTCACTAAAAATCACTTATAGTCTTGTTTTCAAGTCTACAACACGTTCCCGTCGACACAATTCACATATCTCCTGTTGTTTTCAAATAGAATGTTCTAGAATTTTCCCGAATTTGCACTAGTAGTCCTTTTTCTCAGTCTACAACACGTTATTACTAGCGGCACTCGCGTATTTGCAGCTATTTCTAAATCGAATGTTCTAAAAACTTCTCGAAAATCCACTTTAAAGTCACTATTCAGTCTAGAAATAGTCCTCAAACACTGTCCAGTAGTTTAAATCTTCGTGTTACCACTAATTTCTGAGAATAACACTGTGGAAATTTTTCGATTATTCCAGAAATTTCTCTTCCAATCCTCTTCCGACACCAAATTGTTACGTGTTTGCTATCCCCACAAACACCTACACTCGTAGATTCGTTGATTGAAAGTCCAGGTAACACTTACTCACTAATTTATTTACTAATTAACAATTAACAACAATAGATTAATCACTTTCCTAATTATAATCACAACTGAACACTTATAAGTCTCTTTCGTATTTCTTCTTTACTCGTTCACGTTCGACTTCAGACTAAGTCTCGGCCCACCGTGCGTCTTATTTATACATCCATTTATCCAGTCTAGAGCACTCCAGAATATTCCCGGCCGTTCTCATACAATTCCAGTCTCATCTAACCAGTCTACACAGTCCAGTGGCGTAACAATATGTTATGATAATGCCACTGCACAAAGCGCAGGATATAGGTACTCGATAAAAATCATAAATAACAGACACGGTTACTATGAACGTATTAAATAACAATTTACTCCAAAACGGAGTTGGAGTGCAAAATATTATGTTGTTTTATTGTTCCATCATCGCCATTGTTTTGGCGCTGGCAGATTCTACGTCCATGCGAAATTTTAGTATTGTTTCATTCAGATTTAGTTTACATTTAATTCTAACATCCATCGAACGAATACAGGGCGTCACTGAGATATGATTCACCTCCTATTTTTTTGTTTAATTTTCAACTTAGAAGAGTGAGATCATGCATAGTCAACACACAAATAAAAAGACATTATTTGACACAAAGAAAATTTATAACTTTTGGTTTCAACAGAAATAATAGCAACTTAATTTTTACCGTGACCCCATGTATGTTGTTACATTTTTGGATGGATTGGATGGATGGATTAAGTTCTGAGTTCGCCAATGTGACATTCTTGGGTGGGACTTTTGTTTTTTATATTATTAGATGCAGAAAACACATTAGGCTTACAAAAATTGTAAATGTACGTTTCAAATGAAGCTCTGTTGTTTCTTTAAAGAAAGAATTTATTGAATTATGTACAGGGTTATTCATTATAAATTACCCACCACTTATCATCGTTATTATTGCCTATAGAAAAAAAGTTTTAAATAAAAGTTGTGTGGTTATGACTGAATTTTGTTAAAATACTATCAAAAGTATAGTAGCGTGCAGATTTCATGGGTTGCAAAAAAAGTAACATATTTTTTTAAACGGGATACCCTGCATATTATTAAATTTTTGGAATGATCCTTTTTTCCTGATTTCAAAAATATACCATATGTTACCCCTACCATATACCATTTTTGAGTTATTAAACGTAGGATATCTTAGTTAAGCTAGTTGCTGTAGATATGGAAAAGTTAACATTATTACAGTGAGCTATGAAAATGACAACTATTATGTTTGATAAGTGACATTTCTTTAATGAAATAATCAAAATGGTTTACAGTGAGGAAGAAAAAGTCCAAATATTTACTTGTTATATACAAAATAACAAAAATAAACGTGCAGCAATAAGAGCATAGGGTGTTGTATCCAAATCGTCCAACACCATCAGAAAACACGTTCCAAAAGATTTACCGAAAGGTGAATAATACCTCCAATTTTAATAGAAAAAAGCGTGTAGTTCAAGCAAACCAGGAAGAACAGTTACATATACTGCTTCATTTCGAAGGTATACCCATCAATATTTATTCGCGAATGGACTTTTTTGAAACATTGTATTATTTTTAGAAAATTCTGAATGTAGTATAAATAATGCACTCGATCAATTAGGTAAAAGTTATTCCAAAATCCAACGTACGTTAAAAAGTAACAGCTACAGACCATATAAAATTTTACCCGTACAAGTTTTAACAGAGGCTCATAAAAGGAAAAGGCTGAACTTTTGCCGCCAGATGAATCAAAAGTTGGATGAAAATCCCGATTTTTTTTACTAAAATATTATTGACTGATGAATCATTCTTTTCTACGGCAGGAGTTTTTAATAGGAAAAATGGAAGGTCATGGAAAAACAAGCACAACAGAAAAAGATTGATAAAACAAATAAATCAGGAAGAAAAACTGTTAGCGTTTGGTGTGGAATTTTCAGAAACAAAATTGTTGGACCTATATTTTATGATTATACTTTAGGATGCAGGATGGGGCAACTCCGCATAGTGTAATACCCGTTCGAGATCATTTGAATAATGTATTCCCAATATGGATAGGGAATAATGGACCTATTAAATGGCCACCTAACAGTCCGGATTTGACTCCTATGGATTAATTTTTTTGAGATTTCTAAGACATTGTCAATGATAATAATAATAATAGTATTCAAGTCATTAAAGACAGGATTCGTTTTGAAATAAACAATCTGAATGTAAATAATGAAACCATTTCCGGTACAATTACAAATATAAAAAGACGTTATCAATTATTCATTGACAATAATGGTGGGCGCATCGAAAATCTTTTATGAGTTATCATTTATTTATATTTAAATTTCCTAAATATACCTTTGTTATCTATTTTGTATAAATATTTGGTTTTTCTCTTCCTCACTGTAAACCATTTTGTTTATTTCATTAAAGAAATGTCACTTATCAAACATAATTTTGTTATTTTCATAGCTCACTTTAATAATGTTAACTTTTCCATATTTACAGTAACTAGTTTAACTAAGATATTCGACGTTTAAAAAAAAAACGGTATATGGTATGGGTAACATATAGTATATTTTTGAAATCAAGAATAAAAGATCATTCCAAAAATTTAATAATATACAGGGTATCCCATTACAAAAAATATATTATTTTTTTTTGTATCGCCTGAAATCTGCACGCTACTGTACTTTTGATAGCATTTTAACAAAATTCTGTTATAACCACACAACTTTTATTTAAAACTTTTTTTCTATAGGCAATAATAACGATGATAACGGGTGGATAATTTATAATGAATAACCCTGTACAAAGATATTAAATACAATGGCTTGAAATTAGTTATTTTTCTCTGTTTCTATGATGTAACTTTTTTTACGGGTTCTGTAATTTAAAATTACAAATAATTCTGATATTTCACATATAAACCCAGGTTCGATTTTATGTATTACTTTAAGTATTGAACTCTTCATCTAATAACCTCAAGGATTTTAAACCCTTTTAAACATATTTCCAGATTCTAATTTTTTTTTAATTGTTATTTCATGAACAAATAAAATGATTGTTAACATGAGTTTTAGCAAAATTCACGTAACATTTTTAATAATAATAGTAAGAGCAAGTAGTGAAAACAAAAAAAAAACAACAATTTATTAGATATCACAGTAATTGTTCATTAATGTCTCTGCACAAACGCGAACATTGAGTGAAGGAGCAAACCTCTTCCCAGTGACAGAGGTCTGTTCTTCAAACATTCTGTCACAGTTGACAGAATGTTTGGACTCTGCCTATGAATGGCAAAAATAGGTACAAATTATAATTCTATTCTGTATTTCTTTTTATCTAGCTCTTTCTATAATATTTTTGTCAGATCAATAAAATCACTTTTTTTTTCGGAACATCCAATGCCGTACAGCCCTCCCGTGGCCTCCAACGCCTCACAGGAGTCGCGTCGGCGCATTAACTACAGCCACTCCCCACATCCCGCAGAGTTAGTAACTGTAGATACCAGAATCGTGTGCCTTAAGCAAACGGGGAGAACCCAGAATGACCGCCTTCTGCATTTGACCTACCAGACACTCGGCTGATTTTGGGCAGGCCGGTATGGTCTTCAGTTCCGAGAGCAGCGTAGGCTTTATCCCTCCGAGACAGCGATTATTAGAACGACAATTTTGATCGAGTAGCCGGAGTACATGACTTGGAGCTCATACCGGAGATCGCGGTGTTTCGTCCGTTTCTCCTCCTACTTCAAGGTGATGTTTTTCCCCGCAGGTGCCGAGAACGCAATGACATACAATACCGTGAGTTGATAGTCGAGGAGGACTATGTCAGGCTTGTTGGCCTGACTGTCGGGAACGAGTAGTTCCAGTAAATCTGGCATTTCTCGTTCTCGACAACGGACTCAATATCTCCGAGGACGTAAGGCAGCACGGATATCTGATCTACCCCGTACGAAAGCCTTAGATGGTAATATAGCACTCGTAACGCCGCCTTATGTCGGTGGATGTAGGGCAAAATCGCGTATACGGGACATACAGATAGTAAGTGCATAAGCGATTCCGGCGCATGACGGCAAGTCGTGCTAGTCTAAGATCCCGACTAAGATCGACCTTCACCCATCTGTTTTCCTAATGAAAGGTATTTTTATCAAAAATAATATCTAAGCAAAGCAAACAAATCGCGGATGGGTTGTCTAATTATATCAGGTCAAGGCTAACCTTAATTAAAAGTAATGTAATTATTTTTTTTTTAATTCTACACTTATTTATTTCCTCAAAGAATTCAATACCAATCGAAAGTACAAAGCATAAGGAACAAGGAAAAGTTAGGGTGTCTATCTTTTACTGCTCGCTATTACTGGGTATAAAGGTATAAACTGGTGAGTTGGTATTATAAATTTACACTCATCTATTTTCACATTGAAATATATATGAAAATAAAGATAATTTTATTACGAACATGGTGGTATTAGGTTGCCTAAGCAAAATCTGTCAACACTCACGGTTGTTGCGCTTTTAAATTCGAGTATTTGAGCCACGCAAGCGGTGCGCAACAGAGAATCGTTGAGCGTACTATTCTGTGCGATAGAGGATGACTCACCATAGCAGCTGCACGTGAGGCAGTTGCCGAGTGAAACAAAGTGCGCATGCTTTTTTCCATGAGATAAATAATATAAAAACAATTTTTAATATAAAAATATGTTACAAAGTAATAATATATAGGTAATATATGTACATATAGTTATCTTTCAAATTTTATCTATTTTATAAAGAAAACAGTAAATAAATAAAAAAATATATATACTGTTTTGGAATATAGTATTTGGATATGCTATAGTAAATTAAAATTGAAATAAATAATTGATTTATAAAACACATATGATAATACACAAAAGCAAAAAGATGCAGAAGTTGTGGCATGACTAAAGATGTACGTTCAGGCGTACAGAGTTAGATAAACTTTACAGATTTCTGTTTTCTCTTTATGCTGCGGATACATGGATACACCATGCATATTAAGCTAAATGTTAAAAAAATATATTTCAGTTGTTTTCTTATCTAAAAAAAAAGAATTTAAATTGTAAGATAATGAAATGGTTTTGATTTTGAGACGTGTTTAATACAATGAAGCTACAAGAAGCTTAGTAGACATTCTATTGAACATATGAAAGAAAAACATTGTAATTAGATTTAAGTTTAGTTATATAATGAAAAGTGAGTGAAAAGGTGAAAAGGACGAACGAAGTTCACAACGTAATGAAATAGGATGAAGGGTATATGGATGTGTACGTTAAAGTACAAAGAGAATTAGAAAGGAAAAAAGTGGTTTATGCCATATCAAAAAAAAAATAAAAAAAGAATCAAAGTTTGTAAAGAAGACGACTTTGACATTACTATAGAAATTTGGATACCGGCAGGAGTTGTTCGGGAAAAAAGTAAATAGAAAAAAAGGGAGTTACATTTTCTGATCTAAAAGCAGGCACACGTTTAATTTCAGCTCCTGAAAAAAAATCCAAATTATATTCAAAATCATGGAAATTTACATTTAATATGAAGAACATTACAGAAGTTACTTACAGGAAGCAGAAGAGAACAATTTCATATGAAAAAAGCGTGGAGGAAAATAATGTTATAATTTTTTAGGAAATAAATTTAAGAGATTAGGCAAGTCACAATACGTGGATGTATTCGTGATTGAGGATGCACATATTTTCACATACTTAACTATTACACTATTACAAAAAGTATATAGTCATACAACAAAAGTAAAGTAAATCGTTTATTTAATTATTATATATATAAAAGAAATATTTCATATTTACCGATACAATACATATTTCAAAAAAAGGATAAAAAATTAATAACACATTGAAAAGTCAGACCTTTCAAAAATTTTTTAAAAAACAAGGCGTAGGTACCAAAAATTTTTGCGTCATTAACAGATGAAGCTGACATTTTTATCGACGAAAAAATGGAAGCTGTTTAAGAGTTTACTGCTTTTATGTATGGTACCAAGCACTACTGCACTAGTGTAAATGACGGGAGATATCGCATTTTTTCAAAACATTATTCGGCTAGGAAAGACAATGAACAATTTATGAAAAAGATTAAAAGTTTCGACACAAATATGATCCCACCATGCTAGGAATCGCTGAAGCAAAAAAATTTACGTACAATATACGTCAATTCTATATGGCTCAATGCAACTGATCTCAATTGTGTCAAACTACGTCCTGAAAATTGCGGTTGGTGATGGCTATTTAACCTTGACCTGATTATAATTAGACAACCCATCCGCGATTTGTTTGTTAACATATTATGTTTGATAAAAAATACCTTTCATTAGGAAAAGAGATGGGTAAAGGTCGATCTTGGTCGGGATCTTTTACTATGCAGTTGATGTCAACACGCAACACGCGGCTACGGTAGACCGAGGTGTTGATAACACCATCTTGGCAGGCCATAATGAATTCCTCGGTCTCCGACTTAAGCCTGGCTGACTTTAGAAAAGCGAATGTCAGCCTGATCGATAAACCCTTTTTATGTTCTTATAGAAGACACCATGCTGGAGTTTATCGACGTGCAGCCGAAACAGATTTTCCTGTTCAGCAGCTCTTGTTCGGGCGGTCATGTGATTTGGCTGAAATCCAGTGACTGACTCTACATCAGCATCTCGCCGGCCACCTCGCCTGGTGTCAAATGCGAGATCGGGTTTATCTGCTGTTCTTTTTGCTGCCTTGAACAATCCTGCTCCCACTCCTACAGTTTCGTGATGTTTTACGAACCGCAAGAGGGGATCTGAGCTCCCGAGTATGTTACATGCCATACTCAAGTACTACTCTGCCATGCGTACACTCCAGGCTCAAGAGTCCTCGGCCCCCCATTGACGTGGGAATTGCACACGAGGAACAGACGATCTGGGAAAAATACTTCTGTGAATATTCATCATATTGCGGGTATCTCTGTCTAATTGGTGCAGCTTATCTACCGTCCACTTCACTACTCCAAAGGAATAGAATTATTATTCATCACATTGGTTCATTGCATCAAAGTAATATTATTAAAAACATCGCCTATACTATTCTTCAAAATCTCTAGACTATTTAATATTTTAATAGGATATTAAGAAAATTTTTTTTCAGAAAACTTTACTCTATAGCACCGTGGTTGCTTTCTCTTTCATTATTTTTTCGTTTTGTGTTGTTACATGACGAACGTTTATTACAGTCCATAAAAAGAGATTAAGTTGTAACAGAAATTACCTTCTGCTTCATTAATACAACACTGGCGTGTTCCAAAGTAATAACTTTGTGTTTTTAATTCAGTGAATATAATTTGTACCGTGTCAAGAGTTGCCGCCTACACATGATATAAACTGAAATTCTTCTCTTGTTCATTTCTAGATTACTAATAAGAAAAAATTAAATTAGATCACTTGTGGAATCAACCTTCTTTATACTGTGCAATAAAATGCCCAATGGATATTTTTTAAGTAAAATATGAAACTGTTCCAGTTAAATACGATAAAGTACATGAATTTTACTTGATGTTTGTAGAAAGCCTCTGTTCTGGTAGTGCATGATAAGAACTTTTCGATTTAAAAATGTATTGTTTTATCGCAATTTGACTTATTACTTCGTTTATTTCGTCTTCCTAATAAGCAATAGTAATCAGTTTCGGATTTAAGAAACTTAGTAACGATATAGTTATATTCATTTTGTTTGTAGATTACCGCAATAGATTTCTGCCTTATCAATATCTAGCTTAGAAAATGGAATCATCAAAATCATCATTCTTATTAGCAACTCCTGGAAATGGAATCATCACTGACATATAAAATCTTTTGGACTAGTTCCTGTTAAATATATATATATATATATATATATATATATATATATATATATATATATATATATATATATATATATATATATATATATATATATATATATATATATATATATATATATATCTTGAAGACGTATCGTTAAAATTTGATATTTTTCCTGCAAACTTAAGAAATGGTTAAAACTTCCCTCTATTTAATTCTGACAACGAAAACGTAACGTAAAGTAAAGGAAATCTAAAATAGCATTCATTCGTATTTAGTCTAATATCCTCTAAGTTATTAGACGGGCGCGTTACTGGCTAGAGAATGTAAACATTTAATTATTCAATAGTCATTCAGGACTCTACAAATACATAGTAGCAGAGACAACCACCAGACATTCAAGTACATGTAAAATTTCTATTGTTTCTATTCGGAATATTGCACTGGTCTACTGTAAATCATATCAATAAAATAAGCGACAACGATTGCAATAATTAAGACACGACATTTTAAATAATCTAAACCACAGAATGGCTAAACAAAAACTTAAGCTTTTTACAATTAAATAATAACGATTATAATACAGGTACCTATGTAATACAAAACCTATATGGCAAAAGAAGTCTAATGTGACAAGCACATAACTTTCTTATACCAATATATATCATCCTGATCTAAAAAAATCATTCTGTTTAATTCTTCACTTACCTCAATTAAATTTTTAAAACGTACCCTAAAATGTTTCAAAACAATTTTTTAATAATCAATTATCAGCGTCCTTCGATACTGTCAATAATAATTCATGTCATATATTTTAGTTATTTCTCTTTATTAGCATTGACAATTTTGTAACTAAATTAGATATTTCAAATGTCAAACGGCCAGATTTATCTTAACCCCATTTTATGAGGTCAATTGCGTACAAAATTTCAGTTTACATCAGCTTTATTTAAGTACTTGGAAAATATATTTTATTCGCTTGATATTGTAGACATGATTTATAATCTTTCATCAAAAATATATATTTTTTTTAAAGTCAAATACAAAAAAGTTTGGGTCCAGTGGACCTCCTTTCAGCTGGCTAATTTTGCTCATCATCGAATTTATCATTGGCCTTTAGAATATGTGTACCAAATTTGAAAGCTTTATCTCAAAAATTGTGGGAAGCACCTACAAAAAATGTTTGTTTTTCATTTTTACATCACATCGTTGAAAAATATTGAAAAAATTGAGAAAATTCAATTTAAAAAGTTCTTAATTGAATACTAATTTTTGGCCACCCTGTACATTTTTAGGAAATGAAAATGATTCAAAAACATTAATTAGATGTCTCGTAACTGGTATTCACATAAGTTTTTCTTAAAACCCACAATTGTGACTGTGGTGATTTTTTTAATATCCATCTGCAAATGCCATTATTTCAACAAAAAAATTCATTACATCAAAGTGGTTGGGAGATAGCCAATAATAATATAGGAATGAATAGAGCCTAGAAAGAGGCTTCAAAAAAATGTACTGATATACATAGCATTCCATTTAAAAAAAAAAGGCACTTGGTCCTGTAATTTCGTCTTGGCTCGCCCTGTATGTTCGAAGATAATTTCCTGTTATAGACTTTTTTATCTAGTTTACTTGCAATTTTTTAGAAAATTTCTATCTATCGTAGAACTCGAGATATCGAGATCCGACGCACTATTGCCTCAACCTGTATAAACATTATTTTCGAATAATAAAATACTATATACAAATCGCTCCGCTTAGTAATGATAATTATTGTTGTTCAAAGAAAGCACTCGCAAATACATAAACAAAATAACAACGATCGAACTGTCACATTTGCTGTTGACTATTGAGAATTTTACATTATTGAATGCATGAATCCATGTTAATATGAAAACATAATATTTTGTCATTTCAAATTGAATTAAGTAAGTACAGTTTTTCATGTGATGATGCAACCTGGTATAACGTATAGAATCTTGGTGACAAGATATGTCTAAACTGTGGGTTAGATATTAAACTATATGGATTGTGACCTCGCGTCTCTGTTCATTAATTACCTAGTATAAATAAAAATACTTAGACAAATACATGCATGTAAAAATCACACTCTTTCTTATTTTTAGATGGCTGACACAGAGAAACCGCCACTGATGGCAGAATTTCCGCTGAAATATTAACATTTTACAATGTATTTTATACTAGTTCTAAGTATTTTTAATAATGCTGCAAAGTGAACATGTACGACGCCAACATTCAGATGATATAAAAAGGATAATCATCATTTGCATAAAAATTGTCGATAAAAAGAAGGTGGCTGCTCCGTAAACGCTGAAATTGATTGCTAAGATTTCGTTCCCACTTTACATTATGAATATCTCAGGAAGTTTTTTCACGCAGAAAATTGAAATAACCAAAAATGTAACTGTTGAGAAACATGAATTATTCAGATCATGCCCGTAAATTTAGATTTCCGTTTTTACTTATTTCTACGGCAAGTATTAGTATTAGTACTTAAAATACTTAAATATACTTATTTTTAGTCTCTATCGTTTACGAGCATGAGCTTTTAAAAAGGAATAATAAAAATTAAGGGAGACATATGCGGAAATTGAGATTCAAATCATCATCCTGTCTGGTTTTTACTTTTATAAATTATAGCTAATAGAATTAGGAAATTAACAGAATTACTCCAAAAAAAAATATTTCTTATGAAATATTTTCAGTAGCAATCTATTTCAAATTGCCGATAATATTTACTAAATTTCAATTTGATAAAAGTTATTAGCAATTTGACATGCAGTTGGAAAATTTTGGAAGAATTTGCACTTTTGCAAACTATCGATAATTTGCTCTAGCACATATTATCGCTGTAATTTGTGATTGATTGATTAGTTGAATTGGGAAAAGAAACAGAAATTATCGCATAGAATTCTATTGCCTAAATTTTTTTTAGGGAAATAATTAGATGAACAGTGAAAAGATCACTACGGGAGATTTGTTTTGAATGTATTTCTTTAAGCTAAGCCACTTTATATCAGATTAGAATCCGTTTCTTAAACTGCAATGAAAATATAAATAATTTAAAAATAATTTCCAAAGCGACATCTTTTCTGCACTAGAGTAATCCATCCAGTCAATCAATTCACTCACAACTACATATATTACCATTTCAAATGAAAAATATTTAATGTTTTGACACATTTTTTTTATTACAGGTCAGGAACATTTCCAACTAGTTTCATCAGACCTTGGAACAGTTGTTTAAACACCAACATTTCTTATGGCCCCTCAGGCATAAAAGCAATTTTAACTCTCTCTTCTGAAAATGCCTTACTATATCCAAAATTTAATATTTATATATTATATAATCATTGTACCTAGTACATTTTATGAAGAAAAATGTGATAATACTATACATAAGCCTTCAATATGTGTGTTTTATTTATTTATTGTAGACAGTTTAGGAAATTACTCATATAATTATTAATTTATTTTTGTTAATCAATTAGGCATTCACTATGATATGTATATTTGAAATGCGGACCCATCGACAGTTTGTAAAACATTATGGATGCGTATTACTTTTTAAATTTCAAAATTTATCTAATGTTTACACAATTTTAAATAATACCTTTATGCTGAATCAAAATGTTTACATTTTGTCCATTACTCGAATAAGTACCGCCTATACTGGCTAGGTGTGTTTTGGCTAAGAGTTGAAATGTCTGTATCAAGAAATATATTTTCTACTCGTAATTTTTGCCTAAAAGTTATTAATTTATTTGATTAAAATAATTTGGATCCAGAATAATCAAACTGTTATTCTATTATTCTATTCTGCTACAAATATTAGTTAGTTTAATTTTCAATGCAAATGAAAACTCATATTAAAACCTGTATACATTAAAAGCTGATATGACCAGAGTATGTATGATTTCTGCACCCCTGTCATCTATACACCTGAACCGCATGACGAGTCCTTGACTCGGCGCTGCTTAACGGATATAATGTATTCTGAATAAATCTGTTTATGTTTATAATCATTGAATGAATAACTTAAAATAGATTAAAAATTAATTCAGATGACAATGAAATTTGAAAAGTAATAAGCAACTCCATAGTAACGAAAAAATGTATACTGATTATATCTTATTATATTACTACTAATAATTTTATAGCATCTTGCAAAATTTAAATAAGATACGTGCACAGCCAACAGTTGTTACAAAAAAATCAACTACAATTGTTTCTATTGGCTTTCAAAATTATTTTATATTATAATAATTGATAACGGTGTCGATAAGTCTTATGAAATAAACACAGCTTCATATTTTTTCACTAGTCGTACTTGTATAGACCAAAAAAATAATAATACTATAAATAATATATTCTTCCAAAAAACAATCATGAATTTTATTAGAGTTAAGTCTGTGGATATTTCAAACTCATTGAAAAACATATCATTCATAACATTCCTGTAAAAAATTAGGTGTAAGTGATGTAAAAATATTTATTAAATTATTTTCTCTCGCTTGATATAAATTCGAAAACAGGGCAATAAATATTAGTGTTTAGTACCTGGTGTGTTATACAGAGTGTCATTAAAAGGCTTTAAATTAGGTGAACTAGGTCAATTTATAATAACAATTATTCAGCAACAGTATTTATTTCAATATTTATTTAATTGTAAATATCTTCATGCAAGAAGCGCTTAATTTGAGAAACGTTCTAGAATAGACACTAATGGACACCAATTTTTTTAATTACTTTATCACCTGATGTTTTATGTTATTGTTGTAATTGCAAACCATTTAAGTTTTTATTTTATTTGTCAGGTAGGAGTCAACTGGGCCAAGCACGCATAAGCTGCTCTTAAAAGTACATTTTAAAAGTGTTTGCAAACGCTATAAAAGTACTTCGTCTTCGAGTACTGCTAAAAGTGCTTCAAACACTACTAAATGTGATTGTAAGCTCTTTTAAATTATTTTAGCAAACATTTTTAAACGTCCTTTAAGAGTGCTTATTTTATTCAGCTCTGGAGTCAGTAGATATGTCCTTAGACAAGCCCCCAGTCCCCTATATCCAAAATCATCACATACAACAGGAAATAAAAATATTTCTGATAAAAAAAATGACCAACAATTCTCTCAATATCGCATATTTAGTAAATCGTGCCGATTAAATCGATTATTTATTCCCAAATAAATGACATGATATGATATATCTATAGGATTTCTCATTCGTTTTAATCTATTGGCTTCTTATTTTTAGGCTATAGGAAATTCAACTGTAAACTGTACTGAATAATATTAAAGAATTATATATTTTTTTATCATCCTTCAGTGAAAAAATTAAGTAAAAGACATACATTGTGCATTAAAAGGAAAGAAAAAAATACAATAAGAAAAATATGAAAAGAAATGTAAGACCCTGCACAAATGAGTATTTACAATAATAGCTTATCCAACATATATTTGAAACATACCAAAAATTGATGTATCATATTTCATAACTGAACATTAAAAAAATTGTCCTAAGTTTTTTTATTGATAAGTGCGACGTATTTCAATTAAAAAAAATATATTTCGTAAATAAGAATTCTACGAAATCAAATTTATTATTATGTATTGTCTAACTTTCATCTTGCCAAAGAAAAAGCTAACTATATGTCAACTAAAGCGGCGAATTGTTTTAAAAGAGAATGGTTGGAATTGAAATTTTCGCAGATTATTTAGAATATCATACGTGATAAATAAGGCACAAAGTATAGTCCGTCAGGTTAATACATAAAAAAACTTGTAAATACCTCTTAAAAATAAGAATGATAGTTTATATGCATACAAATATAATATTTCTGCTTAATTGGAGTGAGATACAATATATCTAACAGTAATTGAAATGATTAAAGAAATCTGATATTCTCCTTTTATTACTAATTTTACTATTGTCTTTACAAAAAAAGTTGATGGTAAACTGACGAGAAAAGACCTATTATTCCACCTAATATTTTTAAGAAAAACTTGCCTGCTCAATAATAACCTAGTAAACAAAAATCACTTACAGAAAGTAATACTACTTTTAGAATATCGTTCACGTGTTTCTCCATTTATCGATTTTCGTATAAAGTTATTCTCTGGCTTTGATTGAAGATAACTGTATCAATGGCGTTGTCAATGGTTGGAAGGGCTCTCATTTTTTTGTGCTAAACCATCTTTCTTCTATTTAAAAGAGCAAGCAGTGCATTTATCAGAAATTTTAGAAGGAAATTTAGAGATTAGTACTCCGCACACTATGCTCTTTTAAACAGATGCATTACAAAAAATGTCAACCGTTGAGAACCCACTGAGTCAGATTCCTTAAATCAAATGAAGGAGAAATATACATGCTGAAACAGACTCTGGAAAAGCGATACTCACAACAGTGCAGCAATCACGCAGTTTTTACAGTTTACGTCTGGACTTGCTTCTAAAATTGTACATAAACACGTTATTTAACATTAGAAGTTTTTAGTATTTTATTGGTCCATCTTTCTACAAATATTTCGGAAGTAAAATGTAAGTGTGTCAACGTTCGGGATCACGTATTGTTTCATTATTTTTTGTAAGAATATAACTGAATCTAAAGGAAATACTTCATTTACTCAATAGTATTAATATCGATGTGATACTATGGTAGCAGTAAAACTAGGCTTTCTCTATTGTTTTTGTGTAGATAAGTATAATATCTGAATTAACAAGAATAAATACAAAAAAAAAAAATTTAAAACAAAATCAATCTTGTAAGACATTTGAGATACCTCATGATGTACGGATGTATTCTTTGGTAATATGAAAGTTGGAAGCATCTAAATCTAAATTAGTTATTCTTATTGTTTCTAGAAATTGCTTGTTCAATTATTTTTTTTATATTTGAAATTATTTAAAGTACAACTGTACTTCATCTACATTTCTTTTGAAGCCCACCAAACATCTAAAATATATTTTACTAAAGTATCTCAATAGAAATAATTGTATTGCATTATTCTTTTTAAATCCAAAAATATTTATTCTGGTAATAGGCCAGTGAATAGGGAAAAAATTTAACATTAATACTAACATTTTTAAAACTCTGTCATCTGTTGAAGTACCAACCAAAAGAAAACTATAAATATTGCAACTCGATTCTAGGTCGGCAACATTGTTAATATCGCGAAAAATTAAATTAAGCAATATCTCGACGAACAAAAATGTAACACCGCTGCAAATTTGATAGAATTTGTATTACAATAATCAAAATATAAAGCTACATTTGCAGCACCTTATGACCTGAGCATAATAATTAATTATCAATAATTAACATTTTTGCATCAAATATTTCAAACATATTATTAACATTCTTGCAAAACTACAGTGTTCCTGCTAAAATCGCCTTACAGGACTATGAACATTTAATAACGTTTATAGAGTTCGATGTAAAATTTGCAGTGATATTAATTTTATTTTGATAGTAAAAAATGTTGCAACAAATTATTTGTTGCAAATTTTATCAATCTGCCGATGTCTGGGATTGCTGCAAAATGGAGAGCGCATTTCAGTTACGAATGCGATCATTTGCAATCCACCTGTACATATGTTATTATTTTTTGGAATCTATTTTAGGTAAATGATACTCTATAAGTTGTAAATTGTAAAAAAATGTACCACGCCGCCATCGGATAGAGTTGCAAACTTCCACTTACATGTAAGGCGATTTTAGCAAGTACACTGTAGTTTTGCAAGCATGTTAATATTATGTTTCCAAAATTTGGTGCAAAAATGTTACTTATTGATAATTAATTATTTTGCCCGGGTCATCAGGTGTTGCAAACTTACCTTTATATTTTGAATACTGTAATACAAATTATATCAAATTTGCAGCTGTGGTACATTTTTGTTTGTCGAGATATTGCTTAATTTAATTTTTCGCGATTTTAACAATGTTGCCGACCTTGAATCGAGTTGCAAAATTTTATAGTTTTCTTTTGGTTGGTACTTCAACAGATGACAAAGTTTCAAAAATGTTTGAATTGATGTTAAATTTTTTAGTTTTCACGTCTCTATTCACTGGCCTATAATAAATTTTATATAGTTTAAAATGTCTCTTTTAATCTTAAAAATAGAATGCGATATCCTGCCGAACGTTGTCCATTATTTCACTAGCACACTGTAAAAAGAACTATTAACCAATAATTATTATTTATTGCTTTTCTTTAATATCAAACCGATTTTTTTATTTTTAAAGATCTACATTAGTATTTATATGCCTTGGTTCTCCTCCCTGCAAACTCCACTGATTTTTGTTTTCAAATCTTTTAAGTGTCTATTCCTCATTTGTAATATCAGTTCTTGGATAATTATACAAATATAACAGTTCTCTTGACATGAGGTCTTGAAGTCCCTGGTGAAACTTTTTTCTGGAAATATTCCACACTATCGACCTAATTTTCTGCCAATACTTTGTTACTATTGACACACTGTAATATTGTATTTGAAGCAATGTATGATTTAAGATTTTTCTAAATTTTCCGTAATACACATATTACTGCAAATATTTACAATTCGTTAAATTCGAAATTTTTATGGCACGAATTTAGAAAAAATTTTGAATTTTTTCTTAATATTAATATTTCTATTGTAAAATTATTGCAACGAATTTCAAATTTTTCAACAAACAGACAATCTTCCATGTTTCGAATAATTGTTGTTTGTGCTATTAGATGTATAAAATATATTTTCCCTTTTAAAAATTTTTATTACGATTTTAAACTTGCATTGCATCTAGGATTTGAGATATTATATACCTAATATTACATTGTACATAAATTTAGATGTAGCTGTAGTTTTTATTGAACTGTGTAGATTACTGAGTAGAATAGACATAGCTAAACATAATTTTATGAACTATATCTGAGTATACATTTATTCATTTAATATTTATGAAAGATTAACATCTCTAGTTGAAAAGCATGTTGCAGCAAACTTATATAAACAGATTATTATATTTGTAATTGAAGGTGTGGATGGATAAAGGTGTTAACTAACATCGTTTAATAAACTGGAATATCCTATTTAATAAATGTGTTGTGATGTTACAAATTATCACCAATGTTTCGTAACATTTCTATGGCTAGATGCTTGGATATCAAATATACACATAAGCTAAGAAACAATATAACTCCGTGTCTCTGGTGAATAAAGGTTAGTAAAAATGTTGTTCTGGCAAATTAGCAATTTGTTAATTAACACCTTTATCCATCCACGCCTACAATTTATAAAACGTGACGTTCATACAAAGTAGATTATTACAACAGATATTGATAATTTTCAAATAAAATACCTCACAAACTTTTTAATAAAAAAGAAGTAAGCTTACATTTATTTCATATTCTTATATCTACACACGCGATACAAAATAAATATTTAAACAGGAAAAAAACTTGAAAACAAAAGCAAACTTATTTTGTTTACCATATACTGTCAACAGTTACTTTCTTTGAAAAAAGAAATTTTGATGCATTTAAAAACTATATAGTTAAATATTTCATGTCCATTTTTAAACATTGTATTTTTATTACCATAGTCGTATGTGGTCCTAGACATATAGTAATAATAAGAAAAGTGCAAGTTACGATAAATAAGACTTTTCTGTATTAAGATAATATAAAAATACTTAGAGAAATGATGCTCATTTTAATTTACCATCATACTTTTATCTGTGATTGCTACGAATGTTACCATCTTTTAGACACATGGTATTCTAATGACAATGAAAGAGTACATATAAAGATAACTGTCCAATTGTGTGCAAACTCAGTAAGTGATATACATTTACATTTCAATTTTTACTATTTTCTGAAATTTGGCACCCAACGTGGGGCAGGTGTTAAATATATTTAACTATTATGGCACACTTACGAAGAGTGTAAAACGGTTTAATGATCATCTAGATCTCTAATTGCTATGTGTACAATTAAGTATGTTTTCTATGCATAATTAAAATCTTTCCATTCATAGTTTTTATTAAAATAAGTCTACCAGTTTATTTTTTTTTACTTTGGAAAACATTCAGTTTTCCTTAGCAATAGAGCTTGACGTGGGGATATAACATAACCTCTATAATAGCAATCTAAGATTAATTTGTCTTTAATATAATTTACTCGCCTATCCAGTTATAAGAATATTTAATAAATTCAGTATTAAAATTTTAAACAATTTTATTGTAAAAGGTTGATCAATATGTAACAAATGTTTACAATAATTAAATTAGCAGCAAATAATTTAACATTAAAAAAATAAATGACACGTAAATTTACTGATATCTAAGCGCAGCCAACATGTAATTCTATGATATTTAAATGTATACGTTTAATTTATTTATGCAAATTAAAATAGCTAGCAAAACATATGCTTTAAAACGTTAATAACTGATGACAGCTGAGATGACGTATAATTAACATTTTATGTACAGGGTGATCATCAAGAGTCTCACTCGATTTCTTTACTTTATTTAAAAAGTAAAAATAATTGTACTTATTTTTCTCAGAGAATCCGAATAAAACAAAGGAATAATTCAACTAAAACAGGTTCTTTAAGATAATTTAATAATATTATATATGTACTGTAGGTAATTGCTTTAGTTGCTGTTCATTTTCAAATTCCCTGGTAATAATTATCTTCTAAATAAATCCAAGAAATCAAGTGCGATTTTTCTTTTTCTTCCTTGAGACTTACTGCCACATGAATAATTCTTGGTTATCTAAAAAACACAGCTAAATACCCAGTATACTGGAAAAATAAGCCTCTGTGCTTGTGACTTTTACATCAAAAGGTCAGTCAAAGGGTGTTTTTTTTTACAACTAATATGAGACAAAAAACATGACGTTTTGGAAAAGAATCTGTTTCCTTTTTCAAAGTTTACGTATTTTTCTTTTTTTGTATAATATGACGTCAGGAAAATACATTTTTTTTGTGTCGTATTGTAAAAAAAACACCCTCTGACTCTTCTTTGGCATAAAAGTCACAAGCGCGAAGGCTTATTTTTCCAGTATAGTGGAAAATTAACTGTTTTTTTCGATAACCAAGAATTATTCATCTGGTAGTAAGTTCCGAGAAATAGAAAAATTTAGAAAATGCTACAAATAACGTTCAGACAATATCAAGTGTGATCACCCTGTATGGGTTCTCATAGAAAGTTGTACCTCGCTGTTGTTTTCCAAATTTAATATATTTGTGTTTTCAAGAGCCATGTTGCGAATTGTTTTACATTTACATTCATATTACAGAATTTTAATTAAAATGTACAGGATGTGATGAAATATGCATTTGATTTAGTAGGTATGTAGCAATAGACATATTTTAATTAATAATTACCCTATGTGAGCTAATGTATTTGTTAGCACATAGACCAGATTTTAATCCCAAGGGAAAATAGATATAGTATACACCAATATAAAGAAATAAGTAGTGGAATATTTAAAAAAATATATTGAAAGGAGGCAAATGTTGCAATATTTTAAATTAGGATCTTTAAATTTATTTTATGGAGTATCTTGTTACTCATCGAGCGAATAGTGTAGTGGTATAGTTTTGCTGTGAGGCAAACGACGGGAATACAAGTGTTTAAGGACACGAAAGATGTTCTGTTTAATAAAAAAGTTTTATACCTTTCATCCTGTACATTTTAAGTACGCTTACGCTGCGAAAAAATGATGATTTTGATAAATACACCAGTTATGATTAAAAAAAAGGTATGAGTTTATAAGAAAAAACATTGTAATTTTAATCATATTAAATATTCACAATTCCTTTCTTTCTACAGTCCATCCTAGTTCATAAAATTATTTATAAATTCTTTTAATGGTATAGAGCAAGCCTCTCATTCTGTATATATCTAAAATTGTAATATCTCCTACAATTCTTAGCACTAGTACAGTTTTTGTCTTTTCAAATATTTAATCAATTTCAGAATTGTACCATCTAGTGATATCGACGTTTGCATCATGACATGATTATGTTTGAACCTTGAATTCGAATGTAGTACTATAGTAGTACTATAATCAAGTTAAATGTGTCTAGTAGTCCACAGACTATGTACTCCCTAAGCATGTACAGCTACGTTTCATTTAATTGACCGGAGGGCGCTAGTATCCATGTTATTTGTAGCTATTGGGGACAATGCCCAGTGAGAACACACGTTTAAAAAATGTTAAAGATGATGATAACCGAACGTTGAGTAACGTTAAATTACGACGTTGAATCAGCGGATGTCTCGCTGTTCAACGTTTATGTCAACTAATATGGTAACGTTTTTACAATGTTTAGTAATTACTTGAATACTAATTAAATAAAAGCATATTTCTCAACGTTGATTAATGGTTACTTTGGATCACTATTTAACGTCAGAAGATGACGTTTTTGAAACGTAACTGTAACGTTTAGTAATTACGTATTTTACACGGCTAATAAACGTTTCTGCTATAAAGACGTTTCTTTAAAGATATTTTCAACGTTGAAGAACGGTGGTATTGGAACAATTGTTAAACATTATAAGATCAAGTTTTTATAACATTAATAACGAAAATGTCCCTTTCTTTCCACCACTAATAAACGTTTGTCATGACTGACTTGTCTATAATTTGCTTCTTTTCCACTGGCAAATCTATATTTCTTATAGGTTTGCAAAAATGTCTTCTCAACGTCTTGTGAATATTAAAAATTCTCTGACGGTTTTTCGTTTGATCAGTGATAACATTGATAACTTATAATTCACTCACTGATCCACTTGCATAAAATTGTTATTCCAACGTTTTGTTTGATCTGGATATACTTCAGATTAGTAATATAAAGATAAGTAACACCCATAAGAGTTACGCTGATTTTTATGACCAATGCATAAACAACAATTTGCATGTTTACATATCAACGTATCCAAAGCAAATCAGGGGCGGCTCCAGGTTTCAGCGTTTATTTTAATGCTTTTGTATAACTTAAAACTTAATAGGTATACAAAATTTGTTTCCTTGAGTAATATATTTTTCAATGCTATTCTGCTGTTGCTATTTCAATCTCTGTTGTTCTTAAGTGATTTTAAAGTTGTGTGTTATTGGGCACTTATTAATAATCGATTTTTAGTTAATTATAAAGATTTATTTAGTGAATATTTATTGAGAAACAATGACTAATAAATGTGTAGTGTGCAGCCAAATAGGAAAACAATGGGGTTGTCTATCTTTTCACATGTAAGTAAACAAAACAAATCAAGGGCGGCATATTGCGTGAATGCGAAAGTGTGAAAACTCAAAAATTACTAAAACTAACATTAGCTTTACAAAAAAATAAAAAACAACATTTGATTCTATTTAATTTGAACAGTAAAAAATCCACATTTTATTAAAAAAAGATACTTATAAAAAACTATTTATTTAAACTTGAGTGGAAAGTTCATTCTTAAGGTTGCTCACAAACTATAGATGTTTTAAAGTCTGTTGATATTTTTTTTAATTCAATTTTAAAGGTTGTTATTATAAAATGTGTTTATTTTCAGATTTCAGAATCAACTTAATTGTAACGTTTATTTTTCAATATATTTTTGATGTTTTTATGACGTTTATTCGGTTCAGGGAATTAACTAATTATTATCACGTTTTAATAATGTTTTGTATTTATTAATAAATTCCACGTTAATCTATCATACACAATATACAAATCATTGAAATTATTATGTCAATCAAAGTTTAATCAAAGGACAAATATCACGTAAAAATTGAGTTCATTTTTACATTTAAAAAACGTTAAAGAAGGAACTCATAGTTGTTGTTTAGTTAGTATCTAACGTTTATCCAACATTTAATTGACCCGTAGAAATCAGTTTAAAATGCACGTTTTCTAACGTATGAAAACAATCTTATGTTGGAAACAGTGATTATATAAACGTGTTATTAACGTTTGGTTTAATCCAAGTTGTCAAATAACGTTAACTTTTTCAACGGAAAACGTTTATTCAATCATGAAAACGTAATATACACGTTTATTCAACCGATGTGTTCTCACTGGGAGCTTATTATTGAAACAAGATAGCTCAATGAAAAAATAATAAATGATAAAATGATATATCACTATAATACTCTTTGAGCCAATCTGTTTCTATAATAAGCTTGCTTCATCACGAAAAGCAGATATAAATATCAGCTTCCACTGGTAATTTAAGTAGAAGTAGCTGTGCGTGCCCCATTTTTAAAAATAGGTACTTTTAATAATAGAGAGATGCGTTATTTTTGATTTGGATTTAAATGGTTAGTATATAAAGAATAGCGCCTCTTCTCATCATTATGTTACCAGTATTTAAAATTTTTATCTTTATATAAGGAAAAAATGGAGGGTGTACATGCTGCTCTTATGCTCAGTTCATTAGTGATTTGTTAACACACTGAATCATATTATGCATGATGAAGCTGTTCGTCGTAGAGGAAAGACAAGATGCTTTTAAATCAGAGGCATACAATTTTCTGTTCCTCAACAATTCTCGCGTGTTCGATTTTGAACAAAAATCATTACTGAAGATGATTTATGGACGAAACGTTTTATTTTCAGGAATAATCAATGCAATCAAATCTACAATTTACTTGAACAGGTCTTCTGAAAAGCTAAATCTCTATATGATTCAACGTCTAAACATAATCTCGTACAGAA
Source organism: Rhamnusium bicolor (assembly GCA_029963845.1). NCBI lineage: Eukaryota > Metazoa > Arthropoda > Insecta > Coleoptera > Cerambycidae > Rhamnusium > Rhamnusium bicolor. The sequence goes on from JANEYF010000780.1 coordinate 269,129, forward strand.
TATCAGGATATAGCAATACACTTCATACCTATACCATTAAAATAATTAACCTTTAATAATAACCAAAATTGACAAAAATGAACGTAGTGAAATAATTTTGAATAGTTCTAGATTTATAATTTTTTTTATATATATATTTATGAAAGTCCATTACAATGGCAACATCTCGCTCGATTATCTTTCACTAGCTATTTATGAAAAAAATTGTGATTTTAATGTATAAATCTTAGGTCTGTAAATTAATTTAGATTTCCTAGAACTTAGATAAATCTTAATACTACTGTTATGTGATTTTTATATATAAATAATTTAATGAAAATTGTATAATAATCACGAGAATATTGTAGATATAACAACTTCACTGATTTGTTAAAATTGAAATAACTTTTGCTATTCTATCCATAAACAGATCACAGCCTTTGATCTTAACTATTAACTATTGTTCATATAAACATATGTTTACATTTTCGCTTTAGACGATGCGTGAATAATGGCAAAAATTATAATTAAGAGTAATGATAGCAAAGACTATAAATAATAAATCATTGCTGATAAGAAAAAAATCAAATTTCAAATTATGATTAAAATTGATGTTTTGAAGCTCGAAAATAGCAAATTTATCTACTGTCGTGTGTTTGTGAACTCTGTGTATATGGGTCTGTATATCTCTGTATCTCCGAGTGATACAGCTCAGAAAATACTTCAATATTCAAAATATTTCAAGTAAAAATTGTCCAGAGATCATACTTTCCTCTTATCGTTTCAAGATTTTAACTGTAAGACTATATATAGTTGACACGAAAGATATGTTTTATATATTTTTATCCTAGCATTTGTTATTTCAATTTTATTTGGACAAGTGAAGTGCATTCTTTACATATAGACATACCTAGTTGAATTATTTGTGTAAAGTTGAATTTGAAAAATATTTGTTTCCTAAAATGAAATAGGTGTTTTTATTTAAAAGTGCATGTTTTAAATTATTGCGTCTGTAACTATTAATCAGTATGATATATCGTACTTATACAATTCATTAAATATACTGTATAAGAGTTATAAAGTAGAGTAATATTTAATAAAAAGAAGGTAAAGAAATAGTGCTGTTTAAAATTAAAATTAATACATAAAATCTACTTCATCTCTCTGTGGACCCTTAAATAATTTGATGTTAATTTTACATGGAGTCTTTTAACGATATGGGTGCGCCAGATTTTAATCGATAAACTTAGAGAATCGATAGGATACTCCAAAGATAATATGAATTTATCATAATAACATATCTAAAATGCTTAGTTTTCGAGATAGAGGGCGCATTTCTCCGGAAATAATTGAGACATTGTTATGAAATTCAGAATATGCAAGTTGCGTACATCTCGCACCATCGTTTCCGTCTCTCCATTCGAAAATGTGTTAATGGAAAAATGCAAAACCATGTAATTATTTTAATCGATTCTCATTTAACAGCTAATTGATAAGTAGGGGATGAATTATTTTGAAATAAGTTTAACTCAGAAATGTTGCATCCTATCAAAAAATCATAAGAAAACTTTTTGTGCATTACTGCAGTAAGTGTTGCAAAAAAAAGAAAAAAAATAGTTTAGATCAGTGGCATCTTGTTTTTTTTTATGAATAATATCTTCAGGACCCCCCTCTGGTTAGAATGAGGAGATAAAGAGTATGAGAACTGTACTGATGTACACAACATTCACCTTCTTAATTTCATAATATCTCAATTATTTCCGGAGAAATATTTGAAAAACTGAAATAAATTAAATTTTCAACAGCCTATATCTCAAAAACTAGGCATTTTTAGCTATAAGTTTATATGACAAATCCACTTTATTTCGGCATATTCTATCGATTATTTAAGTTTCCCAATTAAAATCTAGCCTACCCTGTATAAAAAATGCATCATACTCACAGTAAAATTGTATTTTTTTTTGTTGCCTATTTACTCTCAGAATCTTAAATCACGATCTAATGTAAACCAATAATAAATAAGTTCTTCATAAACTCTTTAAACCAAATTTATTTAGAATAAATATTCGAAAACAGTTGAACAGGTAAAATACGTCTGAATGTATTGTCTTAATAATTATAATTACAAATATTCAATGTAACATTTAATTTTATAAACTTGTAATAATAGTTATTTATGCACCAAAGGCTATAAATGCTGGTTGTGCCCGAGGTGTATACAAAATTTGATGTACGACCAATCTTAATTAATTCATAATACATAAATATATGTCGGCTATTTTGCAAATAAAATAAAATACGGATTGTCAGTCTGTTAAATTTTGACATTCCACAAAAATAACAATTGTATTGTCACACTGACAAATAGGAATTTGATTTTGAATTTGTATTAAATATAAATGCAAGTAACCAAGCAACAATGTAAATTTTGTAATTTTGTAGCAAGAATCGTTCCCAGAGTTTTACAATCCTTTTGTCGAAGTGTTTTGTGTTTTTTAATTGAAATGGAAATGAAAAAGGATGAAAATTTATTTTCCTGCACCCCACCAGAAATTACCAAAGCGGTGGAGGCTGCGGTGTTGAATTCGTTGCCTCAAAAGTCGAAGATGTATGAAAATAAAACAAAAACCCTAAGCGGGCTGTAAAGTCTTTTTTCTACAACCGAGCGCAAAGTGCAACTTTGCGCTTCCAAAAGAAAACGCAAAGTTGCACTTTTCCATTATACATAGATATAAATCATTAGATGACAGTATTTAAATAAATAATTAATAGGTACTAAAGCAATTTTTTATTTTATTTTGCAGTAAATGCCATTTTAACAAACATTTCTACAAAAACATGTGTAGCGCAAATTGATGCTCACGTTTTGAAATCTGAACTGTCAAATTTGAGGTTTTCAATAACTATTAATTTTTACCAAACACTTTTATAAAAACACCGGTTGTAGAAAATATCCTGTGTGTAATTCGAGTGACATTACCGCTCTCGCGAGATAGCCGCGCCCCGCTACTCGTCGCGAGTCAGACTTCTCGCTCAGAGCGACGATATATCACTTTACGCGCTTAATACACAAATAGCTATTACGGCCCGGCGGTAAAGTGACCATTTAAGACATATAAAAATTTATTTAAATGATTAATTTTAAAGTGTGAAATCAACTAATGTTTTAAAAATTTATTACCATTACTTAATGGTGATATTTTTGTATTTTGCTTGAAGTTTTATTAAATATTTTTCGAAATATACAAAAAATCATATAAAAAAGAAGAAAAGACAGAGTAAGCACATTGTACAAATTTGAAAAAAGTTGTTGATTTGTTAATGGTTATTGGTGATTTATTAGTTTCTTAAATAAATAAAAAGTCAAATATCTATCTCGATTTTCCAAACATACCATTGCAAAAAACTGGTCACCAAAAAAACGATAAAGAAAATCGACTTTTGTTAAGAATCAACGTAGTACGTTTTAAGTGCTTACCAACTTCACTCGTACATTTTTACGACCCTATCAAAATCCATCAATCGGCGGAGAAAAACCAATAACTTATTTGTAAAACGTAACTTCTCGAAAGTGCTTGATAATTTTTTTTTCATAATTTGTTAATCACAAGTTAGAAACTTTTAATGAAATTTACTAACCAAACACTGACAAAACATTATGTTATACAAACGTTGCTCACCAGCTTAAAGTCAACGAGCAATGAAGTTTTTTTTTATTAAAAAAAGAAACAGTAATTTTCAAAATCTTCATCGCATTTATTGTATTATGTTCATCATACATTAAATTAGAGATATTCTAGATATATTGTAATTTGCAATTCCTTCCATTCGTGTGAAAGCTTGCTAAAAAACGTCAGAAAATGCTTTATAACTCTGTACAGTTTAATAGATCATAGGCATAATATAAAAGTTTTTTTTTCAACTTCCTATGACAATTACATGATTATATGGTAGTTGATATACAGCCTCACACTTTCAAAAACATGTATTTGAACTTGACCATACCTCATTTATTCGCATGCATGTCATCAAAGTAATAAATATACCTATACAGTTCATTACACAGATTTTGTTCAATATTTAATTATGAAAATCTTGTAACATGTAATTGTTAACATTTAAGACGCATTGGCTTATTTTGCGTATAAAGTCCTGTTCAAAAATTTTGCGTTTAATACATTTTTAAAACAATTTAGGAAAATAAATGTTCAGGAACTTTTTTACCATGCAGAAAAAAACATTTGAAAAATTTCTTAAATGTGAAGAACTATATCAATTCTATCGCATTAATTTTGAACACATTCATGCGACATAGTTAGATACACCGACTTACAAAGATTCAAAAATGAATACATTACGTGTAAAAATTGGAATGTCATTTTATATTTACTGTCCTTAAATTTTAGCAGATATGCCGATGCATCTTAATTATTTCCATAACCTGTCCAATTTGTATAACAGAGGGTCCAAATACGTGTCTAGCTTATATGGAATTAAAAATAAATCATCTTACCGAAATTTATTATTTATGGTAAATATTATTAGTTTTCCTTTGACGCAGTAACTTACACAAGTGTAAAACAGTGTATTTGTTTTCCACTTTTTTGCAAAAGAATAAATGCCATAAATAATACGTTTCTTAAACAGTATTGCACTATATTTACAGCACTTCTTAAATAAATTTAATGCACCAATAATACACAAATAAAAAATATTTAAATAGTGTAGTACCACAACCTGTAACTAAACCTGTAATTATTATTGTATTTTATCTAGAAGCAAATATTTCATCAAAGTATTATAATGCGCCTCAATTAAATTGTGGTTTGTAAATGAATAAGATTGTATTTTAAACTTTTGAAGGGCATTTTTAATTTTCTGTGCCTGACTGGTTTATATTGTAATTAATATAATAAATATTCTATTTAATTCTGGACCTGTGTTTCATTACCTAATTATAATAATAAAATAGTTAAAAGTGTATCAAGGCCATCGTCTTTAGATGTTTAGTTTCGCGGCCTACTAGCATTTCACAGAAGGGTTGAATACTGGATGTTTAATTAATTGATAAATGCATTTAAAATTTTATACTCGGACAAAAAAAGTTTATCAAACGCCAGAAAAAAAAATTCGATACTCGATACTCAAATACTAGAAAATATTTTTCTGTGTGTGAATGTATTGTGAAAGTTATTGCGCTTCTTATTAATGCAATAACTTTCATTACTATCGTCACCCTAAATTTTCGTAGTTTTCAAAATTTAAAAAATATATATCATATGCAAATTTATAATTTACGCAATTTTTTAAACGGAATACCCTGTACATTATTACACAGGCAGATAGCTCCATCCTAAATTTTTTAAGCGATATAGGTTATTAGTAAGGACCGCGAATAACTTGTACATGACGTAAAAGTCAGGGGCTGGTTCAGGATACCGCGCTGACATACACATATAAAAATATGAAAAATAATATATATTACTGTAAGGGAAGTAAGTGAACACACGGGTTTCTACACAAAATTTTAATAAGAAAAAGGAATAATCTTAATAATGAATAATCATTATATCGCTTCGTCTCTATCGTCTGTTTATTATGTTTATATAAACATCACGTTCGAAACGGGGGCTCCTTTGAGGCGCGACTCATTGCTGACTGGATATGTGTGTGTTTCTTACATTCAGCCATCCTGTCCTGTCAAGCTGTCCTCAGATTGACTCCGGCCCTTTTCTGTACACATGCCTTGTCCCAGCAAGCCGTACTCAGGTTGACTTTAACCCGTTTCTGCAAATATGAAAACATATTATGTAATTAGTTTATATTTTTCACTTCTTTTCTTTTTCTATGAATAGCCATCGCTATTTTGACAATCTTCATTATTAAGAATATGAGTGACCTTATTCCTCAGTTTGATTAGCCATTGCTAATCAAGAAAGTGGGTGACCTTATGCCACAGCCTAATACGCCTTCGCTAATAAAAAATTGAGTTGGCCTTGTGCCACAGAGTGATTAGCCTTTGCCAATCAAGAATGGAGGTAGCCTTGTGCCACGGTGTAATTAGCCTTTCCCAATCAAACATGGAGGTGGCCTTGTGCCACGGAGTGATTAGCCTTTCTAATCAAAAATGGAAGTGGCCTTGTGCCACGGTGTGATTAGCCTTTGCCACTTAAAAATGGAGGTGGTCTTATGCCACGATATGATTAGCCTATGCCAATCAAACATGGAGGTGGCCTTGTGCCACGGAATGAATAGCCTTTGCCCATCAAAAATGGAGGTGGCCTTGTGCCACGGTGTGAATAGCCTTTGCCAATCAAACATGAAGGTGGCCTTATACCACAGTGTGATTAGCCTTCGCCAATCAAAATGTAAGTGACCTTATGCCACAATGTACCTCGATTATCTTGGTGAACTCACCTCTTAAAAGTATCGAAGGTTTAATTTTGTCTACAGCAACAATTATTCTCCGTCTTCTATTATTCACTCTAAGGTCTTCTACCTCATATACCTATCATTGAAAAGAATCTTTGTGACCTTGAAAGGTCCTTTAAACTTTGGCATTCATTTCTGACCCCCCCTGTAGCTTGATAGTCAGTTTTCAAAACCATCACCACGTCACCTTCGCGCGAACTTTATCAAAACTCTTCTTTTATAGCTATTGATCTTTGGTGATGCGTTTACCTACTTCATTCTTACTTGACACAAATCAAGGCGTTCTAACTCACTTTGAACACAGCTTAAGACTTTTGCCTCTGCAATGTTTCGACCTTTATACGCCGCAAGGACTTCTAATGGAGAAACCCCCTACAATTTTATTTTCTGTACAAGTAATAATTCCTTGAATTGGTTTAATAAAGGTGTCCCACTTAGACTCTTTAGTACCCGCTGCCATCGTAGCTAACGTATTTAGAACAGTTCGATTTAGGCGCTCGCACTGGCCATTTGCGCTGGGTGTAGCAACAGCGTTTAAAACATGGCAGATGCCGTATGCATCACAAGACTCTATAAACAATTTAGAAGTAAAAGCTGTTCCTCTATCACTTATTATACGCGTTAGCGCGCCTAACAAATACATTAAATTTGTTAACGCTTTTACAACATAGTTTGATTTTGTATCCTTTACTGATTCAAGAATCACGAACTTTGTAAATCCATCAATGATTGTTAGAATGTTTTTATTTCCCTTTGAGCTTTTCTCAAATGGTCCTAAGTGATCTATATGCAACGTATGAAAGAGCAAAAGAGTTTTTTCTATGGGATACATTTGACCTTATTTCCTACCTGACGGGTGTTTATAATATAAACATGACATACATGCTTGCACATATCTCTTAACAAAACGTTTCATTTTCGGGAACCAATAGTTTTCCAAAATTCTTTTCAGAGTCTTATCTAGCCCAAAATGTCCCGAGTCATCATGACAAAATCTACATATTTTCCATCGGCAACCTTTGGCACTAGCTAAACAATTTTCCCATTAGAAAGTTTCTTATAAACCTTATCTTGTTTTAATACAAAGTCTTTAAAATACTGCTTAGTATCACGATTTCGAACACCTGTAGCTAAAATTCTTTTTATCTTTAAGATTTGATCGTCCTGAGATTGAGCAGCACCACCCAATCAGCTTCGGTTAAATCCACACCATTGACATCTTCAATTTGTGGGTTACGACTAAGGGAGTCTACATGACACATTTTATTACCTGATCTATATTGAACGTTAAAGTATAATCAGGCACCTGCAACTAGCATCTGCCTACTCTAGGTAACAGGTCATTCTTAACAAAAGTGCTACGTAATGCGTTACAATTTGTAACTACCTTAAAATGGATCCCCAGTAGATAAATTCGAAAATATTGTAAAGAAAAAATTACGGCCATAGTGTCAAGTTCAAACGAACAATACATACTTTGCTCTGGAGTTGTCTGTTTACTAAAATAAGCAACTACCTTTAGGTCTTCCCCACACTTTTGCATTAAAATGCCCGCGACTCCTATTGAACTACCGTCAGTGTGTAGCTCAGTAGGTAATTTGGGATCAAAAATAGCAAAACAGGATTTGACGATAAAACTGTCTTAACACTTTGAACGGCTTTCACTATTCTTCACCCCAATACCACTTGGCCACTTTTTTTAACAAGCACGTAAGGGGTTCTACTTTTCGGGCATAATTTAAATTAAATTTACAAAAGTAACCGGCCAAACCGAAAAACTGTCGAACCTGTTTGATATTTTATGGATTTGGCAAATCTAAAACGGCTTTTACTTTTGCAGATCCAGGACTCCCTCACTACTTGTTTATCTTTTAAGATAATCAATTTTTTTCTTAAAAAATGAACATTTGCTTAACTTTAAAGTCAAACCATTTTCTTTTAATACGTGTAACACTTTCTTTAATCTGTCTAATCCTTCTTCGAAACTTGTCGATGGCACTATTATATCGTCTATGTATAGATATGCTATCGAATACTTTAAATCACCCAGTATAAAATTAATCAGACGCTGATAAATATCAGGTGAGTTAGATAAACCAAAAGGCATACGCAAGAATTCAAAATGTGATTCTGGCAAAACAAAAGCAGTTACAGGACATTGTTAAGATTCTCAACAAAAAGTAATCTTAAATTTTGATATACGTATATATTATGGTTTCTCAGTTAGAGCACAAACAAATTTTTTTTCCTCCATCTTTAAAGGGTGTAACTTCTTTAATATGTATTATTGACCAAATATTTATAAGAATGTTCGTTTTGTATTGAGCCAATCTACTTACTGTAAGAGTTTGGCTACATAATTTTGGAACACTCTGTATACAATGTGATCCAAAAAGTTTCAGCCAAATGGAAAACTTTTTCATTAATGATTTTTCAGAAAATTTTATTCAGGAAAGTTGTGCATGGTCTTAAATTAAATACTGGGTACACAAATTTCTATTAGTCTGGGTACTTATGTCAGAAAATCAAATTATTTGAAATTGACTCAATAGAGAGAAGAGAGAAAGAGAGAGAAATAGTAAACTACTCTTGTTATTTACGATACCGAAAAATGTTATTTTAAAAAATTATTTCTTTTTCCAGTTTTCCAGTCTAAATATAAAATTTGGTTGACCAATTCCAAAAAAATTCAAATTTCGTCTTTTTTTGCTTTTTGATCGCGAACTAAATTGATGTCTATCATTCTCTTGATAAAAATATTTTCAATTCAACAACATCAATTTAAAGAAACCTGTAACAGGTTACTTTGTTACAATATTAGGGACGATAATTTTTTTGGAGAAAATAGGCATCGTTTTTTTGTAATTTTCATTGGTTCTGAAATTCTTAATGAAAAAGTTTTTTGTTTGTTTCAAACTTTTAGGGCCACGTTGTGTGTTGTAAATAAAGTTTATTTTGTTAATTTACAAATAGTAACAAGTACTAACATAATACCTAAGGTACTCAAGTCGAAATCCTCTCAATTTATTTAATTGAAGATTAAATAAATTTGCCACCACACTTATTGATTTATAAATTTGTATCATATTACGAGACGTGACTTAGCTTTAGCAGCTTTAGTGCAATTGCCCATTTTAACAAATAAATGAAAATCCCTCTTGAGGCCGTCGTGCACACTATTCACAGACCGGTTTCTGGTTATTGCCTTCGTCAGTGCGAAGTAGGTATACACAACGTCATCAAAAGGGATCTCAAATCATAAGTCTCTTCTTGAACACTGACAACAAATTAGTAGAAGTTAACTCCATCTACCAATAAAGCTGAATCACTTCTCGTAGTATGATACAAATTTATAAATCATTAAGAAGTGTGGTTGCAAATTTATTTAACCTTTAATTAAATAAATTGAGAAAATTTCGACTTTGTACCTTAGGTATTATGTTAGTACTTGTTTCTATTTGTAAATTAACTTTTACCCTCTCTGTTGGAATACTTTGGTAATATAATAATTTTATTATTTATACCTTCATTAAATAGTTTATTTTGTGTTAATGACAACAAAATGCCTAATTTTATCTTGACTGTGTAATTTTATCTTGGCTGCTAGCCGAAATAATCCTTCGGTACGTTAATAAACTGTAAAGGGAGCTTAACTATAGGTTTGAAGTGAGATTATAGCAGTAATCAAAAAGTAGTCTTAAAAATGATTACTAATTAACGAGTAATCAGTAATGTGATTACTTTTTCAATATGGTAATCAATTATATAGGAATCTTGCTTACTTTTTTACGTAAGTAATCGGTAATCAGTAATCGATTACTTTTTGGCAGTAATCTCCCAACTCTGCCGTCACTGAGGTTGAGTGGAGGAGCCGCACCAAGTTGATGAGGGCTAGAGCTCAAAATTTAGGTATTAATGACATCAAAACCAGGATTGGCTGTATGTTATATGTCAGCGCTTAAATATGTTCTTGCATTATATATGTTGCCTTGTAAGCGTGTTTAAGAAATTCCGTAATGTCCAAAGTTGGTAAAGTCAATTTATAATAAATACTTATTCGAAGAGAACTGGCGATATTAGGGATGTAACACTAAACTAACACGTACACACACTCACGCACACACACGCACGCACGCATGCATGCACGTACCTACCCACACACACACGCACACGTACGCACACACACGCACACACGTAATTATTTTTCACTGCCAGTTACTTACAACAATAAAAGTATATTACTAATATCTGTTCTAAATATTTTGGAGTTAAATTAGTAGGTGTTGTATCTTTAGGCGTGGGAACTTTTTGAAGACCATGGTAACTTTTATTTCTATCTATATCTACCCACAATGAGTGTTACAACCTCTGTCGGCATACATCAAAGGCCGGCCAGGTGTTAATTGGATATCTCCGGATATGAACAACCTTAAACTACCTATCTGTACCACCCCTCTGGCTGCCGTACTAGGTTCCCATACTAGAAATCCTAGCTCTAGCATGGGGGCCCTAGTATACGTAAAGCATTAATATTTTTTTTTACAGTATAAAATAATGCCTACATAAAAGCCGTCACTGGGAACCGATATTTTCATCCGAACTTTAATGATGACTGTCATCTACTGCTGTGTTTTCACAAACATGCCTTTAAAGTAATTATAACTTTCTAAATTCATAATGTAACTATACTGCCGTTTGTTATTAAAAGCATCTTTTTAGAAACCTCACAGGAAGAGCGCCAGCACATTATTTATAGTTGCTCCCCAGATCCGCAAGGTCAGTGACTGTAGATTCCAGAATCATGTGCCCTAATCAGACAGAGAGGATCTAGGATGACCGACTTCTGCATTTAGCCTGCTAGCCACTCGAGGTTTATAATGATTATAACCAAATGAGCATCATTTGGTACTTACTTTTAAATATTTTGAGTAAGTGTTAACTATAATTAGTATCATTAATTAATTTTTATATATGTAACAATTTCAATACTTTCTTGGAACCCTATCCTTTTGAAATATACTGTACTGTTCTTAATTTTTAGTTCGCCTTTTATCATTCGCATATTAACCTTGTGAATTTTTTTTTTTGAAATTAGGAATTTTCAAAAATATCAAATGTTTTTACGATAGCACAAGATTTCAAATATTAATTGTCTTGGGATTAGTTACTCTCCATTCTTGATGATATGTAATATTAAGTGATATAATGAAAAAAATGTTTTTCTTCAAGCGTATAACAATACTTACATCATACATTGCAACACGTCCTGGAGAAAGAGCCTATTTTTGTACTAATACAAATATTTTTCATTTTTTTCCTAGGACAAAAATGAAACAATGTACACTGCTGTGCAAAAGTAAGTAGGACAGTGACAGTAGTGGTGTAATATATATGTAATATAAATGTATCTGCTTTTCCACGCAGATAATTTACTAATTGCTGATCGTATTCAACCATCATTTATCCTCCGTCTCCCAGTTAAATGCCTTCATTTAATGCTCCTTTCTTCTTATCTCGCTTTCTAACTCTTATAGGTACACTAATAAGTGCTACTCTACTTAGTTTTGCACAGCAGTGTACCTATCATACAACGAATTAAAAATCCAAGTAGCTATGACTTGTCATAACTGTCAGTTTTAAATTTCACGTCGCGTCGGGTCGGATTTCAAACTTAAAAACAAAAATGTCTGAAGAAATGCAGTGCACACCACCTGAATTACTTGAAATTGCAAATTCATCAGTGGCAACTTTAATTCCCACGAAATTCAAAAAAGTTTACGATAATGTGTACGATAAATTTATAAAATGAGCCAAGAACAACAACGTACACATGTATTCTGAAAATGTGATGATAAAATATTTTACACATTTATCCAAAAAACTGAAAAGTTCAACCCTATGGGCGCAATATTCAATGGTAAAATCTAAATTAAACATTGAACCCAATGTAAAAATTGACAACTATTCTAAATTAATTGCCTTTTTAAAGCGACAAGGCGAAAATTATAAACCTAAAAAGTCAAAAGTTTTGTCTTAAGAAGAGTGATGAATTCCTTAATAAAGCACCTAATGATAAATATTTAGCAACAAAGGTATGTACGCATTTTAGAATTATATATTTAACCCTTTCATATCTGTAATATAAAATTTTGTTATAATTTATGAAATTCCAGTTATTTTATATCTATCCGCTATGAAAATAATAGACAAAAAGAATTGAATGCTTTGATTAAGTCCGGATATAGCACAGTGGTTAGTGTGTTGGACTCGTGATTTGATAATACACCAAGTGGAAGGTGAAGGTGAACGTCGCCAAGTCAGAGGCTATTGTTTTCACTAGAAAAAGAATAAATAATAAAATAATTACACATATTTCGATGGGGGGCAGCCAAATTGAGACGAAACAAGACGTAAAATATTTAGGCGTAACTTTGGATAAAGGACTTTATTTTGGAAAACACATTAACGAGACGATACGTAAAGTTTATTCTCTGTCCAAGACTCTATACCCCCTGATGGCGGAGAATAGCAAACTAAACAGGAATAATAAAAAATTAATTTATACGATGATACTGAGACCAGCCCTAGTATATGCTGCGCCGGCCTGGTGTTCTGCGAGCGCGACGATGTTACACAAATTGAAGGTACTGGAAAACAAATTCCTTCGCCTCGTAAGTAACTCAACAAAATATACCCCAAAAGGGAATTACGACAACTTTGCAACGACATTGTACCCATAGTGGATTATATCAGAGATACTTCACAAAAATTTTATGAATTTAAACTCTCTGATTGTTCACTAACCGCCAACATTACACAAATAAGGGAGTATAACGCGCCATTTCGAATAAAACACAAATTACCGTACCAAACGTTACCAATTTTCAGACAACATCTTTAGACCACGATCTTCCCACAAAATGGGAGGACACTCCCACATTATAAAAGGGGCGCCAAAATTCCAAATTTTGTTCTCACATTTCTCTTATTTTCTTTTTGTTCGTTTTTGTTATCAAATATTCCCCAAAAAAATTTATTCCAAATTATAAGCAAACCATCAGTAAATTGCGGCACATTATCATATACACGAAATATCATTAAATACCCAAAAATAAGCGGAGTTGGACATTCCCGCTTTCCAATTGAGTAATGTTTACAGGCGAGCTTTTTACTGTGACAGTTTGGCTCGTCGAAGTATCGTCAAAATTCATAATAATTATCCACAAATTTATACAATTTTATATATTCTTTTTACATTATTTTAAAGTCTTATATCAACGGCGCATGCTTTTGCATGCGTCTTTGTTTTCTTGTTTTCGGAGTTATTATACAATTTAAAAATGTTTTTTTTAGGTGTTGTATTTATTGTTAATGTTTTAGTTTTAAGTCCGGACTGATCCCGCTCCGCCCGACCTAACAATTGCCCCGTCGCGTCGCCACCTTACGCTGGGATGCTAGGTGGTAATGGACCGGGTGTCGAGCGAGGACCATGTACATTGTTTTCTTTAACTATTAATAAAATTGTTTTGAATTGAATTGAATTGGACTCGTAATTTGAAGGCCCAGGTTCGAACCCTGTACTTTTAACTTTTTTTTTGCTCTTTTTAACTTTATTTTACTTTTATAAAATTAATATAGTATATTTTTTAGGTTGTACGAATATTTGGAGTCACAGGAGCTTGTAGATGCGATAAACTTGTTCATATAAAAGTTAATGATATAAAAGATTTGGGAGATTTAATCTTAGTAAATATTCCCAACACAAAAACTAAAAAAACATCGCTCATTTACTAATATTAGAGATTTTTATTTAAATTTATACATAAAATATGCTACTCTTGGGCCAAAAGACATAACTTTTGGTAGATTTTTTATTAAATATCAAAATGATCATTGTCATCGTGTTGTGATGGGCATACATAAAATTTCAAACGTTGTAAAAGATGTTGCGTCGTTTTTAAAGTTGCCAAATTCACATGAATATACGAGCCATAGCCTTAGAAGAACCTCGACAACTATCTTAGTTGATAATGGTGGAGATATAACAACCCTAAAGTGACATGGTGGATGGAAATCCACCAGCGTTGCTGAAGGATACATTGAAGAATCTGTTAACAACAAAAAACAGATAGCGATGAAAACACTAAACACATTAGAGTATAATGAGCCCAGTACTTCAAGTCAAACTGAAAACATTTTTACTGAAGAATTTTCTACCAACTATGAAAGAATGTTGAACAATCGAACTGACAATCTTATTACAAGTAATGTATTCGACAGAACTATGAATCTAGAAACAAACACAGCCAACAGTGCTTTAAACGTAAGCAACTGTACTATACGGAATTGCACATTTAATATTCATGTTAATAAATAATGGTTTTTGGAAAGACCTATAAGTAATATAGATTTTGATGTTTAAGAACTAAAAATGTTATACTTAATTTTAATTCCAATTAAAAAAAAAATATTACCTATGTTTAATTTATAAATAAAGTGGTTAGTACTATATTATGCTTAATTAATAAATAAAATGGTTATTATTAGCAATATTTTATTTTTTTGCCAAAATTAAACATATTTGATGTCGTTTTTCGAAATTAAAGTCGCATTTTTTTTATTTTGACGCTTGAAGAAAGTCACTTGGAGTAGAAGGCACATCATATGTTTTGCCCAGTTGCAGAGCAAACTTCTAGGCTCAACATGCAATGTTCGACTTCTCCTAGTAACATAATATACTATTGTTAATTTCAAACAGTCTCTCGTAATTTTTATATAAACCTAGAAAATTAAAAATGGTATAAAAAATAGAAATACTTAGTTTAAATAACACATTACGCTAAATGGAAAAAATTTGCAAAATTATAATTATTTGGTACATCCTGTAGAATACATTTAAAATAACATTTCTTTAGTAATCATACTTGAAATCTTATCTATATTTTTTAATTATAATCAGATACTTCTTTATAATCAGATACTATTTATGGTTTGCAAATCAATTCCGTGAATCAGTTTTAGAATTACTTCGGCATGTTTGTGTTACATTTATTAACTTTACTGTTTATTTCAATAACAATAACAACAAGTGCTCCCACAATACGTGAAAGTGAATTTTTTGAATTATCAGTGGTGCACATAAATGATTTTCATGCTAGGTAAGCATAGTATTAATTGGTTTGATAAAGATTTACGCTTTTTTTAAAATATATAATAAAATTCTTATTGTAGAATTGTTTCATAGACAGAAACACGTTGATTACATAAGATGATGACGACAGGAAACATTAAAAAAACATCGTTATTATTATCTCATTTTATTTATCTTTTATCATCTAACCTTTAAAGAATCCGTATTTGAATAAGAACAATCTAATTAATCCCACACAGCTATAAATGGATTACATGGATTACATTACACTGGGTAAATTTGGTGTTATTAATTAATGATGAATAAAAATTCATTCGATCATCTCAAAAAATAAAGATTTCATACGCTTATGTCCACCTTAACGTGGACACATTATATGTAAGGACGTTTTTTCGGAGAGAAAATGAAAGAAATATATTCACCAATTTCATTTGTTTTCACCTTATTCCAACAGTCTTTTATAACTCAAACGGACGAAGGTAAGGTTATTTAGAGGGCCATCTATTCATTCAAACACCAATATTTATTTACATTTTATTCTCTATTCATGTACAAACTGTCGCTTATTTAAATTGAGGGCGGGATATATAATTATTTTAACTACCTACCTACTTTTAGGAAGATAATATTTTAATTGTTAAAGTAGTAACAATTAACTTCTCTTTGTTCTCTTTCTACATAGAGTCATAGTGTTTTTTGAAGTATGATTCCCAGGGACGAGGATACTTCCAACTTAACATACTCGTATTTCGGTACGAAATGTTAAGAAACAGTAGTCGCAGTAAGTAATTTGATGGTAACGCAAGTGAAACACGGCGACCTCGTCCCGTCTTCTAGCGGCTTGTATATCAGCGTATACGCAGAAGATATGAAATCTTAGGCGAGGGTTGTGTAGGTGATATACCATCCCTCGGAGGGGGTATAAAGCAGTCTGTTAGACGCTAGGCAAATTAAAAATCCCTACTTTTCGATGGAAGGAAGGGTCGGCAAAATTTACAAGTTAGAGTGACTCATCTCCTGGCGTCAAAAATTGGCTCTGGTAGCGGAAATAGACTGACATTAAATAAGTGAATAATAAAAAAAAGTATGAACCACAATTCAACATCTGAAAAGCAATGTGCTCCAAATTATTTTATATCATCCGGCGATCTCCCACTGATATATATATATATATATATATATATATATATATATATATATATATATATATATATATATATATATATATATATATATATATATATATATATATATATATATATATATATATATATATATATATATATATATATATATATATATATATATATATATATATATATATATATATATATATATATATATATATATATATATATTTTAGACTACACATGTACTGAACAAAGCTATCATGTCTGCAAACTTGTTCGTTTTGTATGGTTTTTACTGTAAATTTTTTCTGGCCAAAAATTATTTATGTTTAATATTTATAGATTTGAAGAAACTAACAGTGTTGGAGGATCTTGCAAAGATGGTGACACATGCATTGGTGGTCTTTCTCGATTATATAAAGAAATAAGAACTCTTTTGGACGAAAAACCAGATTCCGTATTATTAAATGCAGGCGACAACTTTCAAGGCACTTTGTGGTACACAGTAGGGAAATGGAACGTCACTCAAGAATTTCTGAACAAACTTCCATTTGATGCCACTGTATGTAATGCCTTAGTTTTCCTTTGGAGATACTAGAATGTATAATCGGAACACGGTTGGGATAAACTTCAATAAATAATGTGCAGAAGTCTTGCAATTTTTTTCGGTGTCCAAATCTAACCATAATTAGGATATCAGTTCGTTCCTTTTCCGCCTTTTCTAAACCATTTTCACTTTTAGCCCAGTGCTGAACATTGTTTTCAAATAACTTACTTTTAAAAGTATTAGAAGCAATATATTGCTTTTTGCTTGAAGCATTTTATACTATAATATGTCTTTAAAAAAAGCACTTTGGTTTTTGTTTTGTATTTGTAAATTCATTGTAGGTAGTCTAAAAGTACTTTAAATCCTTGCAAAATGCTTTGACATTAATCTTATAAATACCCTCACGTTCTTATTTAGTACATCTGTAAACTCGGCTTATCTTTCTTTATATCGGTATTAATAAAGAAACTGCTAAGAAAAAATTGCATCAATGATAACATCAGTGCCAGTTGTTCCCATCTTATACGATTAAGCATCTTTAACCTTTTGTGCTTCAACCATATCCTGAAATAAATTAGAAGCTAAGATGTGACGAACGATAGTGTCGGCACATCATACGTTTGTGGAAACTATAGGTGTACACTGTACAGGGTGTTCCACCTAAGAGAGATTCTTCTGTAACTATGTAACTGTAAAATTTATAATAATGATTTCAGCTCTCCAAATGAGGCTAGGTAGCATCTAAACCGTAAGAGTTAGAAACGGGCAGTTTTCACAGTTCATTTTGGCATAAATTACTCTATCTTGTTATCTATGAGCAAAACATGTACGTTATTTATACTCGGAATACTAAGACCTACATTTAATAATCTTACGAGTTGAAAAACTTTTTTTTTTCAAATGGAATGACCCATATCAATTGCCATGGGTGAATTCAAAATTTAATGCCCTTTCGACTGATATAAGATTGTCCATACTTATCTTTAACAGTTTTCCAGAAAAATCAGGTTCTTTTCTAAAGTCCGAAAAAGTAACTATGTAACAGCGTCAAGAAGGCCTTGCAAAACAACTTTTCTCTCACACTTTATCAGACTTGGGACTGACAGTGTCAATATTTACTGGCATGTTCAAAAAGTGGTTTGACAAATAAAAGTAAACCACTAATAACAACTAAAACAAAACTCAAAACAAAACAAACTGAAACTCGGAACACAACAAGGAGAATAATACTTAGACCGCTGATTTACATCAACTACTCGAAGTGTCCTCCATTTTGATTAATACACAAACGATTTCGATTTTTAATAGACTGTTCAACATTGGTCAGCATATGTGGCGTAATTTCTTGAAATGCTACTGTAATGCGCTGCCGCATATCTTCCACGGTAGTTGGTGGTGTAACGTAAACTTTACTTTTTATAAATCCCCATAAAAAGAAGTCGCAACTTGTCATATCTGGACACCTTGAAGGCTAACTCACTGGTCCCCCGGACCCAATCCATCTGTTGGGAAAAGTTTCGTGTAAAAACTGACGAGCCGCAGCGGCATTGTGAGGTGGAGCACCATCATGTTGCATCCACATTCTTCGAAGTGTAGCTAAAGGAATGTCGCCTAACAAATCTTCTAGAGTGTTTGTTAAAAAGTTTAAATAAACTGCTCCAGTTAGATGCTGGTCAAAAAAGAATGGTCCAATGATATGGGTTCCCAAAATTACTCCCCACACGTTCAGAGACCATCTGTGTTGGCTATGAGTTGTCCGGAATTGGTGAGGATTTACTGTGTCATAATAATGGCAATTATGACGATTAACGAAACCATTTTTATGAATAGTAGCCTCATCGGAGAACATGACCCGTTTAAAAAAATCCACATCTTGATTTAACATCTCAAGTGCCCACTGACAAAACTCCAGTCTCCACTGAAAGTCTACTTCTAGCAACTCTTGGTGTAATTGGACGCGATAAGGATGATAACTGTGCTTTTTAAAAATCCTATGTATGGACGTTGTACTAACCCAGATAACCATCAACATCCAATGGATATCCATTTTGTATCCATTAAGTGTCCCTACGTCCAGGGACATTAAATGGATATCCAGTGGATATTAAATTCTTGATGTCCAATGGATATAGATTTACCTGCAGTACAATGGATATCCATTTTGTGTCCATTAAAATGTCTCGATGTCAGAGACATTTAAATGGATATCCATTGGACTGCAAGTAAATGGATATCCATTGGACAGCAAGAAGTTGATATTCACTGGCTGTCCAGTTTGAGTCCAAAATTTTTATATGTTTTCATGCAAATTATGCCCCCTTGCGTATCGTACGTAATTGCAAATGCATAACAACCTTTCATATTTGTTAACCAATTAATAAAGTTTAACACGTTGAAGCGATCGTGAATGTATTTTATATTATATTCATTATTTAATCCGAGTATAAACACGAATTTTAATGGTATAGCATAAAATTTGCACCATTTTTCAAGACTTGCAAATGTGTTTCATTTAAACATTGGCGCCATTTGGACGAAAGTTGTTCACCACACATTCGACCACTCTCTCGATCTTGATAGGTGCATTGTCGCTTGATTCTAGTCTGGCGATACGACACATTGCTTGCTCTTTTCATTTAATAAATAGAGAAAGGATGAAGTGGTACGCTTACGTCTTTTATCTATTCAACCGGCCATGATTGACTTTTACGCAGGCGTTACGTTATTTCAGTTAGTACACGCCGTCCGCTGCACTCATTTTTATTATTTTAAAGATTTTCAGGATTTTGTTTATTGAGGCTGGTGGTTGTGAGTTTTTTATTTGTTCTAATAATTGTTCTTGGTTGTAAACAGTTGTGAAGGTTAAAAGTAATTAGATACATATTGCTATTGTGGAAGCGTATTACTGTAAGTACCTACTAATTTTTTTTCGTGATTTATTACACAATATGAAATAATACAGTTCTATATATCGTTTGCTTAGACTACAAACTCAAAACAAACTTTACAAGAGACACAAAAAACTGAATATCTTCATTGTTCAATTCATGGACCGAAACTAACCTCATTCTGCTATAGGTATTCTGTGTAACACTAAAAGTAGAATAACACTATTTTTTTTGCTAACAGTTTTGTTAATTTAGCTTTCGTCTGATTGACAAAATGTAATTTACACCACTTTTCCCATTTAAAAATAGAAGAAAACAAAGATGACAGTTTTCCCATTAAAAAGAAAATAAAGCTGCGAGAGTTTCTGAATGTAATACCTATATGTCTGTTATTTTTTTAGAAATAACCACCAAATTCTAAACAAAGAAGGGAAGAGAAGACTTTCATTGAGCTGTGTAAGTATTAATATGATATAAATTTATTTAAGTGCTATGTGCTCCAAACGATCGATTTGCATGTTTTGTACTTTTTGCATTTCTCGTGCCAACGATTTTCTATATATCCATCTTTCTCTGGTAGCCCCGTCTTAGACTAGAAATTTTTTTCATTAGTTCTCTAGTACCTAAAATATTTGTAAATTTTTACAGCAGTTGGAGAATTTATTTTAAAATATTAATAAACTAGTGTAAATATTTAAAAATTAAAAAAATATGTCTGGACTTCATGTTTCTTATATAGTACTTTTGTTTTATATTGTAGGTTCTACAATTTGGAGTTTTACGCAAGCAGATTCCTGGGCGTTTTAATGTGTTAAATAATATTGATTTTTTAAATTTAATTATTAGATACTTATTCAAATTCAGATATGCCTAAAATTACCAGAAAAAATTACCGTATTGCAAAGTTAACGTCTGAAATTATTTTACAAAGTGAATGTGCAAATAATATAAACCTTAGCAAAAGAAGTACCATTATTCATAATGATTTGGATTTAGCCTCACGGTCATCTCAGAGTTCTCGTGTTTCCGTAGAAAATACTAGCTCCGATAATACTTACTTGCATGTAAGTGATTCAGATTCGAAAGATGATGTGTCACAACCTAACATAAACCAAAATATTTCTATTGATGAAAGTGAAGAAAACATTTCTAATGTAGTTTTAGAAGAAAACATAAAAACTAATGATAATATTGCTTTAGAATTAGGTGAGTGGGCATTAAAATTTAAAATTTCACATGTGGCATTAACAGATCTTCCGCAGTTTGTTTTTGTTTCTTGTATACAAATAACTTTCTTGATTTAAATTGACCCTACGTTTATAACGCGTATGTAGGTTCAAGGCCGCGTGTTTTTTAAGCTGTTTCGATGCTAGATTTTGCTGGCGGACATAAATTAATGATCAAATAATAACTAAATTTCGTATAGTCTGCTTGACTACTTCTTTACGAATAATAACAGCTGTTTTGTACAAGGAACTTCATTTTGGAATGTATTTTTTAGATGCAGCTCACGAGACACAAACTAGAAACAATAAAGAAATTGAAACAAATATAAGGAAGTGACTGCGCCGGGCCAAGGAGAGGAAGAAGGCAGAAATGTAGAAGGAAGCAGTGTGGAGGCAAATAAAGGACGTAATAGTTTTGTCTGGTGTTATTACTTTTTAAATAAAACAATTTTTTTTAATTTTTACCCCGTGTAATTTTTCTATGTAAACCATTTTTCCTTTCACTTTGATAAAGGATGTCCAGAAATTAGCTTGCAATATTTTACCAGTATCTTCTACAAGCAAAAATAAGGAAAAGTTTCTATAAACATAGGTCCAAAATTGCTTCCAACGGGAGCCACAGCACCCTAAAAAATATTTTCAGGGGCTCACCTTAAGGGGGCTGTGGCTCCCTTCGGAAGCATTTTTTGACCTATGTTTATAGAAACTTTTTTCTTATTTTTGGTCGTTGAAGACGCTGGTAAAATATTGCACACTAATTTCGGCATACACCCTGTATATGGACATGCTTTGGATGTCCAATGGACACGAACTGAATGCACTCTGGATGTCCAGATTGATTTGTACTGTCATGATTTTATGGACTCGGTTTGGACCTCTTTTGGATGTCCAAAATTGTGTCCAGAGTTGTGACAAACTGGCACCCGATGGATATCCAATGGACTGAATTTGAATGCAATTTGGATGTCCATTGTACATCCTAGTTTTTATAGTGATTCATCCACTGGATGTCCATTGGATGTTTACTGGACTAAGTTGTGCTATTTGGGAATACCCGTTGTGTGACTAATTTGTCGCACACTTATTTGCGGGTTTTCCTGAATACAACCCAGCACAAAAAATTCATTTTCCTCCGTAACTACAGTTTTATGGCGATTTCGTTTTATATGACGAATATTACCAGTATTTAAAAACCTATCAAGCACTAGTTGAAAGGTTTTACGCCGTGGATGTGGTTTGTCTGGATAGCGCTGTGCATAAATTCGTGATGCCAATAACGGATTTCTTTCACACTCACCGAGGACAAAAACCATATCAATCATTTCTTCCTGCGTCAGCGACATTTTGAAAATATTATAATCAACTTATAATCTCCACTTAGCAAAATAACTACAACGTCAACGTTAATCAAAACTAAAGTGATATTTAATTTGCTTTGTATGTCAAACAGTGCAATAAACATTGTTTGCAAGGCCTTCTTGATGCTGTTACATAGCTACTTTTTCGTACTTTAGAAAAGAACCTGATTTTTCTGGAAATCTGTTAGAAATAAATATGGACAACCTTATATCAGTCGAAAGGGCATTCAATTTTGAATTCACCCATGATAATTAATATTGATCATTCCATTTGAAAAAAAAGTTTTTCAACTCGTAAGATTATTAAATGTAGGTCTCAGTATTTCCGCGTCTGAATAACGTACACATTTTGCTCACATATGACAAGATAGAATAATTTATGCCAAAACGAACTGTGAAAACTGCATGTTTCTAACTCTTACGGTTTAGATGCTATCTAGCCTCATTTAGAGAGCTGAAATCGTGATTCTTTTCAAAAACAACTGAATATCTCGAAAACGGTAAGATTTAAACACCATGTATATTTAATAATCTCTACCTAATATTAATCAAGGAATTCAGAAATGCAATAATATATAGGGTGTTCCATTTAAAATAACAAAGTTATGTACCGCCCACGTGAAATGGAACACCCTGTAAAGCTAAAAATATTTTCTTTACATGGCCCATATAATTCCAGACAACTTTTATTAAAACCATTTTTTTGTAAATTTTACAGTTACATAGTTACAGAAGAATCCCGTTTAGGTGGAACATCCCGTATAGTTTCCAAAAACACTAAGAACTCGGTACTATACGCGACGCATATTTCGCCTACCAAATTGGCATCATGTGGATATGATTAAGACTTAATTTATACTAACAGTCTATACTTAAATTTTGTTCACGGAGATAAGTTTAATTTATATTTACTTTGATTCATACCCTGATGATGTAAACTTACTCAGCGAAATGCGTTTGTGTTTGTGGAAACTGCTCCAATGTTAGTATATAATCATTAAACAGCAAATAAAACTAAACTTTTTAAGACCACAACCAATAAATATAATGTCCGTTGCAAAGACAAACCCAAATAGCACAAATAGGTCCAGTGGACATCCATTGGACTAATGCATTAGAAATCGTGGACATCCACTGGATGTCCAGCAGGCATACAATGGACGTCCAATGGACATCCAATGGATATCCAGTAGAGACAGTTTTACACATAAAATGTACAT
Source organism: Rhamnusium bicolor (assembly GCA_029963845.1). Lineage (NCBI taxonomy): Eukaryota > Metazoa > Arthropoda > Insecta > Coleoptera > Cerambycidae > Rhamnusium > Rhamnusium bicolor. The sequence goes on from JANEYF010000780.1 coordinate 293,060, forward strand.
CCAAAATGTGTCCATATATGGACTGAAACTGGACATCTAATTTATTTCCCATTAAAAATATAATCATATAATTATAGAATATACCTACTTACCTTTTGAATTACGTTGGCAACTATTTTTAATACTGATGGATACCTTATTAGTATTACATTATAATTTTTTCACAAACGTTTTCCATAGGTGTAATTACTCTGAATTATATATATAACCAAATCAAATCAAACACAAGTTTAATTAATAAAAATACATTTACTTTTACATAAACTATCTCAATAAAATAAGAACTGTATTATTTAAGAGCTGTTCAGTGAAACGTTATAAAAGTGTAACTTCTGGATCCGAGATTTATTTGGAATGCCGTTGTGCCATTGGAACTTATAGGCATCGTCAAAATTTTCTGCAACTCCTATATAAATAAAAATAATGAATTACAAACCAGAAATATTTAAAAGGGAAACAATATGCATTTTATGCTGTTTTTATCAAAAAATTGTTTACTAATTTTATCAAATTAAATGCTGTATACGTATTACTTTTTCATTATTTGTAGTCATTTTACACTTTTTGGTTGTTTTTTATCACGATTTTCATATTAGTAGATTGCCCTATTGATATTTATACATTATTGAATTTGCATCGTCACATAACCTGCGTTGAGTTGGATGTAACGGAGACTAAGAGAATAATATAAAACCAGTAATCGACAGATAGTTGATCTACACGCTGCTAAGTCATTTGCTACTGTATTACGCATAGTTTCAGACATTGTTGAAACGAAAAAGTATACAAATTGGTCTGTCCCTCACATGTATCTCTAATTCTCTTACTCCATTGTGTTAAACACAGGTCAAGATTTTCTCTTCAATAGTGCTTAGAGTATTATAGCTTATTAAAACTTGTGCAAATTTCAAACTATTGCATAAAATGGTACTTAAAGACCTCTTCAGAAATTCATATAAACTGTTGCCACCTAATTGACTAATTTCACGAACCTAAAATGAAAATAAATATTAGACAGAATATAAATATAATTAAATGGAACTATATTCAAGCAATTGTAATAAATGTAATAAATTTTAATTTTAAATGGAATGGCTAAATTTAACCTTGCTATTTTATAATTCTTTTTCGACACTTTCGGCATTTTGCAGTTGTTTAACAATATATAAATAAAATATACTTACCTTTAGTAAAATATTTTTACTATACTTTTATCATGCACCTAATAATTATCATTTGATTCATTCGTTTAGACAGAACACTTACAAAACTGTTAACACACAGAAGGAGTACCCGGGCGGTAAAAATAATACTGACAAATAGTGTTGTGGATTGTCGCACGTCGCGTCGGTGGCGCTAGCGTTGAACTGATTGGTAACATCGCGCCAAATTTGAATTAAATTATAATCAACATTAAATTATATTATAAATTACATAATGGAAGTATTGAATTATATTTTTAATAAATGCATTTATGTTAAAATACAATTCAAAATTTCAAAATAAGTGTCCAAAAATAACATTTTGCATTGTTTTATGAATTATTCAATAAAAATCGATGATTTTATTTAACAAATTTCTTATAAAAATGAAATAATTTGTTTTAAATATCTAAAAATAAGACTTCTATGTAGTATATGCGCCAATATAAGTATAATATAATCCAGAAAAAATTTAATTTTATGGACGTTAAATGGATGTCCAATGGATATCCATTTATTTAAGTCCAATGGATGGCCAGAAGATGTCCATATGGTTCATTATTGGTGGATGAATATAAATACCACATCCAGAAATTTAACTTTATGGACGTTAACTGGATATCCAGTGGACACGTTGTCCAATGGACGTCCATGTATGTAGGTCCAATGGATGTCCATAACATGTCCATGGACATCTGGACCTATAATGGATATAAAATGGATGTCCAATGGATGTTGAGTGTTTATTGGGAAGAAAAAGACGTCCAAAGAATTTTGTAATAATAAGCTTATCTTTCAAGAAGTTCTATTATTTAAAAAAAAATTTTATGTTTTAACAATATTAACTATTTTTAGGTGTTGGGTAACCACGAATTCGATGATAAAATTGCAGGAGTTGTACCATTTATTAAGGCACTTAAACATCCCGTAGTTGTTTCTAATATTGATGACAGTTTAGAACCATCAATTCAAGGACTGTATACTAAGAGTACCGTTGTTGAAAGAAATGGGAAGAAAATCGGTATTATTGGAGTCATTATATCAACATGTAACGTAAGTGATCATAATTAATCTTTGAAAAGCCCTATTAAAGAAACAATTCATTATTTTAAATAATCTGTTTATGATAAACAAGTGGCACTTCAGTCTAGAATATAGATACTTAAGTTTCTGTACGTAATTAAGATTTGCGATTTTCGTTTTTTAATTGCTTTCCAAGTCATCTGGGTAATTCTGAATTCCAAACAAGTCTAAACAAAACATGTGAATATTAGTCTTATACTTAAAAAAAATTCTGCTATTCAATATTCCTTTCGAAAGGTTCCTACGGACACACATGTTTTAAGACATAGACTCACATACGTGTACACCAGTGAGTAGATAGAATGTCAGTTAAAAGTTCGTTGAACATACCTTTTACTGCTGCTTAAATAAGTGTGTGTAGGTATAGTATTTCCAAAGTCAGTTGAAACACTATAAAAACGCCAGCAAAGGATTTTATCCATTAAATGAGTAAATCCCATTGTCGAGCGTTTAAATTCCTTTGTCATGTTCTTATAGCGTTCCTACTGATTTTGAATATACTTTACAAGGTGGGCAAATTTCGATGTTTGTATAGGGTAACTCAGAATCTGTAAGAGATACAAAAAAATGGACGATACATTCTCGATCTCTTTTTTTGAGACAAAGTTACTGGCGAAAACAAAAATTTGCTATTGTCTTTTGTTTTCGAGGTAAACAAAAATTCGATTTTTCGACTTTTAGACACATGTCAATATCTTAGTTGTTTGTAAAGTTATGAAGAAAACACTTTTACATTCATCAGGCACTTTGTTCTGTATAATAGAGTGGCGTCGAGAGAATTAAAAAAAAGTGCAATTTCGAGTTACGGCATAAAGTTGTAATTTTTTAAATGGAAATCATAGTTGGCTATTAATAATTTGGTTCCGTCCCCATTTAAACGTAAAAGTGAAGATGTTTTACGAAAATTACGAGAAATATGATATGTTAGAATACTTTATTCAAAGTAATAACAATTGTGATACTGCATCCGAAATATATTTCAATCGCTGTCCAGAAAGAAGACAATCTAATATAGCTATTTTTAAGTGGTTAAAAGAAAATCTCATTAATTGTGGGTTCTTCAACAAGCCAAGTCCAAAAAATCAGATATTTATATCTAATTTTATAATACATTACAATTACAAAATAAAAATTCAAATTAATATAAATGTTCAAACTGATGTCTGTTATGTTCGATAGATAAATTACACCTCTTTATAACACTCTGAACTGCATTTAAATATGAAATTTTGAATGGTCTACAGAACTTTGTCTGAATTCAATGTCGGTGCTGGTTTTCTTGTATAATTTGCCTTTAATGTGGCCCCAAAATAAAAAACCAGTGGCGTTAAGTCAGGTGATCGTGGTGGCCACCTCACTGGTCCGTTACTTCCCATCCAGTTATTTCCAAAATTGGTATATAATAATTCTGAAACGGTCCTGATATTATGAAGTGGTGCACCTTCTTGTTGCAAGAACTGATTTTTGGTCTCAATTAAGGGTAGATTGTCCATAAATTCCTCAATAATTTTCTGGTTTAATATTTTGTAGTACCGTTGAGCATTAAGATTTTCTAGATATATATGATATGTTAAAACACGATTGCCACGTAGAGCACACCAAACACTAAATCCAAAGCGTCCCTGAGATTGCACGTCAACGGTACGGTGAGGGTTTATATTAGACCAATAGTGCTCGTTATGCCTGTTGAAAATTCCTGCACTGCTAATGTAGGCTTCATCTGTGCAAACTACATTTCTAGAGAAGAATGGATCTTGTTGACCTTTTGACGATACCATATGCAAAACTCCAATCGTCGCTGAGGATCAGTCGGTTGCAGGTGATATTGTTTCCTTACTGTATAAAGCCTGAATTTGTGTGTCTTCAAAATACCCAAAGCTCGAAGTTTTGAATCCCAGAATCCGCTTCAATTTGACGATTTGAAATTGAAGGATTTGCAAACGCCATTCCAATTACAGTTATAGAAGTTTCTTCAGTATCTTCAATGTTGTAATCTTGGCTTGTTGAAGGACCCACAATTAATGAGATTTTCTTTTAACCTCTTAAAAATAGCTTTATTAGATCGTCTTCTTTCTGATTAGTGATTGAAATATATTTCCAATGCAATATCACAATTGTTATTACCTTGAATAAAACATTCTAGCATATCATATTTCTCGTAATTTTCGTAAGACATCTTGACTTGTACGATTGAATGGGGTGTAATTATGACGGAAACAAAATTATTAATATGCAATTTACTGACAAACGGATAAACACTGTCATAGATGACACACGCCTACTTGGAATAAACATTAAAAAACGAAAAAGTACTCTACTAATAGATTATTTTCGCTATTAAATACTTCCACATCAAAAGCGACCCCACATATGATATACAGGGTGTCCCAACCAAAAGTAGGCACTCTGAATAACTTTGGATATAAAAATTTTTTTAAAAATTGGTGAAAAACGTCGACCTTGTTTCCAAGGGGGACATATTTTAATGTAATACTAGTATATAAATTAATAATTATTAAATAGTTATCCAAATCTAAATACAAGCTCCAGTATCATACAAGAGGCCAACATCTGTGAAAGAAAAAGGGACAGGCGGCTTTGCAACAGGTACGTCGACCATCCAAAATATCGAAGTGGTAATAACATCCGGCAACTGATAAATAATTATTTACTATTGCCCTAAAACTTTATGACTTTATGATTTAAATATATCTTAGGACGATAAAAGGATGTCTTAAACCAGCGTGTATTAACCGGTGGATTTTATGATTTGTTTGTCCTTATTGGCTGGTCAAATACCGACCGAGTATAAAGACTTATAAATCTTATAAGAAATCATGTCGCATGGTACACGAGCAAAACTGGAAAATCCAGTGCCGTGCGAATGAATAGGAATTACGGAGATTATGAAAAATGTTAACACCAAGTTAGAAGCATGTTACAAAATTATAATGGAACAGAGTGTGAAAATTGATAAATTGCAAATTGAAGTTAAGGAATTAAAAGAAAATAAACCGTCAGTATCTAAATGTGTCCAGCCTACCTACGCAGAAACCCTTAGTAAGCAGGAACATGTCTTGGTTGTAAAACCAAGACAAGAGAAAGAAGTAAGCAAGGTAAAAGAGGATATAAGAAGCAACATTAACCCAGCAGATTTACAGGTTGGCTTAAATATGGACAAAAACACAAGAAATGGAGGAGTAATTTTAAAATGTTCAAACGCTGAAGCACTAAATACGGTTAAGAATAATATTAAAACCAGAATGGGTGAAGAATACCAAATTCAAGTGCCAAGAAAACTGAATCCAAGGGTTATTATTATAGGTATTGCTGAAGATGAATTAGAAAATGAAGGAGAAACTGAAGAGCTAACAAAGAAAATTATAAGACAAAATAGAATACCCCAAGGAGTTAATTTTAAATTTGACAGTGTACACAAGACCAAGATACGAAAAGGGAGATTTAATCTTATAGTGGATATGGATTCGGCGACATTTAGATATGTAATAAATAAGGAAGAACAAGTACTACTCGTTGGCTGGAATAATTGCAAGATTTATGAACATTTTAGTATAAGAAGATGTTTTAAATGTGGAGGGTATAATCACGAGGCAAAAGACTGCAAAGAAAAAGTTACTTGTGTACTTTGTGCTGAAGAACATATTAGTAGTGCTTGCAGTAGTGAATATAAAAAGTGCGTTAATTGTATACGTGTGAACCAGAAGCTTAATCTTAACTTAGATGTCCATCACGCTGCTATCGATAGAGAATGTGAGTGTTACAAAAAAAACTGTGGAGTCAATTAAAAAGAAAATAGCTTATAAGGAATAGCAACTACAGGATGACAGTGAGCTACTTTTATCGTGTATGAATGCTGCAAGTTATTATAAAAATAAATATAGTTTAAAAAAACTAAAAAACACGCTTTTAAAGCACATCAAACTAAAAAAGTGAAAAATAATTATTAATATAAACTGAAAACAATAATGAACGAAAAATACTAGTATTATTGTTAAAAAGGCGTAGGTTGCTCGATATACGAAAAATATGGCACAAAGCGCCCCACGCTTTTTTCACAATAATACTAGTATTTTTCGTTCATTATTGTTTTCAGTTTATATTAATAATTATTTTTCACTTTTTAGTTTGATGTGCTTTAAAAGCGTGTTTTTTAGTTTTTTTAAACTATATTTATTTTTAACTTTTTAGTTTGATGTGCTATGAAAGCGTGTTTTTTAGTTGTTTTAAACTATATTTATATTGCTTATTGATGCTGATATTATAACATATTACGATCCAACAGATATTTCTGAAAAAAAAAATATTTTTTTATTTCAGCCGTGGGGTTCGAACTCACGCCGGAGGAGTCTGTCGTTTCGCGTCGACTGCCTTAACCCACTCGACCACCGAGCTAATTAACAATTACGGAATCTACTTACATATTAAGCCTTTGCTTTCACGCAGGGATACGTGAGGAAAGGATTGGCGATCCTGATCAGGATAATGATATAAATTTATCAAATTATTGTATTGTTACCGGTTCTTCGTAAGTGTACAAAGTTTCAATTAAATCTGTCCGTTTAAAGTGGGTCAAAATCGAGTCCAAAGAGTCGGTTACAAACAAACAAGCAAACAAACAAGCAAGCAAGCAAGCAAACATACAGGTGAAGCTAATAAAAGCATGTTAATAAGGACCAAATTTTAGAATACGTATTTAAGTATAAACCTTTAATCTTGTGTCTTACAGAAACGTGTATTACTGAAATTTTTTCTGAAAGTGAATTAGAAATAGAGGGGTATAATACTGTTCGCTGCGACTCAAACAGCCGTCACACAGGGGGAGTGTTAATATTCATAAAAAAAGCATAAAATTTGATAATGTAAAAGTGTTGGTTTTAGATGTAAATTTCTGGCTTTTATCTGTTAATATAGAATTGAAAAATACCTCCTATAGTGTGGCTGCTGTCTATAGATCCCCAAATGGCAACGTGTCACGTTTCATTGATAGGTTTTTAGAATGGTTAGAGAATTATGTTGAAAAAAATAATAGAAACAGTATAATTTTGACAGGTGATTTCAATATAGATTTTTCCAAAAATGACTATGTAAAAAAGCGACTTAAAGGGGGCATTAAGAATCATGGCATGAAACAGTTTATACAAAACTTTACTAGAGTGCGAAATAATTCTCGCACCATAATTGATCTTATTATTAGTAATGACTACACCATAAATGCATATGTTAAACAAAATTATATAATAACAGACCACTCAATAATTCAAGTAAAAATTGGAAAGGCCAGGGAATCAATAAAGTATCAAACAAAGGAAATTAGAGCCCGAATTAATTTTAACGAAATGATGAATTTGTTAATTGAAAAAGAGTGGGCATATTCATGTACAAATGTGAACGTAGTAGGTCAGACTTTTGTAACTAATATATTAGATTCATTAGATGTTGTAGCGCCTAAAGAAATTGTAAAATTAAAATCAGCTAAAAACAGATGGTTCAATAGAAACTGTAGGGAAGCAATTGACAACAGAAATAGGGCATATCAAAGATTTGTATTTACAGATGAGAATGAAGATTGGAATAACTATAAGCATGCTAGAAATAATACTATAAAAGTTATAAAGGAAGCAAAAACAGTATTTTATGAAAGAAATATTGACGAAAATAAAGCAAATCCGAAGTTAATGTGGAAAAACTTAAAAGAAGTAGTTGGAAATAAGAAAGGTGAACATATCTTTCAAAGTTTGAATTGCGATGGAGTAATACATAATGCCAATATGGCGGACGTATTGAATCAGTATTACGTAGGTAGTATTGAAAGTATTGTTATTAGCATAGGAACACTTCATGTAGATATTGATAGAATCACTGACACTATACCGAATGTAAACTGTACCATGACATCGTTTTGTGTGATGACATTACAAGATCTGAGAAAAGTAATTAACAATCAAAGAAAAAAATATAGCACTGATGAAATCGGTCTTGATGTTATGAAAAATCTGTTCCATATACTAGGCTATCCTTTTCTAAATCTGATTAATTTAAGTTTAGAAAAGGGTGTTATGCCTGAATGTTATAAAAAATCTATAGTGGTACCAATGCCAAAATTACCTAATACAAATTTAGCTGAGCAGTTGAGACCAGTAGATATGTTGCCATTTTGCGAAAAAAATTTTGGAATTAGTAGTTTACAATCAAGTAATTAGTTACATAAACTCAAATAACATCCTATGTACATACCAATCGGGTTTTCGTGGAAAACATTCGTGTGAAACGGCATTACAATTGGTGATTTCTGAGTGGAAGGAGTCGTTGGATAAAGCAGGGGTCGGAATTTGCGCTGTTTTCGTAGATCTTAAGCGAACTTTTGAAACAATCGACCGTAAAATACTACTATTAAAGCTAAAAAGATACGGATTTGATCACACCGTCTTAAGTTGGATTGAAAATTATATAACTAATAGGTACCAAATAACAAAAGTGAACGGGAATTTATCTAAGCAAATACTAAATAACTTTGGAGTCCCTCAAGGCAGTGTTCTTGTTCCCTTATTATTTATTCTCTATATAAATGACCTTGGAAATGTGTTGAGGAAATGTAAAATCCATCTATTTGCTGACGACACCCTTATCTATTATGAAAATACTAATTTTAAAGAGATGGTAGCTACTGTAAACTTAGAATTAAAGGTTTTGACAGAAAAATTTAAAATCAATAAACCTAAGTTAAATGAATTGAAATTTAAATGTATGTTTGTGGGTAATAATTATTTGTACAACAAATTTATCAGTTTAAATCTTGATGTTCTAATAAATAATGGAAAAGTTGAGCTTGTTCAGGAAATAAAATACTTAGGTCTAGTAATTGATCGGGAATTGAAATTTAATAAGCACATTGAATACATATCAAAGAAAATTGGCAAAAAGATAGGATTTTTCAGTAGAGTTGCTCCTTTTATATCAATGTCCACAAAGTTAACAGTCTATAATACACTAATATTGCCTCACTTTCTCTACTGCAGTTCAGTATTATATGTAAGTTATACAAATTTTAGTAGGTTGCAGGTTCTTCAAAATAAGGCAATGCTAGTAATATTAAGATGCAACAGGTTCTCAAGTAGTCAAAGGATGCTAGATACATTGAACTGGCTTAACATTGAACAATTTCTTTACTTCCAAACTATGACTTTTATTTTTAAGATGATTAATAATATTTTACCGGACTATTTGTACGACAGTTATTGCCTGTTACTGAGGTACACCTACGTAATACTCGTACGGCAATTACAAATAATTTTTATGTAAAAAGAACAACTAACAGTAGTACTATGGAAAGTTTGTTCCACAAGGGAATTGTACAGTTCAATCTTCTTCCTCATGAAATTAAGGCCAGTAAAACTGTTCAACAATTTAAATCTCAACTTTTATATTTAAAGAATAATACTTCTTAGTAACCTACGAGTAGTTAAGTTGTTCTCAATGCAATTTTTGTTTAGTTAAGTTATTTTTAATGCTATTTTTATTTACTATTGTATCTTTTTTGTATTATTATATTATTCTGTCTTGTTGAAACCATACGTCTACTACGTCACTATGTGTATTAATTGTATTTACTATCTTCTTTAGATAAATAAATGAATTTATTTTATTTTTTTTCCGGTTTCCCGATGCCGGTCAGTCCTCCCGTGGCCTCCGACGCCTCACGGGAGCCTCGCCGGCGCATCATCTACAGCCACTCCCCACATCCCGCAGGGTTAGTGACTGTAGATACCAGAATCATGTGCCCTAAGCAGACGGAGAGAACCCAGAATGACCGCCTTCTGCATTTGGCCTGCCAGCCACTCGGCTAATTTTTGGCAGGCCGGTATGATCTTCAGTTCCGAGAGCAGCGTAGGCTTTATCCCTCCGAGTACACCGATTATAAGGACGACCATTTTTATCGAGTAGCCTGGGTACAGCACTTGGAGCTCGTACCGGAGATCGCGATATTTGGTCCGTTTCTCCTCCTCCTTCAAGGTGATGTATTTCTCTGCAGGTGCCGAGAACTCGGTGACATACATCACCTTGAGTTGATGGTCGAGGAGGACTATGTCAGGCTTGTTGGCTTGGATTAGCCTGACAGTCGGGAACGAGTAGTTCCAGTAAATTCGGCATTTCTCGTTCTCGACAACGGACTCAATATCTCCGGGGACGTATTATTATTATTATTATTATACCTATCATCATCCCTCTACCCTACACGGCCACCCCCTCAAAAAAATTCAAATGGCAAAGGGGGACGAGTGATACATTTTTGAAAGATCTTTAAATTCTCTACATAACTGTGTATTTTTTTTAACTTTTATCGATTCGTTCCTGAGAAATAATTGTTTTATTATTTTAGGTTCGGGAAATAAAAATAAAAGAAGCAGTTTAAATTATCGTATGTATTGTTCAAAATGACCCCCACCGACTTCCATACAGTAGTATAATCTGTCTTGAAATTTTGTACGAACATTTCTGAACACATCTGGAGTCAATAAACGGCATTCTCGAACAATTCTTTCACGTAACTCTTCCAGAGATACGGGTTTTGTTGCAAATACCTTCGATTTCAAATGTCCCCACAGGAAGAAATCCAAGGGAGTTAAATCGGGTGACCTAGCGAGCCACTCCATAAGAACTCTTCTTCCAATCCATCGCTCAGGCAACCGATTATCCAAAAATTGACTGACTACTATAGCAAAATGTGGGGGTGTCCCATCCTGTTGAAAAAACAGTTCGCCCTCTAAAAGATTATCGTCTTCTTCGAGGATTTGGGTAATCATTGAGTCGATGTTATTTTCTAACAGATCGAGGTACCTTTCGCCATTTAAATTGTCAGGAATAAAAAACGGCCCGACAATGTGTTCCCCTAAGATGCCAGCCCAAACATTTAACTTCTGAAGCCTTTGGGTATGAGTTTTCATGAACAAATGAGGATTGGTTTCACTCCAATACCTACAATTGTGCCTGTTTACCTTCCCATTTAACTGAAATGTCGATTCATCAGAAAAACACGTATTGTACAGTAGATTGGCATTACCGTTTAATTGTTCACTAAAAAACTCACAGAATTCAAGCCGACGATCGGGATCATCTTCGTTTAATTCGTGTATAAATTGAAATTTATATGGATCAAATATATGGGCCTTTACAATTCGATGAACACTGCTTCGTGATACACCGGAAGCCTCAGCTACTTTCCTGATCGATTGAGTATTATCCATCTGCACATGACCCAGAACTGCCACTTCGACTGCTTCATTCCTAATCGGTCGCTGAGGTTCATGCTTTTTGTTTCCTACAGAACCTGTTTCCATAAATTTTGTCAATAATTGTAAAACATACTGATAACCAACCCTTCTATCTAAGTGATTTCTATTGAATATGCGCTCCATAGCTCTAGCACAATTATCGTTTTTAAAATAAATGCTGACAATTTCTATTCTCTCCTGAAGGGTAGAAACCATTTTGAGAACTCACTCTGGTAAAATATATCTCGATTTAAAATTGGTTGTGAACAAATTAATGTTCAAGGACTATCAAATACTCTTTTATTTTTCTAAAACTAAACGGACAAGGAAAATGTTTTTTGTCGAAAAAACTCATGTTGATTTGAGAGCACTAAAAAATGTAGTTTTTTTATAAATTCCAATACCCAGTGCCGTGTATTTTAGATTTTTTAAACGATTTCGATTGTGTGTAATTATAAAAATAAAATTATTTTCCTTAAGAACGGATCGATAAAAGTTAAAAAAAATACATAGTTATGAGGGGAATTGAAAGACCGTTCAAAAGATGTATCACTCGACCCCCCTTGTCATTTGAATTTTTTGAGGGGGTGACCATGTAGGGTAGAGGGATGATGATAGGTACATAAGTATTACATTAAAATATGTCCCCCTTGGAAAGAAGGTCGACGTGTTTCACCAATTTTTCAAAAAAATTTTTATCCAAAGTTATTCAGGGTGCTTACTTTTGGTTGGGACACCCTGTATGTCTATATTATGTAAACTAGTACCAGTTTGTAACTATTATTTTCATATCTATTTTTTTTAAGTACATACTATCTATCTATGGATAAATAAAGAATATCTTGTCTTATTTTATATATTTCTTAATGTTCCACTAGGAAATCTCCAGTACAGAAAAACTTAAATTCTACCCAGAATCTCCTAGTGTCAACGAGGAAGCTGAACGATTAGTAAGAGAAGAAGACGTGTTTACCAATATAGTACTTTCTCATTCTGGTTATGACATTGAAAAAGCTATGGCTGCAAATGCTTCAGAAAAAATCAGCCTTATCGTTGGAGGACACTCACATTCATTTTTGTACACTGGAGGTAACATGTTAAAAATAACAAATAAAAAATTCGGGTAAAAATAATATGCTCTATTTCGTATTTTAGGTATGTAGTTTAATATTAAAAAAAAAAGAGCAGAAGAGGACAAAATCTTGATTTTTTTATCGTTGTTTACCAAATTAAACATTATCTTATCTTCCAGGCAACAGTGGTAAAAGGGTATTAAAAGAATAATATAAATTCATATGCTATTATGCATAAATATTTCATGATTAGGTGGTAAGGAAACCATCTGATACAGAATGTATAAAATATCCTCTTTTTTATTCGAAATCTTGCTGGAGCATAAATCGAAAGAAATATTTTTTTAATTATAAGGCATCCATATATTTTCATTTTCTGTTTTCTCTACACGAATCGATAGTGTTAATGACCCTTAATTACAGGCATAAATGTTCCATCGAAGTCTTATGTAGATCATATAGAATAGTAAAAAAACGGTTGAAAATTTGGTTATTTAATAATTTCACTTCTGACATTTCGCAAACGACCCGAGATATTTTGAAATTATACAGTTAATAACAGTATCTATTTGTAAAGGTTTCAACCTATAGCTAATTAGTTCCGTTTCTTTCCGGGCTATTTAACGCAACTGATACATTCTAACTTGCACGGCTAAAAGCTACGAGCAAGAGTGAACAAAACTCTAACACAAGTACATTAGGATAGGCGTTCCGTAGGAGTCGGTTCTTGCGCCAAAATTATATAACATATACGTGTCCGACTTTCCGCAGTTCCCTAACACCAAGCGTGCGATGTACGCCGACGATACTGCCATGTACTGTCAGAACCATCATGCTCAGACTACTGGGCAGTTGCTAAAGACCCACATGGTATGGACGTTGGAGTAATACGCCAAGTAGAAGGTGAAGGTGAACGTGGCCAAGTCGAAACCTATTGTCTTCACTAGAAAATTTACGAATAATAAAATTATTACACCTATTTCGATCGGGGGCAGCCAAATTGGGCCGAAATAGGACGGAAAATATTTAGGCGTAACTTTGGATAAAGGACTTTATTTCGGCAAGCACGTAAACGAGACAATATGCAAAGTCTATTCCTTGTCTAGGAGTCTATACCCTCTGATGGTGGAGAATAGCAGACTAAACAGGGATTATAAAAATTGATTTACACGATAACAGTGAAACCGGCCCTTATATATACTGCGCTGGCCTGGTGTTCCGCGAGTGCAACGATGTTACACAAATTGCAAGTACTAGGAAAAAATTTTCTACGCCTCATAAAGTAGCTTAACACGATATACCACCATAAGGGAACTACGAGAACTTTGCAACAAAGTTGTACCCACAGTGGGCTCTATCAGAAACATATCTCAAAGATTTTACGAATTTAAACTCTTTGATAGTCCGCTAACTGCCAACATCATTCAAATAAGGGAGTACAACGGGCCTTTTCATATTAAACTCAAATTACCGTACCAGATGTTACCAATTTGCAGGTAACATCTTTAGATACACCCCTCCCACAAAAAAGGAATGACATGCCTCGATATAAAAGAAGCATCAAAATTTTTCACCTTTCTATTTTTTTCTTTCTGTTCATTAAAATTGTATTCCAAATTATAAAATAACCATCAGTAAATTGCGGCACATTATATTCAAGAATATTTTTTCCCTAAGCAAAAATAAGCGGAGCTGGACATTCCTACTCCCACAATTTGGTATTGTTTTAAGGCGAGTGATAGTTTGGCTCGTCGAAGCATCCTCAAAATTTCAAATTTATATACACTAATTTACACAATTTTTATATTTTTTAGCATTGTTTTAAAGTTTTTTGTCAACGACGCATGCTTTTGCATGTGTCGTTGATTACTCATTACTTCATTGATTATATTTTACAATTTAAATTTTTATATTTAGGAGTTGTATTTTATTATTGTTTTAGTTTTAAGCCCGGACCGGCTCCCCCTTCGCCCGACCTAATAACTGCCCCGTCACCGCCATTAACGGGGATGCCAGGTCGGCAACGGACCGGGTGTCTGGCGAGGGCCATATACATTCTTGTTTCTTTAATTGTTATTAAATTGTTTTGATTTGATTTGAGTTCCGTTTCAATATTTTATTATAAGTAATAAAAGTATGTTTACTTTGTAATTTAATTGCGTATGTTTTAGGTTATACTGACCACAATTTCTATTCTATCCTAGATTATTGAATTATATGGTTTCAGATAAACCTCCTGGCCCCGACAAACCTCAAGGACCTTATCCAACTATTGTTGAGAGTAAACATGGACATAAAGTGCTGGTTACTCAAGCATCTGCCTATAGCAAATATATAGGTAATATTACTCTTTTCCTTGATTCGAATGGAGAGATAGCCTCTTACTCTGGTGAACCTATATTTTTGGACAATCAATTTCCACAAGGTAAAAGAATCATGTAACTCATAACAATTTTTATTTTCACAGAAAAGAACACAATTCATAAGTTGCTATTATATTCAGAGTGCATGAGACTAAAAAGTCCAGGGTGGGTGTAGGTGGTAGTTTTGAAGGACGCTTTGGATGATGACAGTACAGTTGAGTTTACCTCAAAAAGGCACTATTTTTGGGTTACAGGGTGTTGAAATTAATACATGTAAAATATTTTTTTCAAATAACATATAAACTATTTCAGACAAAAAACAACAATTGTGTAATTTTAATTTTTAGATGAACAAATTAATAGAGATCTGCAACCCTGGAAAACCATAGTGGATTCACAAGGTTCAGTAATACTGGGATCTAGTCTTGTGACGTTAGACAGAAGTAAATGTTCATATGCAGAATGTACTCTGGGAAGTTTTGTAACAGATGCCATGGTTTACGCAGTAAGTTAACAGAAAATATAAATAATCGTGTGACATTTAATAACCTGTTTAACTATTTTAGTGGAGCGATGAAGCAGAAGAAGGATCCTGGACATATGCCGCTATAGCATTCATGAATTCTGGTGGTCTGAGGACAGATATACAAATTGGAAGTAAGTTATTTTTATTAATTTATGTATGCATTAATCCGCATTGTATTTTACTCTTGGTTTGGAATAATCTTAAGGCGTAGAATCTGTCTTTCCCAGATTTTGAAATTTTCGTAAAAAATCGAAAATCACTATGTCGTAAGTAATGAAAAAGACAAATAATAATAGCAAACTAGGCAAGCCTAAAGCAGACTAAGCAAAACATATATAGTCAGAGTGATAAATGTATCCCTCTGGTGGTCAGTGCTACTACCAGTCAGACATCACTGATGTCTTGGTGACTGATAGCGACCTGCAAAGCAGGTACCAAGAGCTTCGACCTCTAACCCTGGTGGGCTAAACTATATACTGAATAAAATTTGCAGGAAACAACTACTCAGCGGACAAGGCCCGACCCGCATTGAATTAAACCTGCAAATCTTGTTTGGTGGCTAAGATCATTTGTTGCTGCCGGTGTACGAGGCACCCCTTTCACCACCGGATGGGGACGGACCTACGCACACATCTACGATAATATAAATGTAATTGTATTTTTTTTCTGACATTCATTTTAGATATTACCTTTTCTGATATGGTGACAGCACAACCTTTCGAAAATACTCTTGATGCAGCAGAATTACAAGGAAAATATATAAAAGAATTATTAGAATATAATACTCACCCCTATTCATATGGTCGAGAGTATTCAAGCCTAAAGTTAATGCAATTTTCTGGTAAGTTTTGTTACAAATTATTAAATTTTAAACACAGATATAACTACCTAAACTATTAAATAACATACAAACGTATGATAAGTTGATTTTGGGCTAAAATTGACTATGATTTTGATTAAAAATGAAATCATGCACAAAATAAGCACCATATGGGAAAAATTGTTATTATTTGATATAAAAAGAAAATTCGGGGCCGGTCGACTTTAGGACCTCACAATTTTGCAATTTTTTTAAAAAGTGTCTGAAAGTACTGATTATAAAGAGTAATTTTTAAGGAAAAAATTTCTGGGTTACCCAACAGTTCTTGAGAAAAAAACATTTAAAATTGCCATTTAAAATGTATCAAGAGCATCTTGTATGCAGTGTTGCCAGACGTAATAAAATGTATTAGGGAAATAAATTAATATACACAACAGGATATACACCTAAAATTCTCTTCCCAACCAACTAACACAGATCAGTATATATTATCTATTCTTATTGCTCAGCTTAATATCAACCAACTAAATGTAAGTACAAAAACAATCTCTAGGAGAAATGAAAATGCATATTTTGAAAAAATAAAACAAATAAATATTTCAAGATGATTGTTAAGTTTTTTGACGAAATTTATGACACTTTATATTTTTGACTTATATGTAGACAAATTTTGCATCATCTCCAACCACATAAACTGGTCTATATATTCAGGTAAGAAAGGAGACGATACAACACTTAGTCTTCTTAAAAACTGTTTTAGGCCAGACCAATATCCCTCAATCTGATTTGTACACATGCCCGTTATTGGATCCACAAAATTTGAAGAATGATTAACAGTTTTATGTATGGACCCCATATTTCCCAAATTCCCATAGCCCCTCCAATAATCAGTCCAAATTTTGCGATTTGGACGAACATATTTCTTTATTAATTTTTCTAATTCTGCAGCAATTCGATTTTTAAGGTATACTACCAATCATTTTTTTCGTCATTGTGTCCTAAATACCAAGCAGCCACCTAGGTGGTATAGGGTTATTCATTATAAATTACCCACCCCTTATCACCGTTATTATTGCCTATAGAAAAAAAAGTTTTAACTTAAAGTTTTGTGGTAATGACTGAATTTTATTAAAATGCTATCAAAAGTACAGTAACGTGCAGATTTCAGGGGATATAAAATAATAATATTTTTTTTAAATGGGATCCTCTGTATATTATTAAATTTTTGGAATGGTCCTTTATTCCTGATTTCAAAAATATGTCATATGTTACCCCTACCATATACCGTTTTTGTTAAAGTTAAACTAGTTACTTTAAATATGGAAAAGTTAACATTATTAATGTGAGCTATGAAAATGACAATTATTATGTTTGACATTTCTTTAATGAAATAATCAAAATGGTGAGGAAGAAAAAAACCAAGTATTTATACAAAATAGATAACAAAGATTTATTTAGGAAATTTAAATATAAACAAATGATAACTCATAAAAGATGTTTGATGTGTCCACCATTATTGTCAATGCATAATTGATAACGTCTTTTATTTATAATTACACCAGAAATGGCTTCATTATTTACATTCAGATTGTTTATTTCAAGTCGAATCCTGTCTTTAATGACTTGAATACTATTATTATTATTATTAGAGAATGCCATTTAGAAATCCCCAAAAAAATTAATCCATAGGGGTCAAAACCGGACTGCTAAGTGGTCATTTAATAGCTCCATTATTCCCTATCCATATTGGGAATACAATATTTAAATGATTTCGAACTGGTAGGACACTATGCGGAGTTGCTTTATCCTGCATCCAGATCATATCATTAAGTTCGGCTTCCGGAAAATTCTGCAAAGGAATATTTTCTGCTTCTGGAATAATTATGTCCAGATAGGTAACTCCAATTAAAGTATAATCATAAAATATAGGCCCAACAATTTTGTTTCTGAAAATTCCACACCAAACGATAACAGTGTTTCTTCCTGATTTTTTTATTTGTTTTAGCAATTTCTTTCTGTTGTGCTTGTTTTCCCACGACCTTTGATTTTTCCTGTTAAAACTCCTGCCGTAGAAAAGGATGATTCATCAGTCCATAATATTTTAGTAAAAAAAATCGGAATCTTCTCCCAACTTTAGAATCATCTGGCGGCAAGAGTCCAGCCTTTTCCTTTTATGAGCCTCTGTTAAAACTTGTACGGGTAAAATTTTATATGGTTAATGTTACTTTTTAAAGTACGTTGGATTTTGGAATAACTTTTATCTAATTGATCGACTGTATTATTTATACTACATTCAGAATTTCCTAAAAAATAGTACAATGTTTCAAAAAGTCTATTCGCGAATAAATATGGTTTGCTTGAACTACACGCTTTTTTCTACTAAAACTAGAGGTATTATTCATCTTTCGGTAAATATTTTTGAACGTATTTTCTGATGGTGTTGGACGATTTGGATACAACAACCCATAAGCTCTTTTTGCTGCACGCTTATTTTTGTATATAACAAGTAAATATTTGGACTTTTTCTTCCTCACCGTAAACCATTTTGATTATTTCATTAGAGAAATGTCACTTATCAAACATAATAGTTGTCATTGTCATAGCTCACTTTAATAATGTTAACTTTTCCATATTTACAGTAACTAGTTTAACTAAGATATTCGACGTTTAAATTAATAAAAATAAAAAATTAAATTAACCTAGTAAATATAAATTCTCATTTTCAAATAATTTCCATGATACAATGTCTCTAAAATATCTATAAGCTTCTAGAACATTCTTACTTGATATTCCCTAACTCATCGCTGCAGAACCAGATCTAATTTCACAGCTCCAATGCCGTATAAATAAAATAACATATTGATTTGACATGTGACTTCTCGAAAAAAAGATCCCGTTAACAGTGAATATTGTCTTCGGCATTTAGAACAATAAAATGTGTGCGTCTTTCCAGCTCTAACCTTTAAAGTAAATGATTTACTACAATTTTCTTTTTTACATCTCATATTTAATTTGAGCAAATTTACAGATTGTAAGTATTGAATTAAAGCATCTTCACTTTTATTAAGAATGTCCATTAATTTAAAAATATTTACTTCCATTTTTTAGACTTTTGCTAACTGACACCTTCTAGACCTAAACTCACTTGTTTTAAATATAAAACTGTCACAAAAGTGCAAAACAATGACCATGGACAAAGTAGGCAGAATTAGTTGACAGTATAATTATTGAAATGAGAATAAAATGACTACCTGATCGAATTTTGCGATATTTTCTTAAATTTACGGTAGACTAAAGCCGTGAAATGTCTTTTTCCAGAACCAGTTTTTCTCTATTATGATCGGATATGACGTAAAACCAGGGATGGCTTTAGGTGGTTATGCGTCAGATTTCCATGTATATAGAAACGAATCTTGAATTTCTTTTTAGTGAATTCCTTATTGTCCAAAGTTAATAAAGTCAATTTATTATAAACACTCACTCAAAAAGAACTAGAGGTATAGGGAGATTTACTTAACAGTAAACTACACACACACAAGTATTTTTCACTGCCGGTTTCAAGAATCAAAGTGCATTATTAACACATATTCTAAATGTTTTGTAGTTAAACTTCAGCGCCTTTCGTTGAAAATCCATTTATATTGCGAGAAGGATCACTCGACATCGACAGATGTAACTGAAGCATACTTAAAATATGTAAACTTTCGCAAAGACGCCACATATATACCCAGTGTAGCAAAGTCTACTTCTTTGCCATTTAAAAGATCTATTACACCTGTCATCGTAACAAATCCGGGATTTTTTTTAAACAGTTTGGAATTTTATTTGTATCCTCGCAGCAATTTCTCCCTGTAACTAAAAATATATTGTCGAAGTTTGGATACAACGTTTATTGCATCAAATGTAGTAAATTCTGATGTTGGATGATATTGAAGGTCCCGCATGGCTAAAGAAATTCGTGAAAAGCTTCCGTGTAGGGTGTCCAGATTTTCTTGAACAGTTGGAACCATAAATGTTCGTAGCGTGAAATAGCAACTGCGTCATTTGGATTTAACTGCTGTATTAGGGCTTTAACATTTTCAAAATGACAGTAATAGTACGATGCAGCTTCTAGCCATATCCCCATCGTGTTATAATGGGCCCTAGAGGTAATGGGGTATTTGGTACAATTTCATGAAATAAACATACACGACTTGGTATTTTAAGAAAAACTTTCTTTACACTAGATATCAAATTATCAACATTAGGGTAGCACCCCCTAACAGCTTCAGCAATCCTATGAAGCCCATGTGCTAAACATGTTAAATGAAGTATTTTCTGATATGTTTCAAAATTCTTCCAGGAGCTTTCATATAATTCACTCCATCAGTAAGAAATAATAAGAACTTTTCCTTATTTTCTGCATATTTGTCACCCCAAAACAACAAAGTCTACAAGCAATCTCTTTAGGACAATCTTCTCTGCTTGTCATGAGACTAAAAATAACAAGTTGTCACATGACATCCGGTATACTTGAAATAATATACTATTTTAATAATTCGAGGAAAATGGACTGACCTGTTTAATTTTCGAAAAATGTCATTAAGAAAAGTTGTTTGTAATTACATTCTGGATCGATGTGTAAATTCAATTTTCATTTTGTGTAGCAGTTTTGGAAAAGAACTGTTATTAACACGCTTTTATTAGCTTCACTTGTATGTTTGTTTGTTTGTTTGTAACCGACTCTTTGGACTCGATTTTGACCCACTTTAAACGGACAGATTTAATTGAAACTTTGTACACTTACGAAGAACCGGTAACAATACAATAATTTGATAAGTTTATATCATTATCCTGATCAGGATCGCCAGTCCTTTCCTCACGTATCCTCTGCGTGAGAGCAAGAGGCTTAATATTGTAAGTATATTCCGTGATTCTCAGTTCGGTCGTTGGCCGAGCGGGCAAGTCTTAGTCGACGCAAAACGGCGGACTCCTCGGGCGTGAGTTCAAATCCCATGGCTGAAATAAAAAAATATTTTTTTTTTTCAGAAATATCTGTTGGATCGTAATATGTTATAATATCAGCATCAATAAGCAATATAAATATAGTTTAAAAAAACTACAAAACACGCTTTCATAGCACATCAAACTAAAAAGTGAAAAATAAATATAGTTTAGAAAAACTAAAAAACACGCTTTTAAAGCACATCAAACTAAAAAGTAAAAAATAATTATTAATATAAACTGAAAACAATAATGAACGAAAAATACTAGTATTATTGTGAAAAAATCGTGGAGCGCTTTGTGCCATATTTTTCGTATATCGAGCAACCCACGCTTTTTCACAATACTACTAGTATTTTTCGTTCATTATTGTTTTCAGTTTATATTAATAATTATTTTTTACTTTTTAGTTTGATGTGCTTTAAAAGCGTGTTTTTTAGTTTTTTTAAACTATATTTATTTTCTCTTTTTCTACAGTTACTTTTTTTCCTCTCCTACCCCCTCAAGATGTATCGCCTATCAACCATTTAAATATAATCTTTAACATGATAATATAATTACTTTTTACTAAATTGTTTTCTACTTTTGATTCATTATAAAAAAAGTTAAAATTATACACATAATTTTCCCCGACTGCTTATTTAAGAAAACCAACCAAATATTAATGTTATATGTATTTACGAGGAAGTTTAGATTATTCATTAATTATTATTATTTTCGTAATTCGTAATTCGTAAAAGATTGTCAAAGGAAACTCAAAAAATATTTTAACAGGTTTATTTGTATGAAAAGGCATAAATAAATTAATGAAACATTCAAGGAATTTTTTCCTTCTTTTTCAGTATTTAATAACAAAGAGCCTAGTTCAAAATTAATTTAATGTATTTAAGTTATTACTTCCTCACCCCTCAAGATGAAAAAAATTTTGAAAATTTTTATTGCATTTCTGGTTGAATCTCGACGAATTATGACGATACACAAAATTTCAGACAAAAAAAAATTTCTGTCTGTGTGTCTGTCTATCTGTCTGTCGTGTGGTTCGCGATAGCAGCTACAGTTCTTCAGATAAAGCTCTCAAATTTGGTACACACATTCTAGAGGTCAGGAAAGAAATTGAGCTCGCTGATGAACAAAACCGCTTCTTAAAATTTGAAATGTCAAAAAAATATATTAGTGGCATTTTTGAAACTTCAATTTGAAATTTCAGAAAATTTTTTGACATTTCAAATTTCAAAATATTAGTGACATTCCACCAATGTGATTTTTTTTTAAACGTCAATTTGAAATGTCAAAAAAAAATTAGTGGCATTCCACCAATGTCAAAGTTAAAAACAAAAGTTATCGGTTTGCATCTATATTTTTCTAAAATACAGCTAAAAAAACAATTGCATAGTGATACACGTGATACAAAATATGTATATTTGGAGCATGCTTAATGTCTGATATGTCAAAAAATATTACAGCTAGACCTATCAACCTTTGTATATTTGAAATCAGGGAAAAGATCTAAAAGAAAATGTAATAAATATAGTTTAAAAAAACTAAAAAAACACGCTTTTAAAGCACATCAAACTAAAAAAGTGAAAAATAATTATTAATATAAACTAAAAACAATAATGAACGAAAAATACTAGTATTATTGTGAAAAAAGCGTGGGTTGCTCGATATACGAAAAATATGGCACAAAGCGCCCCACGTTTTTTTCACAATAATACTAGTATTTTTCGTTCATTGTTGTTTTCAGTTTATATTAATAATTATTTTTCACTTTTTAGTTTGATGTGCTTTAAAAGCGTGTTTTTTAGTTTTTTTAAACTATATTTATTTTTCACTTTTTAGTTTGATGTGCTATGAAAGCGTGTTTTTTAGTTTTTTTAAACTATATTTATATTGCTTATTGATGCTGATATTATAACATATTACGATCCAACAGATACTTCTGAAAAAAAAAAATATTTTTTTCAGCCATAGACGGGATTTGAACTCACGCCCGAGGAGTCCGTCGTTTCGCGTCGACTAACACTTGCGCCTTAGCCCGCTCGGCCAACGAACGAACTGGAATGTACTAACAATAATAAGCCACTTGCTCTCACGCAGAGGATATGTGAGGAAATTATTTAATTCTGGCGATCCTGATCAGAATAATGATATAAACTTATCAAATTATTGTATTGTTACCGGTTCTTCGTAAGAGTACAAAGTTTCAATTAAATCTGTCCGTTTAAAGTGGGTCAAAATCGAGTCCAAAGAGTTGGTTACAAACAAACAAACATACAAGTGAAGCTAATAGTAAAAGCGTGTTAAAAATATACAAGGCATTCCCTTGCATTTAAAACAAATGTGGATGCAACCCTACAACTTTTGTGTTTAACTTTTCTTTAGAACTCACAAAACAAATGAGTTGAGGGGTGGGTCAAAATATAATGAATAATCCTGTAGGTACTTTCTAGTGTATATGTATTAATTTTTTTTTTTTATTACGTTGTAAATTCTGAGCTGAATATGCACTTCCACCTTGAAAGTTAGGGGTTGAGGCAAGTACATATAAAGTAAGAAGGGACAGAGTATATGCATGTACTGTGTCCCCGAATTGATTTTACAAACGGAAATTTTTTTTTATTTTTGATTTTACGACAGAAAGTTATTGTTTATGAAAATGCTTGATTCCTTAAATAATACGGTTGCAATTAAAAAATATAAAAGTTTGTCTACAGGAAACCCCAAAAGTTGACAGTGTGGAACGACAACAATTCCCTTGTAATAACTTGGATTTTTTATCAAATTAAACCCCTTTTAACTTTCATAGACTTTTACTGCAGTCACAGAATAATCCTAGATTCGCTCCTAACGGTGCTCATGATAATCTAATGATTTTTACTTCCTCACCCCTCAAAGTGAGGAAGGTATGTATTCGTGAAGAAAATTTTTAACATTTTTATTGCATTTCTGGCCGATTCTCGACGAATTGTGACGATACACAAAATTTCTGTCTGTCTGCCTATCTGTGTGGTTCGCAATAACAGCTACAGTTTTTGAGATAAAGCCTTCAAATTTGGCACACACATTCTAGAGGTCAAGGAAGAGATTGAGTTCGTTGATGAACAAAATCGGCTCTTAAAATTTGAAGTGTCAAAAAAAATATTAGTGACATTTTTCAAACGTCAATTTGAAATGTCAAAAAATTTTTTTGATTTCAAATTTTAAAATATTAGTGACATTCCACCAATGTGACTTTTTGAAACGTCAATTTTTTTGAAACGTCAGTTTGAAATGTAAAAATTTTTTTTGACATCAAATTTTAAAATACCAATGTTATTTGTTTGAAAGGTCAATTTGAAATGTCAAAAAAATATATTAGTGACATTTCACCAATGTGTCTTTTTTGAAACGTCAAAAATTACTTTGTCAAAAAAAAAATATGTGACATTCCACCAATGTCACTTTTTTGAAACGTCAAAAATTACTTTTATTATAAACTCCACCACATCGAGTTTTTTTGAAACGTCAAAATATGACTTTTTTGAAACGTCAAAAAATGTGACTTTTTTTGAAACGTCAAAAAATGTGACTTTTTTGAAACGTCAAAAATTACTTTTATTATAAACTCCACCACAGTCGAGTTTTACTACGGTGAGGAAGTTCTGATCCCCAAATAATTGGCAGCAGTTTTTTTTACTCAATGCGAGAATTAAAATTTATTATACTATAAATTTTACACTAAAATATGTAACAAATATACATATGCCAATACAGGCCAGATCCGGGTTACTTCATTCATAATCTAATACAATGTTGTAGGTATCAAAGTAGTGCTGAATCTGACACGCCCGGAAGGAGATAAGGTCCAGTCTGTAAAAGTTCGTTGCCAGGCATGTCTGATTCCTGTGTATGAAGATTTAGATTTAGATAAAATGTACAGAATTGTAATTCCATCGTTCGTGGTTAGCGGAGGTGATGGTTTTACAATGATATCAGATAACATTAAGAACTTAAAAATTGGTCCAGTTGATATAGATGTTTTTGTGGATTATATAGCTCATAAGTCTCCAGTATTTCAAGAAGAAGAAGGAAGAATTACTATTTATGGGAACGAAAGAATAGAAGTTAAGAATTTTAATACGTAACTGTTATTAAATCGGTGTATTTTTTTAAACTTGTTTTAATTTTTCCCTAATCCTTACTTAATAGTTTGACACTTTTTTTACACTTTTTTACTAAAAGAGCAGGTGTCTGCTGACAATAGTGTAATAATGCCTAACACATTAAATGTTGGTATAAAAATAATTCAAATTTTAATAAAATCATTGCGTTTATTTTAGAATGGTTCTTTGTTTATATTTATTCCAAAATTTAAAAAATAAATCTTCCCTTAATTTGTCTTATCTGTCGCATATATGGTATAAGTGTGACTGTAATAAGATCTAAAAAAATTCCAGGCACAATGTTCAAAAGCATATTTATCATAATGTCAGAGGCCATTTAGAACATACGGTATGATAGTATTTGTGGTGCCTCTCTCTGTGGCTTATCTGGTATCTATAATTTTGTCTGTCATCTCTTACATCCAACACCACAGCATGAGCTTGAAATTTTCGTTTCATTCCTCCAATGTTTAAATAAAATGTTTCCTCATATCCTCTAAATAAAAATAATGACAATGAGTAGAGCGCATATCCGGTCTCTACTTGTACATAACTAGCTATTAACCAACGACTTCTCCGCGTGGGATTTGAGACAATATATCAAAAGCTTTGTCAGCAACGTGACCCTCCCTCTGCCTCCCATAAGGCTGAGATATTTAGCATTTTGTATAGAAAATGAGTGATGAAGGTGCAAAAAATTCAATATTTCAACCCCTATTGCATATAAGGTGTCCGAATTTCTTATATTTAATTTGCCAGGAAAATCTTATGGAGCCTTGGGGTTCTAGGAGAAAATTCAACCCTCTATCTCCTATACGAACCGCATTTTATGTTGAAAATTAGGGTTGACAGAGGCAAAAATTGAATATCTCATCCCCTATTGCATATAGTGGGTTGGAACTTGTTTTAACCGATTCGCCGTGAAGAATGCTGCAATCCTCTGTCTCCCATAGATTTAACATTTTAGCATTTGACACGATTGTGGTATAACATTTATGATTTAAGAATCATCCGATTTCGTTCAATTTTTTCGATACGCCGCCCTGTCGATTTAACAATCTTCTGATTTCGCTCACTTTTATGCGATGTATGGTTTTAGACATTTGTGTGGGTAACCTTTGTGAACAATAAAGGCGATATCTGATTGGGCTTAACAGATATTGAGGAATTCTTGAAAACATATTTTACTCCTTTTCACCCTCTTAGAGGTTGTAGCAATATCGACAATGATGCATCCACCACTACGTATAATCTCCTCCAGTTGAGTCAGCAATAAACCACAAAGAAGGTAAGAATTTTTATGATTTCGAATCACCCTTCCAAGCTGCTCCTGACTTTTACATCAGTGTCAATCGAGATACGCGCTTTAATCATGACGTATTTTTCTTTACAAAATCTAGACATTTAAAAACAATATGTCGATTTTTCTTGTGATAAAGAGCTAATAACGTCTAATACTTTTCATTAATACCTCCCATATTTATTAATTTAAAAGTTCTATTGAAATAAGCCGTAGAACTACCATATTCTCTGATTTTTTGCCTGGGAAGAGATCTCTATTTTAATGGAGAAATAAGTAATTAATTTTGGAATTTTTTTTTATCAGAAATTATCCTATTTCATAAGCAAACCTATTTCATATTCAAATTCAAATTCGTTTATTAAACATAAATGCATATATAAATTATCTACATTAGTGTGAAGGTAGTACCTAAACAAGAAAAGGCTTGTTTTGTGCTATCCTTCAATTAGAATGTTTGATGTTAAAAATAAATATGTATAAATAATATAATTTTATTTTTATTAACATGAGTAGCACCAGCACCTAAGTCATAACAGTTTATGCTATGCAAATATTATTCAATTGAGATATTTAATATTAATTATGTTATAATATATACGAATACAAAGGAATACAAAAGCTAATAGATAAATAGTTGGAGAAGAACCGTTGGAGGAAATTCAGAAGGATGTATTATCAATATAATTAGATAAGTATCTATTTGGGATTACTGTTGTGAACCGTGGAACCATGCAATAATTGGTTCAATTATTGAAAATTTTCCGCAACTGTCTAGAAAGTGAATTTTTGGAGTGTAAAATACATAGTTACCAGTATAAACTCGCAAAGTGACATAAGGTATCGGTAAAGTCTTTACTTTGAATCATGAATTTTGTTTGCAAAAGATTTCAATTTAAAATGATTTCCATACTTGTAAGAACGGTTGCAGGAAAAATATTGTACGCAATACCCAGAAAGTACCATTACTGGGCGAGCTGATGATTTCCAGGGCGAGTCGGTGATTTCCAGGGAGAGCCGGTGATTTTCAAGACGAGCTGGCGATTTCCAGAACTAGCTAGTGATTTCCAGGGCGAGCTGGCGACTGCCAGGGCAACCTGGCAATTTAAAGGGCGAGCGTCAGCGAGCCTTTGAAGCCGATGAGTTTAAGAATCACTTTCCGGTCTTGTTACGTAAATATCTATTTATTACTTACAAGGGCAGATTTAGAGTTGGTTTATTATTATTATTTCAATAGAAAGTTATTAACGCTAAACATATCTAAAACTAATTACTTGCCTTTTTATCTATATGAGACATCCTCCTCGGCATTCCAAGAACTAAATATCGATGATCACTTCAAAATAAACCTACAAGACGGGTAAAATATTTAGGTATAGTTATTGATTCAAAATTGAAATGGGATATACATATTAATTATATACCTAATAAAATAAGAAAACTAATACATAGGTTTAAATGTTTAAAAGAAATTCTAGATTTTAAACAAGTCAATATATTATACTTGTTGAATCTCACCTAATGTATGGAATTCTAGGTTGGGGAGGAGTTCTTGATTTACATTTAAAACATTTAAATTCATTACAAAAAAGATTACTAAAGATTATAATAGACAAAGAACCTTCTTACCCTTCAAATCAAGTATTTAAAGATGCTAATGTAATGGATGTTAGGTTGCTGTTCTTTCATCAGTGCGTTTTACATCAATGGCAATCTAACGTGCAAAAAGGCAACAATATACAAAAAACTAGAGGTAATCTAAACAATATCTCAAAAATTCCCAAAACTAATACCACTTGTGGACAAAGATATTTTACATACCTCAGTTCCAAATATCCCCACAATACCAAATAATTTTAAACGTATACCTCTTCTGAAGACGGCAAAGACCAAAATTAAACAATACATCGAAGAAACACCTAGAGAAGAAATCCATAATGTTAATCCGAAACCATATCATGATAGGTTATTTTAAATTTTAGACTTATTTCAATAATACTATTTTAAATTAATATATATAGGTATTTGTGCACGATGTATAAGTAGATATGAACATATGCATTATATTATATGGTTTTATTTTCTTAAATCTTTAAATGTTTTTATGTTATGATTAAGTTATTTTATTTTTTATTTTTTTATTGTTATTTAGACTGTATGTTGTATAATTATTAAGAATACGTCCCCTTCTTCATGTACAGTCCTCCCCTGCACTTTTGTGAAGTGCTCAAGTTTATTTACATATTGTATTTCATTTACTTATTTTTTCTTTATACTATTCGTCGTAAGTAAACTTTATTCTATTCTATTCTAATAGAATAACACAACAAAAACGTATAGGTTAGTTGTGATGACCCGAACCTATACGTTGATAATTCAGCCTCATGACAACGTAGGAATATTTTGAAAATTGTGTTACCAAGTCAACTGAAGCTATTTTTAATAAAATATTATATATTTTCCATTTTTCTTATATACAGTGTGTCCCAGCGAGAGGTGGGATATAACGTCTGTCATCATATCATTAAAATAGATAAATTAGATGTTATTGAATGAAACTAAAATTCAAAACCAAAATACATTTATTCAAAATAAGCAATATTTATGACTCTCTTCTCTGGGCGGGGAAGCAAAGTGATTAACCAAATAAATCAAATCAACTTACAACTAGATAAAATACGAACAAAGTCAATCGCCTATAGAAATGGTACAAAAAAATTTAAAGTTAACTAATTTATTTATTATTGGGCGCCACCATCTTTTAGGTTTAAAATATAATGTTTTTTTTTTTAACTTAAAGCAACATGCAACCATTATAAGATGAAAAAAATGTGTACATACTTAAACAGTCAATGATAATCAAACATAAAAAAGGTAAAATTTTTACACGACTTTAGTTCAAGAACACAGAGTGGATTTGCAAATCTTTTAGAAATGTATGTCAACAATTTACTGTTCACTCACGAGGCACTTAAGTGATAGATAAGTTAATGGGTAGTGCCCAGATTTTTGAGTGGTAGGGACGTCAATAAAAGTAAATATACTACTCTTCTATCGAGAGTACGGCCTGGGCCTAATAACACTCACAACAGCTCAGCTCCTTCCACAAGTCTGCATCGCCTTGCCAACACTTTCCACTCACAAAGTTAATAATTCAAAGCACCATCTCAGATCATCAAAATTCTACACACCAACAACTTTAATCCTGCTGTTTCAATGGCCTGCCTCGTTCTACCTGTCTGCCACCCGAATTCGTCTCTAAGCGCGCAAAACCGATCTTCTTCGTAAACAACTGTTTTTTTCGCACAGTATTGGCGCACTAAATAGCTTGTACAATAAGGTTTAGTAAAACTATTTAATTCAAATTTGGAATTTGATATAATTCAAATGATAACCATATAATTTATAAGGAATGTAGCCCAAATTATTTATTTAAAATATCTGATGTGGCCAGCACATAACTTTATTATATCAGTATATATCATCCTTATCTGAAAAAATGATTCTATTTAATTCTTCACTTACCTCAATTAAATTTTAATAGCGAACCTTGAAATGTTTCATTGAAATTTTTAAATAATTAATTATCAGCTTCAATCGATACTGTCATTAATAATGCATGTCATATATTGTAATAATTTCTTCTTTTTGACATTGACATTTTTGTAACTAAATTAGATTCTTCAAATGTCAAACTGTTAAATATATCCTAACCCCATTTTATGAGCCCCAATGTGTAAAATATTTCAGTTTACATCAGCTTTATTTAAGTACTTCGAAAATATATTTTATTCGCTTGATATAGTAGACATGATTTATAATCTTCCATCACGAATATATTTTTTTGTAAAGACAAATACAAAAAAAGTTTGGGTCCCGTGGATCTCCTTTCATCTGGCCAATTTTGCTTTTCACCGAATTTATCATTGTCTTTGGCCTTTAGAACGTGTACCACATTTAAAAGCTGTATCTCAAAAACTGTGGCTCCTATCGCGATATTACAGACATACCGACAGATTTTTTTTCATAAAGTTATGTTTTTTCATTATAATTTGTCAAGATTCGTCCAGAAATGCAATAAATATTTTAAATTTTTTTCTCAAAATTGGACTTTTTTATTCTTTCATTCATTATGTCTCTTCTGATGGTACCACATTCACCAAATTTAATGTGTCACCTAAATTATTGTTGAAAATCTTAACTGCCAAATTTGGGAAGTCTCCCATTAGTATTTTTTGAGTTATTGCGGATACACACATACACACACATCCACACACACATCCTTACACACACGCACGCACTTACACACTCACCGACAGACATCATTCGAAAAATAATCAGAATGCATTCAGGAGGGTTTAAAACGTATATATCAATCAAAATCTCGAGGTCGAAAAAAGCACGATACTTCCTTATGTTAGTTATAAGAAAGTAAAAAACGGACCGTTACAGGGATTACATGAATATCTGTGTTATTAGTGGAGATAGAAAGACTAAATGTGCAGAATTTAATACCCATTAACATGGCGTCCAGAAAACAATTGCTTTCCAATTGGTTTAGATTTTGGAGGAAAAAGTCAAAATTGTCATTTTTAAAAATACCTTGTAATTTTTAATTTGTGGTTCAATTAAAAAATATTTAGGATCATTTTCCAATATTTTTTTAAGGACTTTATAGTGGTATTCTTTAATTTATTTATTGTTTTTTTTTACTGTGAAAAAATAAATTAAGAATGCCACTGTTTGATATTGTGCTAAAAAGGACAATTTCCTTTTCTATTTATGCAGACTGTAATTTCTAACAGCCAGTTAATGACAAAAGAATTAGACAGACTTACTTATTTGTTGTTAGCAACTATCTGAGGGTGCCCCTCCGTTCTTTTTCTAGTATTTGTGTAGGATGAGGTAAAAGGATAAAGAGAAAAAGGACATTAAATACTAGGATAACAAAATGTGGACACCACGCTTCTCTGTCGTTCACTTGATATGATTAATTATTAAATTACTATTCAAAATATTTATTTTGGCAATACGCAATAAGGCACTACAAACTTTTATGCAAAACAGTTGAACACATCTAACATATACCGTTCTAATTCTACTAATTAATAGATACTAAGAAAAACAAAAGAAACTTTTTCTAAAAAAATTCCTAATCGGTTGTCATGTGTACCACATTTGAAAGCTTTATCTCAAAAACTGTGGCTCCTATCGCGATGTTACAGACATGCCGACAGATTCTATTTCATAAAGTTATGTTTTTTCTTTATAATTTGTCAAGATTCGTCCAAAAAATGTAATAAAAAAAGAAAAATAAAAGAAACTTTTTCAAAAACTCCTAATCAATTCGCTTCTATGGTGAATTTATAGGCAAATACGTTATAAGCTTGAGATAAATGTGTTGCCTATTGCGGCCGAGAGGGCGAATACATACAATTATACTATCGCAGATTTATTATATGTACAAATTTATCCATTCAAAATAACAAGATGTTTTATTTGACCAGCGTAAACAGCCACTGTAAAGTCCTTAAAAAATTATTGCAAAATATTCTTAAACATATTTTAATTGATCCAAAAATAAAAAAGTTACAAGGTATTTTTAAAAATGGCGATTTTTGCTTTTTCTTAAACAAAACCTAAACCAATCGGAATTCAATTGTTCTCTGAACGTCATGTTATTATACATAAAATTCTGCACTACTTTGTTCCTTTAAGCGATTATCTATCTCCACTAATAACCAAGATACTCATGTAATCAATGTATAATCGGAAATAACAGTTAACGAAGATGGGACTCGCACAAAGTTTCCCACATATCTGCCTTAGTATTAGAGATAGACTCATCAACCCGTATATCTTTGTATTCGTGAGAAAGCGTCCTATTCAAATATATAAATATATACAGGGTGTTTGATTAAAGAAATAAAATTAATAATTGTTGCCATCTTGTATGAGCTTCCATTGTTTTCTGACATGATTTTCAAAATCTGCATAAAGTATTCTATAAATTTATATTTACCATTTCGTAATAATAAAAATAACAAAATTATGGGAGGTGGGAATTCTCACAAAATCACCCTGTACAATGTACATGTGAACGGAGATTATGATACAATATTTTCGCAAACGTATACAATGTCAAAAGTGAAACATTCTGTACTGGTTATCATTATCCGAATCTTATTAAAAAGTGAATAATGTAAATATGACAAATGACCTTGGTGTTCTTGTTGCCGAGAAATTTCAAGGCGTATTAACAATACGTTTTCACCAAGTATCACCAACTTAAATCTATAAATCGCTGTTAACAATATTAAAAAAACGAATACAAGTAGTTCATCATGTACAGGGTGGATTAAATTAGATGGGATATGGGGTTTTATCTAAAACTATGGCATATAGACAGAAACCAATATAGGTGTCCTGAACTCGATTTCCGAGAAACAAACAATGGCAGTAGGGTGTATATACCGGCCCTCTCCACCGTCCTTGAGCATATACGTATAGGAGTGTATGTTTCAAGGTCGTTGAGCCTGCGGGTTTGAATGTCGATGACTTTATGAACACACGTGTACGCGCGCTTTTGTCAAGGCCGTTGCATTTGTTGTTTTCTATTCCTCCGGCCTCGATCGTACACGTATACGGGGTATTAAGGTTGCAGCCTCTCATGCTACCACTCCTAACGTGTGGTTTTGAGGGTTGTGTTCACAGTGTTACGATATATGAAGGAGGGGAGTTGGATGGAAATTCATTCTTGAACTAATTCTCTTAGAGTGCAGTCACAATGTATAACTGTAGTGCTTGTGGTATTAGTTTTACGCATCATGATAATATGCGACGCCATCAGATGCGTTCTTGTAAAAAGTTTAAAGATGATGGCCCACCAATAAAAAAATGTAAACCTAGCGACGCGCAAATTAATTCAAAACCTTCAACCTCTGCAGATCTACAAACGAATCAGCCTTACACATCCACAACTGTATTAAATACATGTTGGTGCTGTAATGTAACGATTGTGTCAAATCAGATGCATACTCACAGAAGAACATTACAACATAGAACAAATTCGTCTGCTCCACTAATTGACGGTGTACAAGTTGTTCGCAGTGCTTTGAATAGTAGAATTATAAGCTATCGAGTACAAAGTGAACATAATCATACTGATTATGTAATGTTTTTTGGTGAAATCAGGCACAAAGTTCTAAACGTGCTTGATGACATGGTAAACATTCAGAAGTCTGTGAAAGTGAATATGGAGGCATTTGGTAGATATATTATACAAACACAGGATGTTTCTGATATCAAATCATTTAATACACCTAATATAATTGTTGATCAATCAACGGACTTGAGTGCGGTATATGATGTATTTGTAGAAGTGATGAATACACAAACAACTGAATTTCAAGAACGCGACTCAGGTAAAATATCTTATAGTCTTCAAGTAAAAGTGTATTATTTATTTATTTCTCTTTTTATGGCGGGGTATCGAGCGAATTATGTACCTTGAAGTTAATATTAACAAGTTTAGTCCTATGCGCGGATCGTCATATATAAAGTTACCAAAATTGGTTGCATGCAAGAATGCTGTGGTTAAGTTGAAAATAAGGATGAATATTATTTTGCTTGGGCTATTATTACAGCATTGTATTCTGCGACGAGGTGTGAAACAGAAATAGCATCACACCCCACTACTCGCGTGTATTAAATTTAAAAGGTTTGAATTTTCCAATGAAACTCTGTGATATTTATAAATTTGAGGAAATGAATAATATTTCCGTTAATGTATATGGATTAGAGACTAAATTTAAAAATAATAGAATGATGTATGAAGTTGTTGGACCTCTACACTACTCTAAGAAAAAACTGCACATTCACGTAAATTTTTTATTAATTTCTGAAGACTGTGGTGATACCCATCGATGTAACAATGAATGTGTTAACACACTACTGCTGGATAAAAGATTTATCTAGATTAGTTTCAAGTCAGATATCCGCATATAATCAGAAAATATTTTTGTGATGGTTGTTTGTTAAATTTTAATAGTGAGACAGTGTTAATGCAATATCAGAGACATGATTGCAACCATTTATATACAACAATACCTTCAACTCAATCGCGAATCGATAAATTTGGCAAGGAATGCCCTGAAAACGTATTAAAATTTGAAAACTTTGAAAGACAAATGAAAGTGCCATTCGTAGTATATGCGGATTTTGAGACTGTTCTAAAACCCTTGCATACGTGTGAACCCACGCCTGCACAGCCTTATACAAATAGAACACATTTACACGAGGCGTATTCTTTTTGCTATTTAATTAAGTCATCATTTGACGACACAATTTCGAGGTTTCAGATTTATCGCGGGTCGGACGCTATAACAGTTTTTGTTTCGCGTATTGAGGCTGATGTGAGAGTTGTACAATACTTATTTAAAGGAAATAGTTCCAATGCTTGCTCTCACAAATGAAGAAAAGGAGAATTTTGCAAATGCAGTTGTTTGTGGTATATGTGAGAAGCCTTTTACGGAGGGTGATGTAAAAGTGTGGGACCACTGTCACATAACCGGAAAAGTCAGGTTTGGCGCCGCTCACTCAGTATGCAATTTAAATTATAAATTACCAAATTTCATTCCCGTTATATTACACAATTCGGCGATGTACGATACCCATATAATAATCCGCGAGATCGTCACACATGGAGATAGAATCGATATACTCGCGTAAAACAAAGAAAAATATATATCTTTTACTAAACATTTATATATGCATGATTATATCAATAGTAAGGGTGAGACAAGTAAAAAATATATAAAATTGCATTTTATCGATAGTTTTAAATTTTTGTCGACTTCGCTTCAAAATTTGGGGGACAGTTTACCAGTTAGTGAATTTCATCAAACCAAAAAATTTTTTTCCAAACAATGAACAGTTTAATTTCCTTACAGTTTGGTTAGCAGTTTAGAAAAATTAAACACGCCTGTTTTACCATCCAAAGAAGAATTTTACGATATACTGAATGATGAAAATATAACGGACGCGGATTACGAAAGGGCTGAGAAAGTTTGGAACACGTTTAACTGTAGTAGTTTGGGTGAATATTCAGATTTATATTTAAAAACAGATGTGTTGCTGCTGTGTGATGTATTTGAAAATTTTCGAACAATATCTCTGAAAAAATATAAATTGAATCCCGCTCAGTACTATCAAAAAGGTCAAGAGGTCAAAAATGAAAAAAAAAGCTGGGAATAACAACTTCAGCCATCCATACTATTCCCAGATGCGTCTGGTATCGAACCTGCACTTTCCACGCCAAAGTTGACGCTTCAACACAAGTTGATACCAGCGCCCACTTAAATTTTGTGTTGTCCGAAAATTCAACATAATATACTTCCGGTAGAACGCGTTAAGCGGATACATGAATATATTTACATTGTTACTTATTTTAATTATAAAATATTTTACTTACACATAATACATGCTAAACGTTTTATGTTAAATTAATAAGTAAAACATTTTGAGGATAATAAATTTTAGACTAATCGGTGGGTGAAAAAGAATGTGCTGCCATCTATGTCAGAGTAGAAGAATTTAAGAAAAATCTTCAGCAATGTACTGTATGAATCATTTATCTTTTACAACACCTCAAATTGTGTAGTAATCTACTTCTTAAGCATTACATCAAATTGTGCAGTATGCTATGTATAAATACATGGTACCATCTAAGTTAAAATAGATACGACAGTGAAGTATTCTGCGTAGAAAATACCTTCTACCGTCTAAGTCAAACTTAATATTATTATTAATTTACAAACTAGCCATTACACTAAACAATGATATGATTTTTTTTTTGTTTTACTAAAAGTGCACTTGTAAAAGTGTACTTGTAAAAAAAAATTGTGATTTATGTGATTATTTTTTGTTCAAAAGTATTTTTTTCGTTTCATCTACAATTAAAAAAAATGTGTAGGAAGTGATTATTAATAAATTTTTAAATCAAATTATCTTTTATCAACTCTCATATATCACAAGTTAAATAATTACCATCGTTTTTTTTTTCTAGACACTGTTCTATTTGATTTTTTTTTCAGTTAATCATGAGTGTTTTATTTAAATCAAATTATGGACATTAGGTTTTACAGCTAAACATGAATGTTTTATTTAAATCTTTAAATCAAAACTTATTGTATTTACAACCCCATCAAAAAACCCCATCTAAGCTTTTACAGTGTGATATCCGTAAACTAGAAAGTTATTTGCCCTTCAACTTATACCTGAAGAATAAATCTATATATTTTTTGTTACTTGAAAATATCTTGATAAAACTAACTGTAAAGGTATTAAAGATAGGGTCAAAATTCTTTAAATATAATGTAAAATAAAACGTGTACTTACCTTTATTTTTTCTCAATTCTTTTATTATCTTTTAACTCTATGTGTTTACACTTTTAAAATGGTACTTGAAAACATCTGAATAGAACCAATTGTAAAACTAATAAAATATGGTCATCATTCTTTAAATAAAATGAAACATAAACTTTACCTTTTTTCAATTCTTTTATATTATCTTGTAATTTTATGTGTTTACACTTTTAATGTCACTGTTTTACTTTATTTAAGGAAATCTTATTCATTTTAAATTTTTTACTGTTTTACTTTATTTAAGTATGCCTTATTCATTTTAAAATAATAACGCACTCACTTTTTTTGATCATATATTACAATAAAATATTTTGCATGTAAGATTTTACAATGTATTCGAAATCCAATTGCAATCAAAACAGAAAAAATCTGTAATAATAAAACACAGATTCTACAAAAACACACAATTTATGCAAAATTGCAATAATATACAATTATGATTAAAATTTTTACAATGTATACAAAAAATTCCAATATAAACAGATGAAGATGTAATAAATCTTATATTCTACAAAAAAAACGCACATTTGTGCAAAACTGCAATAAAAACAAGGTAGAAAATATGCAATTAAACGCATATTCTACAATTTACAAAAACACACAATATGTGCGAAAAATTTAGTTGAAACAATACATAAAAAGTAACGGAACAATTAATATTATATTCTACAATTTAGGAAAAAGTATAACATGCACAATTTTGCAAAAAAAGGAACAATTAAACATATATATGCAAATTATTTACAAAAAAATTGGATATGTGCAAAACTGCAACAGAAAGAACAATACCAAAAAAAAAAGATTACATTCAATATATACAAAAAAAAGAAAAAAATAATATATACCTATATCAGCAAACCAGTGTGTAAAAAAAAATTATTAATAAACCACAATGTTGGAATTATCCCCCGAAAAACTGGCGAATGGACTCAAGCCTCTTAGTTATTTTGTCCAATTCAATACGGTCATTAGTAGCAGTCGAGTTTTGTTGATTTACTCGAACAACATTGTTACGTTGTATGAGTAAATCCTGCAGTCTTTTAATCTCGCCCTCTAATCCCCGTATTTCAGTGACGTCAGAATCGCAAATTTTTGATAATTCGCGACGCCGCGCCGTTCGTCACTTTTTTGAACGGCATTCGTAAGACGAGTCTTCCTCATCTCAAAACCGTTAATCATCAACAGCACATCACTAAATATATCTTTTTGGTGGTCTTGAGACAGCTGAAGATCACTCACACAAGATAAAATTCGCCGCTCTGGGAAATTAGTTGTTGTTGATGGGCCCGCCCCTGTCGCGATTTGCGATGATTTGACCACCGTCGAGCAAGTAGTTGAGCGTTTAGGTTTTATAAACCCACTACTCGACGGTGTAGCTGATTTATTCACCACACGCGACTTTTTGTTTGTTGTCGCGCGTGGTTTTTTATTTTATTTATTTATTTTTTATTTTATATTTTATTTATTTACTTTTTATTTTTGTTTGTTGTCGCAAACTCGCCATTTTCACCCTTTTGCAATAACCCCTCAAGGATCCTGTTTTCCTCTGTTTCACAGGGGTTATTACTGGGCTTAGGGGTGCTATTGTTATCGTACCCACAGGTGTAACATCTTCGTAAATAGCATCCAGAGGCGGTAATTGCATCTTATGGGTTTGACCCTCACTCACCACTTGTTCGGCCGCGGTTTCTAACTGTATTTGCGGCGTACCTAGTGAAACATTGGCCTCGGGTTCCACGACGTCAGCCTTGGAACTCGAGGCCGCAACTTCAAAAGTAACGCTGCCATTTTGATGTTCACGATTACTTATTAACAAATCGAAATCTATTTTGTTCCAAAAATCGTCGTTCGGCTCGTTAATACATAATATTGCCATATCGTTATTTTCATCCATCGCGGGGTTAACACTTAACGTTTCGACATCACTTACATTTCGCTCAGTAGTAGCATCCCACTTAAGAAGTGGAAGTTCCACAAACCGATCCGTAATAGGTGATGCTGGAGCGTCTCGCACTTCTCCAGATAATTCCAACAAAGCGAATAATTTATCACTCATGAAAAATTTTTAAAAGTTTTAATGCGGTATGAAAATTTTAAAAAGTTTGAAGATAGTTTAATTAAACGCGACTAACACACTGGGAAGCTTCACAAGTAGTGACTGTTAAATTTTTTTAAACTAACGCTGTAGCTTTTACCTTACAACTATACCCCCCACTTACTACTCCGACGCCGACTAGTGGGTAAATTTGTAGTATGCAATCGTAGCTAACCAAATGTCTTAGGTTACAAAGTCAAAAATATTGTGACTTCTTACAAATAATCAACCCCAATATTAATACAGCATTTCACAAGAAGTTACATCTGCGAAGGTAATTATGGAAGCCGATAGTACCACCAACGAAGCACCTAGATCCCCACAGTATTATTTTGAAGATGATATAGAGATTAATGATGGGCCGGCAGACAGCGTCGGGGATGTTTTCTATAGAAGCTGGTCGACCGAAACGATATACTTTAATGAAGATGGGCCGGACAGTTCCACAGAACGGGAAGCATCTCCTTCGGCTTGGTCTGTCTCTACTCTGCGTTTGGATGACGAGGACGAGGAGAACGACGTTGATGGGCCGTCGGAAAAAGCAACCCCAGACCAAAGCAACTGGACGTCACAGAGCGCGGAGAGTGAAAATGAGGGTGAAGATGGTGTGGATTCCACGGATTAAATTGTATGT
This sequence comes from Rhamnusium bicolor, assembly GCA_029963845.1. NCBI lineage: Eukaryota > Metazoa > Arthropoda > Insecta > Coleoptera > Cerambycidae > Rhamnusium > Rhamnusium bicolor. The sequence continues at coordinate 332,996 of JANEYF010000780.1, forward strand.
ATATATGTGTACATATATACTATGTAAATAAATTTAATAAAAAAAGAATTAATTCAAATTATTTGTTTGATTTTAAATGTGATTTAAAAAAAAGTTGATTTTAAATTAAGAATGAAAAACGTGTAAATATATAATTACATTTAATGTAAACATCACTAATATATATATATATATATATATATATATATATATATATATATATATATATATATATATATATATATATATATATATATATATATATATATATATATATATATATATATATATATATATATATATATATATATATAATTACGAACAATAAAATAATGAATAATTATCGGGTACGCCCGCATAAAGAAAAATAGCAAGGTGGAAAGAATGCAAATTGCAAATGGCAAAAAGATGCAAACCGTGGACATGTGTTTCAGACTAATTGGTCTTCATCAGCACGGTGTAGCTGAGTTAAAATGATGGACAAAACTCAAAAAGACAACAAAGGAAAACCACTGACAGGGTGCCAGTCGCAACCTTTGTGGCTTCCACTTGGATGACTCTGATATGAGAGCCACGTCCAAGTATCGCACACGCGGCAACTATAGCTACCTGCGTGGAATTCCGGATTCGTAATTAAACCCGCGACGAACTCATTCTCTGTACTTATTCATTTCCTGGGTCCGGATTTTCCCTATCACAATTAGCACACAAACCAGTGCGTAGATTTATATGAAGTGCATAACTACAATAACATCTTTTTAGATTTTTTTTTCGATGCCGGTCAGTCCTCCCGTGGCCTCTACAGCCACTCCCCACATCCTGCAGGGTTAGTGACTGTAGCTACCAGAATCATGTGCCCTAAGCAGACGGAGAGAACCAAGAATGACCGCCTTCTGTATTTGGCCTGCCAGCCACTCGGCTGATTTTTGGCAGGCCGGTATGATCTTCAGTTCCGACAGCAGCGTAGGCTTTATCCCTCCGAGTACACCGATTATTAGGACGACAATTTTGACCGAGTAGCCTGGGTATAGCACTTGGAGCTCGTATCGCAGATCGCGATATTTAGTCCGTTTCTCCTCCACCTTCAAGGTGATGTTTTTCTCCGCAGGTGCCGAGAACTCGATGACATACATCACCTTGAGTTGATGGTCGAGGAGGACTATGTCAGGCTTGTTGGCTTGGAATAGCCTGACAGTCGGGAACGAGTAGTTCCAGTAAATCCGGCATTTCTCGTTCTCGACAACGGACTCAATATCTCCGGGGACGTAAGGCAGCACTGGTGTCTGGTCTACCCCGTACGAGTGCCTTAGATGGTAGCATAGCACTCGTAATGCCGCGTTATGTCGGTGGATGTAGGCCGAAATCGCGTATATGAGGCATACAGAGAGTAAGTACATGAGCGATTCCGGCGCCTGATGGCAGGTCCTGCAGTTGATATCAGGAACCTCTACACGCCACACGCGGCTACGGTAGACCAAGGTGTTGATAACACCATCTTGGCAGGCCATAATGAATCCCTCGGTCTCTGACTTAAGCCCGGCTGACCTTAGAAAGGCGAATGTCAGCCTGGTCGATAAACCCAGCGTTTCTATGTTCTTATAGAAGACACCGTGCTGGGGTTTATCGACGTGCTGCCGAAACAGATTTTCCTGTTCGACAGCTCTGATTCGGGCTTTCAGGCGATTTGGCTGAAGTGCGGTGACTGACTCTACAGCAGCACCTCGCCAGCCTCCTCGCCTGATGTCAAATGCGAGACCGAGATCATCTGCGGCTCTTTTTGCTGCCTTGAACAATCCTGCTCCCACTTCTACAGTTTCATGATGTTTTACGAACCGCAAGAGGGGATCTGAGCTCCTGAGGATGTTACATGCCATACTCAGTACTACTCTGCCATGCGTACACTCCAGGCCCAAGAGTCCTCGGCCCCCCCCCGTTGACGTGGGAGGTACACACCAGGAACGGACGATCTAGGATGAATACTTCTGTGAATATTCATCATCTTGCGGGTATCTCTGTCTAATTGGCACAGCTCATCTACCGTCCACTTTACTACTCCGAATGAGTAGAGCAGAACCGGAACGGCAAGCATATTAGTTGCAGACACCTTGTTCTTCCTCGAAAGTTCGGAAGACCAAATCTTTCAGAGTCGGTATCTGTACTTGCTGCGGAGAGAATCTTTTATTTGTGTTACATCCTGGATGTGCCTTTGTTGCACACCCAGATACGTATAGGTCTCTCCGGCATCCAGATGTCTTAGGATGCTTCCGTCTGCAAGCTGCGCATCTTCAGGGAATTCCCCGCTTCGTCCTCTCTTGAGGTGGACGACTGCACATTTGTCCAACCCGAACTCCATACCAATTGCCCGCGTATATTCTTCGACAACCCTAAGAGCGTTTTGTAGTTCGCGCTCTCCGGAGGCATAAAGTTTAAGGTCATTCATATAAAATAGATGGGTGACCTTATGCCTCCGGTCGCTGGGTGATCCACATTGATATCCGCGGTTTGGCGGAGCCCAACAGACAACGGCCGCAGTGAGATGCAGAAGAGGAGAGGACTCAGGGAGTCACCCTGGAAAACTCCTCTCCTAAATGCCACCTGCTCTGTCGTGACCCGCTGTGCACCTGATGTTATGGTGAAGCGGGTCTTCCAGAGCGGCAGCAGCTGTTCTATGCATCTTACTAGTGGTGCTGGTACCGCAAGACATTCGAACAAGTACAACAATAGCTCATGTGATGTTGTATCAAATGCCTTGCGGTAATCAATCCAGACCATCGATAGATTCCGCTTGTATTGCACAGAATACTGTGTAATACAGCGGTCTATCAGCAGGCTGTCCTTGCAACCTGCCATGCCCTTCTTGGCACCACGCTGTTCGTGTATCTGCTGGAAGACCGGATCAACAGACCTCAGTGTCCTAGCATACAAGATACGTGTAAATATCTTGTAGCAGAAGTTGAGGCAAGTGATCGGCCTATAATTCCTCGGGTCGGAAAGATCCCCCTTTTTGGGGATAAGCACAGTACGTCCCTCGACGAACCAGTTCGGAATCTGCTGCCCCTCGTTCAACCATTAGTTGAAAACTCGCGCCAGACGGCGGTGAGTGGAAGGAAATTTCTGCCACCACCAGTTGTTAATGCCGTCTGGGCCCGGGGCAGCGAAGTTCTTGATACCAACAAGTGCTTGTTGGACTTCCTCCGTACTGATTGCCAGGCACACTTCTTCTGGCTCTTCAAGATGTCTGTGACACAGAGCCTCGAAGTGTGCAGTTGATGGAGTGTCGCTATTGAATGGACGCGTCGTTTCGTAGATTCCCTTCCAGAAGGTTTCGACATCTACAGTCGGTGGATTATCACGCTGTGGCTCTTGAAAGAGGCGAGAAGGATTCGTACGGGACAAATTGTTTAGTTCCATACTCCTCACCCGCCTTTTCAATGTTTTCTTTATCGCCATGAGCGCTCGGATCCTATCTAGACAGTGCTGCTTGATGGTAAGCATCACTGTCAGATTTAGAGTATGGTGTTGACGTCTTAATCCGGCTGCTATGCGCCGGATTCTGGGAGTAAAAACTCTACAGTCGTCTTATATTCCACCACACTCTGGATCCGAGAAGCGTGTTGTCTGGCCGACTGTATCTTGCCCTCGATTTTCTGTACACGCCGCTTGGCTTTCTCGACCCCGTGATTGGTTGACCTCTCACGGCAGACAAGTTGCTTCGCGACGTTGTACATGGCACAGTTGATTTGCCAGATGTCTGCATCTTCCGGAATTTCCTCATCGATGACCTCGTCCATTCTGGCCAGGTCTTGTGGCTTTAGGTTAGCCCTGGTGTTAAGGCTAACCCTCGTCCTTAAGTCTACATCGGTGAACTCTAAAGGATGATCCCCATCAGCTGATAGTTGCCGCGGTGGGACTGCGGCTGGTAGTTCTTCCGGCTGACGGGGTGCCCTTACATAACCTATCCTGAGCAGAAAGGATATTTGATCTCTCAGATGTTGTTGAGAGAAGGCGCAATGCTCTGGATACATTTCGCACCAAAGTACATGCAATCGCGCCATGTATCCCCTTCGCTCAGGTTCGCAACTCTCGCGGCAGGTCAGCAAGTCATCCCGAAGTTCCCTCGTCCACTTAAAGCGTCCTTGTCCATTGCAGTTGTTACCATTGAGACGTTCCGGTGAGGCCTCTCCCACTTGTCTCTCACCCCCATCCGATTGGGGTCGGGATTCGGAACGCGCCTTTACGGCAAAATCGCGGGGGGCGTGTCGTTCTACGTCGCGAACGACGCAAAAAAAGTGTTATGACCGAATTCGATCCGACGCGACGCATCGTAACGGCGTGGCGGCCGCCGTCGCCGACGCGCCGAACATTTTCGATCATCCGAAAAAAAATACTGCGACGACAGATTAAGGAGCGCGCTCCCGTGAGCAGGTTTTATTTGAGGAGAGGGTTACGTGAAAAAAGTGGAGGGGGGTTTGCAGGCCCGAGGAGGGGGGCCTAAATTCGGAAAACGTCATTTCGGCAAAATTGTGGGCGGCGTGTTGTTCTACATCGCGAAAGACGCAAAAAAGTTCTATGACCGAATTCGATCCGACGCACCGTAACGGCGTGACGGCCGCCGTTGCGCCGAAAATTTTCGATCGTCCGAAAAAAAATACTACGTCGTCAGATTAACTTTCCAGTCATGTCAGTACAAATGTTATATTTTAAAGTAAACAATTAAAATTTAAAACGAATATATGGCATTGATTCTACTTTGAAATTGGTCAAACATGTGACATTTAACAAAATCTAAGTTTTAAACGGATTTTATATTGAAACACGTAGAGGTGTAAACAAAAAAATACATTATATAAGTTGTTCAATTTGGAGATGGTTCAATCCCGATAATTACATTTTATACAATTTAGCCAAAATATAAAAAAAAATGGCAGTACTGTTAAACGATAATAAAGCAAGTTAGTTTATGATATATAAGGGAAATAAATAGGGGACATGATCAAAAAACCAATTCATTATTAATACTGCAAAGCGATAATTTTAAGGCTCCCTTTACGCCTCTCTTCAGGACATATTACACATTTTACGAAATTAAATTGTTAAATGGTTATGACTTGACAAATGCAGTTCAAAATCAACATAAAAATGGTTTCATCACGGTTATTATGTTTGCAAAGTACAAAAAATTCGATTGTTTCGACTTTCCTTAGTCTCATCAGCGTTGTACGGCCGTTGTTTCATCTTTCTGATAAATAAAATAATAAGAAAGACGAATATTGCGTCGACAGATTAACTTTCCAGTCGTCTCAGAACAAATGTTACATTTGAAAGTAAACAATTAAAATTTAAAATGAATGTATGACATTGACTCTACTTTGAAATTGAACAACAATTCGACATTTCACTAAATCCAATTTTCAAACGGATTTTATATTGAAACACGTTGAAGTGTAAACGAAAAAATAAATTTTATAAATTGTTGACTTTGGAGATGGTTCAATCGCGACAATTACATTTTATACAATTTAGCCAAAAGAAAAAAAAACATATGACAGTAGTGATAAACGATAATAAAGCAAGTTAGTTTATGACATATAAGGGAAATAAATAAGGGGGCATGATCAAAAAACCAATTCATTATTAATACTGTAAAGCGATAATTTTAAGGCTCTCTTTACGCCTCTCCTCAGGACACATTACACATTTTACGAAAGTAAATTTTTAAACGGTTATGACTTGACAAATGCAGTTCAAAATCAACATAAAGATGGTTTCATCGCGGTTATTATGTTTGCAAAGTACAAAAAATACGATTGTTTCGACTTTCCTTAGTCTCATCAGCGTTGTACGGCCGTTGTTTCATCTTTCTGATTAATAAAATAATAAGAAAGACGAAAAAAAGACAACAACGTACAATCGTAATTTAACCGGTTATACGATTGTAAAAAGATCTATGTATAGCGCTGAAAAGGGCTATACACAGTTCTTTTCGAACACATTAATAAATTCATAATATTAATATAATGTTAAATAAAAAAAAATATATCCATAACGTGGATATCGTTTAAAGTTGAGTCATTTAAGTTTGCTAAAAAAAAATAAAAAAAAAAATTAGTAATCTACAAAAAAATTATAAAAAAAAAATTACACAATTATTCGTTTTCCTTAACCATTATTTCTTCTCTTTTCTTTCTCGTCGTAATTCTTTTAGCTGTTGTCTCCTCTTCATCATCGCTTTTTTTACGGCGTTTCTCTTTCGCGATGTTTATTACATGAAAGGAACGATCCGTCCTTCCGCGGCTTGATGGGTAGTCATCATAGTCGTCCTCTTCTGAGGATGACGAGATGAACCGTCTAGAACGCCGTACGGGCTTCGGAATATCTTCGCTCTCTTCCTGTTGCTGTTCTTCGTCCAACTGTGAGGGGACCGGTTCGAATGCGTCCGCCATGTTAAGCTATAAGAAACGAAAAGAACAAAAAAAATTAAATAAAAACGATAAAATTAACGCAGAAAACCAAATTTATCAATTTGTAAAATATACAAAGCCACATGTAAAACACAGTCTACTCTTTTCTCTGTACAAAATACGAATGATCTTTCCAGCAACAAAGTGTTGTGATTCGGGGGTAGGTAGGCGTCGACAAATGTGCATTATACAAGTGGTCAATGCCTTTCACCATAGAACAATCAATAAAAATATATAGGGTGGTCCGTGTATGGTAAATGTAATTTTTTTTAACAGTATAAATGGCAACATTCGTATACCTATTTTCTGTTGGGATTTCAGATAGTGCCGTAACATGTTTTCACGTATTTCTCTGAAACAATTGGATGTAAACCATCATTCGATTTACCCGAATTGTATGACTTTCAAAAAAATTGAAAATAATAAAATTGCCATTACAGTATTATTGGCGTATAAGGACATTTATTTTTTTTGTCAACGGTACGACGATTTGTTGATGCGACTTTATATTTATTAATGTTAAAGTGATTAAATTGTTTTTTACTCAAACTCAATTAATTTATTGGCAATTGATTACTTCTTTTTAAATACTTGATATGAATATTAATTAAGAAAATAGTAATTACAATGCTCAAAGCCAATGTTCATTGTTTTTAAAACGATGATTATTTCAATTGTTCCCTTATTTATTTTGCTTCTCTTCTTTGGTACAACTGCGTAAAAAAATTATTACATTGTGAAAATTCCAATGAATGCTTTCCGAGAATTTCAGAAAAGTTTCAGGTTGTACTACGTTCTACTAACCGTTCACATTTCTTCCAAGTAAATGGTGCTTTACTGTACTGAATATCTGATGTAAAAAAAATAATACCAAGTTCATTGCGACTTTTTCTTCTCTGTCAGGAAACGTGTACCTTTCGTGTGGTAATTTCGATTGATGAGGTTGTATGAATAATTTGGTTAAAAAGAAATAACAAATGTACGTCATTTATTTCTTGGCTAATAAGCTATAATACATTTAATTATGAACGAATATATTATTTATTTTGCGTCTGAAATTTTTTCTGCAACTATGTACAAAATGTTTTGCATTATAAAAGTTCCAATGAATGCTTTCTAAGAATTTCGGAAGGGTTTCCCGTTAACCGATTTTTGCTACCTGTCTATGATGCACTGTTGGACTAAAATGTGAATTATAGACGTAACGCAAACATTATTATAACAATAAAATGATATCGGGTGGTCCATGTAAGGAAAATGTAAATTGTTGCCTAAACTTTGCATATTCCATGTGGCGATTTCATCATTACGTATGTATGTAATAAAAATAGAATATTGATACATTAAACAAATACATAGATTTCGTATCAAATGAACGTAAATGAAACAATTATCTAGAAAAGGAGTAAGTACTATAAACAAATCAGATCGTAACAAATAAACAATAACAGTAAAAAAAAAAACAAAAAACCTTCACCTAACAATTTTACCTTTTCCAATGCACATTTATTAATTTCAGGAGTAACATATTCTTTCAGTTGCTCATAACAGTTTCATCTTAGAACTAATTGTACAAACTGAGGGTTTAAAATATTGAAAATATAACAGTTCCAATACGATTTCATTTAAGACAATGCCGACTTTTTTTCCTATTACCTACGCATTAATTTTTTACATGCAACTGCTAACGATTGTGCGTAAACTATATGTAAATATAAGGACTTTTATTTTCATTTAACAGTACAATGATTTTTAGATGCCACTTAATATTTATTAATGTTAAAACGATTAAATTGTTTCTGACTCGATTAATGGATTGGTAATTAATTAGTTTTTTTAAATACTTCATAAGTTCATTAATTGAGAAAAATTTATGATAATGCTCAAAAACAATGCTCATTGTATTTAAAATAATGATCATTTCATTTGTCCCCTTATTTATTTTGCTTTCCTTTTTTTGGTGCCACTGCGTAGAAAATGTTTTACGTTTCAAAAATTCCGATGAATGCTTTCCGAGAATTTCAGAAAGGTTTGTGCGTGGGTACTACTACGTTCTACAAACTCTTTGCATTGCCCTCAACTATACTGTGAATTAACAAAAAATTATTTTAATACAACTTCGCCGAAAAGCTTTGCATTCAAAGAATGCGGCTACATTAGTGATTATACATTTTATTTACAAGAGGAAAATGATAATTATGTCGTTTGTTCTATCACGATTTTTTCCACTGAAATAAAGTTTTTTAATTACGGTACGTTCCACAATTTCATTAGCAAATTGTTGCAGTTCATTTCGTTGTGGTTTATTTTCCAATTTCACTAATCTTCATAATGAGATTACCTTTGGCAGTGTTTCGATACAATGTCTGCAATTATTTACATATGTATCAATATACGGTTTTGGGATTTTGCACGGCCCACGGAAAAATATTACGTAAAATAACTTTTATTATAAAATTAAAATTCTCATATGATGACACTAAATGTTTTTTTAAAGGACCACGCAGTTTTTTTGGAAAAAGAGCGTAATTTTTTACCAAAAATAATCTAAATGCCATAAATGCCCCCTCCCCCTGGCTACACCCTTTACCATGTTTTTGTATTAAAATCTAATTTAATTTTCTAACTATTGATAATTAAATATTTTTTCTGTATTATTTTTCAACTGAATACTTTTTGGAACTACCTAAAATCATGATGATTCTTAGAACAATCACAAATATTAAATTTATTCCATGTTTTTGACTGCCCCTAAATTTAATGTCTCCTCCCCTGGCATTTTTCATATTCAAAATTTCCGCGTAAGAACGCAGCGCTGCTCGTCGGCTCTGAATATTGCGAAGCCATTCATAGTGAATTTAGCGGCAAGCTGTTTAAACGGCCGATTTTCTGCGTAGGACGCGCCAGTTGATCTTGTGACCGTTGCAAGAGAGGTTTGGCGCCAGTGAATGTGGTATCTCCCTTGGTAAGTATATTTATTAATGTTTATGTATCTTATTTATTAAATATTCATAAATAGAGACGTATAAGTACAGTAATTCAGCTAATTTGAACCGATTAATTATTATGTCTAGCATTTGCTTTCAATTCTTGGTTATATTTGAATTTGTCACTCCCCTGGTGTCTCTACCCTGGCTTGTGAAATGCCAGGGGAGATACTTTAGAGCCAAGGGAAGGACTATTGAACAATGTTAACCCAATTCAATCATAACTTTTATTATTTTTGTTTTATTTCAGTTACTGCGACTGCATTCAAACTTAAGTTTACAGAGGAAACATGGCAAACGTAAAAAAAAAGCAAACCCGAGAGGAAAGATTAGAAAAGAAGAGACAAGCAGAAAGATTGCGTTATCAGCGAATGAAAAGTGATCCAGTCAAAAATGCTCAATTAAAGGAAAAAGAAAGAGAAAAATATTTAAAAAAGAAGGAAAAGGAACAAATTAAGTCCGTTAATGATATGACTCCCAGAGAGCAAAGGGTTATCCGAAAAATTTGGCGAGAAAAGACAAGAAAGCGAAGAAGCCGTGTCATCCAGCTACAAAGCACAAGAAATGTTCCAGATACACCTCCTTCTTCAGGTAACGAAGAAACACCATCACCACAAGTAGAAAATAATAGGGCTTCTGCTGCTAAGAAAAGGTCAGTAAACCAAAGAAAATCTCGCAATAAACTTATTAAAAAACAAAAGAAAGAAATAGAAAGGCTAAGAGAGAAGGTAAAAACATTTAAGAAGAAGATACAACGTATAAATAAAAAACAACAAGAAATGACGCCAAATTCAAAAGTGACAGATCTACTAAATAAAGCAAAGTCTAATACCGAGGAAGTAAAAAGGAAATTATTATTTAGTGAAGTAATGACAAGCCAACTTAAAGAAAATCTTAATCAAATACAGAATGATAAAGAAAAGAAGATATTCAGAAAAGTGCTAAGTGGAAGGATAGTCAAGAAGTACAAAGTTCTAAACCAAATTAACATCAAACCGATAAAACAATCAAGTAATAAAAATAAGAGCTTGCTGGACATAAGTCGTAAGACAAGAAAAGACAAGAAAAGTACAAAAATAAGAGAAACAGTTATTAAATTTCTGGAAGAGGACTGTAATAGTCGATTGTGTCCTGGAAAGAGGGATTTCATTACGAGAAATAAAGTCAAGAAACAAAAACGATTTTTGCAAGACACCATTAAGAATCTTTATCGGAAATTTGTAAGAGCAAAAAGAATTATCATTAGCTACACGATGTTTTGTCGTTTGCGGCCATTCTGGATTACACCGCTACGCGTTGACCAACGTGAAACATGCCTTTGTGTAACACACGCAAATATGGACCTTACCTTATTTTGCTTAAGCCAAGCCAAAATTTTGTCCTTCGCAAACCACCAATCCCTGCTTGAACATCTATGCTGTGATAGATACAACGAGTTGTGCCTCTCTCGAGATTGCGAAAAATGCAAGACACAATCAGTACAATACCAGGAATTCGATAATTCCCTATCACTTAGATATTCTAAGTGGCAATCCGTAATAGAGGAAATTGAAGACTTCAAAACTAAAAAAGTTCGCAATGTTCGAAAATATGCTAAGAAAACTTTAACTTCTGCACCAAAAGACATTGTTCTACAGCTTGAAAACGATTTACATTCATTTCTAAGACATGAGTTCAATATTTTACACCAATATCAAACCATCAAAGCTTTGAAGAAAAACTTGACTGAAAAAGACTGCGTAATCCATATGGATTTCTCGGAAAACTATAATACAAAATATTGTGAGGAAATACAATCATTCCATTTTGGCGGTTCCCGAACACAGATAAGCATTCACACGGTGGTTGTATACACAAAGGACAAAACTGAATGTTTCGCCACAATGTCCGTTAATTTGAGCCATAACGTTCCGGCTATTTGGGCGCATTTGCAGCCGATAATGGAGTTTCTGCCAAATACAATAAGAAACGTTCATTTTCTCAGTGATGGGCCAACTACACAGTACAGAAACAAATATATGTTTTTCTACTTGGCTTGTCAACTGACTGCTGCACATTCAAATATTTTCAATTATACCTGGAACTACCATGAAGCTGGTCATGGGAAGGGTGCACCTGATGGTGTGGGAGGAACATGCAAAAGAACGGCAGATAAATTAGTCGCCACTGGTACTGACATTCCCACAATAAACGATTTTGCAAAAGCTATTGAAGGAAATTGCCCAGGTGTTAAAATATTTATTATTTCCGACTTAAACATTCAACTAAAAAAGGACTTCATAGATACCCATCAATCCAAGATTAGGCCTTTTGTTGGCACTCTGAAAGTTCATCAGGTCCGAGGAAGCGCAGCCTTACCATTTAAACTGAAAATTAAGAGTTTAAGTTGCTTTTGTGAGAACGACTTATGTCCACACTATGATTTGGGGCAAATTACTTACTCTCCACATGATGAAAATAAATTGAATGTCTCTGACGTTTACTCAGATTCTGATACTGAAATACCAGGCTGCTCAAAACCAACCTTTGTTGATAGCAACGTTGAAACTTCCAAAATGCCAATGTCTGATAGTAAAGTGGGAAAATTTCAAAATGGTGATTATGTTCTAGTAAAATTTCAACAGAAAAAGACTGAATATCGATATGTCGGAGTATGCTCTTCTATTGATGAAGATGAAGGAGAAATACTTATTACTTTTCTAAGAAGCTGCAATGACAGCGCAACAGTGTTTAAAGTAGATGAAAAAGACGTTTCTCATATTCCAGTGGAACAAATTTCTGAAAAACTACCACAACCTAGTCTTCTTCTTCAAGGCGATAGAGTATTTCTTAAATTTAAAGAACCAGTTGATATCTTTGAACAATAAACTTTTAAAGCTATATATATTTTATAATGTTCGTTGTTTATTTAGTAAAAGTACATTTATATAATTAATGTTGATCTTTTGTTGCCAAATAAGTACTACCTACTGTGATTTATGTTACATTCATACATTCTAAATGAAAAACCACAATTACTTAAGAGCGACTTAAAATGTTGTCGGTAAGTTTTGTTGGAAGTTATTATAGTCTAAGTTTATAGGAATTTGTTTATATTGATTTAAGATTTACTCTTGTTTTACTGATAACTTTAAGCGAAGGTAGTACTGATTTCGAAGGTGATTAAGACTGATGTACTGTGCATACTTAGGTACTTAAAAATGAATACTACTAACTACATTTTGCCTTGTCATGAAAACCGATTGAGACTGATTGTTAAATTTTACAGTTTTTAAATAAAGCAAAAACATAAAATTCATTAGTGTTTTATTTCATACAAAATTCAAGCAACTAAATAGGATATTAATTATAACAGATCACTACCCTGCCCGAGTTGTCACTACTCTGTACACATTGTCACTACCCTGGTGAGTGACTTTCCCCTGATCCCTATAAAACACGCAAAATCTGTGGTAAATACTGGCCCACTTAGAACTAACTTACAAAATAAATGTAATATTCATATAATCAATACCAAACGCTTTTCTCTTATTTTTTTCTGGGGAATAAATGTATGGAGCTGTATCCCAATACCGTATAATCACCCATATATACCTATTATAAAGTATTTTATTTACGCTGTGCAAATGAATGAAAAAAAATCTTCCAGACATTACTGGACGTATTACAACTTTTATGTAAGAATGTTTTATTAATCCAGGAATTATATTCTTTGGGAAGTCCGAGCCATTTCACATACATTTTATTTCCTCTCTTCCTTAAAATAGTCTCCACCAAATAAACATCGGGATATTTAGTTTTTTGCAGTTCCATTTCATAAAAACACCCTTTGATCGGCTTACCCAACATATCTTGAAGTAAATATGTCCTGGGGTTTGTTATGTTTATTTTTACAACTTTAAACAACTCTGTTGAAAAGTTGGGTGTACAACCTTTAGAAAACACGAATTTTAACCGTTCGAATTACTTCCTGTCCTATTAGAAATTTGTGTCCATCCAAATGAGATATTATTTTGTTATAATATATTTGGTTTTAACAAATGGTACACCACCGCGCATTATACAATTTCATATATTATGTTGCATACATTTACGAAGTAGAAAGAGAAACGAATCCATGAGGTGGCCTCCTAGGGAATCTGTTAAAATATTTTTTATGGTAATACTTGAAAAGTAAACTGTATGTAAAAAAATAAAATGATTTAAAAAAGTAAATATGACTGACAATGAGATATATTAAGTTACGCTGCTATAAAAAATGTCCAAGACTAATTTGTTTTACGTTTAGGATATTGGCAAGGAATCAAAATTGAAGAACTTTTACTTGCTTGTTTTCTCACCCCTAATATTCATTAATATTAAAGATTAAATATAGGCCTTTATCTAAATTACCGAAAGTACGTGGCTTCATCATTCGAGTGCAAGCAGTGAACGAGTGCAGACGTGTATACGGAAGTATAGTGCCACTGTGATCTACCCGAAGTGATATCCGAAGTTAAGCAACGGTCGGCGCAGTCGGAGCTAACGAAAGTTAAGGAACGGTTGGCGCGGTCGAGCTTGAAATATTAGTTGCCTTTTTCAAGGCTCTAATATACTTTTTGCGAAAAGAATTCAGAAGAGGAGAAATATTAGTCGTCTTTTTCAAGACGCTAATATAAAAAGATAAAAAAGTCTCCCTCCTGGAGACACATATTTTTGTTATATTCTGTGTGTACTAACCATAACTTCTATTTTTCAGCTTTCTTTTTCAGATAAGGCTACGCATACCCAGGAGGAGGGTATGGGAAACCATAGAGAAGTGGACGAGGACTCGCAGAGTGGTAGTTCCAGGGCTTCCACCCCATGCAACATGGATTTGGAGATTGTGGACCAAGAAAAGCTGCGCCTAAGGGCCGAAAACAAGGCACTGAGGGGCCCAAATAGAAGAAATGAGCCTAAGGATGGCTCAAATGCAATCAAGGATGGACAGGCAGCACGAGGAGCTCCTGAAAGCCATCCAGGGGGCCCAAGTCGGACCCACGAAGTCCGCTAATAAGAAAAGGAGGAAGGCAAACTCCGACAGTGAAGAAGAGGAGCTCAAACAGGCCAGGACCCAGGAGGCCCGGACTCCTAAAGGCACCGAGGCCCCAGAAGAGAGTACGAGCCGGCAGGAGGACCGGAATCCAGGACCGGCCCCAATGGAACTAGCCAAGACGCCCAAGATACCGCCAGTCGTCCTTAGGAAAAAGGAAACGTGGACGGTGGTAAGCAGACGTTTGCGCGAGGCAAACGTCAACTTCAAGAAGGCCCGCGTCGTTGGTGAAGGCATCTCCATCGACCCATCAACGAGTGAAGATTATAGGAAGATGACAAAAATCTTCACACAGGAGAAAAGGGAGTACCACACCTACGCGCTCCCTGAAGAGAGGCTCCTGAGGGTAGTGATACGCGGCATCCCTAGTGGCGTAAGCTGCGAAGAGATCAAGAAAGACCTGGAAGACAAGGGATTCTCGCCGATCTCTGTCCAGCGGATGACGTCGAGGAGGACCAAGATGGAGATCCCACTGGTACTGGTCCAAGTGCCACTGGACCAGGAGAAGATCCTGGAGGTAACGAGGTGCTGCTACCTAGTAGTCCGCACAGAGAGACAAAGGGCGCAACAGAGCGTCACCCAGTGCCACCGATGCCAGCGTTTCGGCCACGCACAGGGTAGGTGCACCGCACAGGCCAAGTGTGTGAAGTGCGGCGAGGCCCATCGGACAGCGGACTGCAAAAAGAAGCAGGACGTCGCAGCGAGGTGCGCAAACTGCCAGGGAGCGCACCCGGCCAGCTATAAAGGATGTCCCAAATATCCCAAGAAGCCCGCGGGCCCCCAGAAGCAGGCTCCAAGGACCCAACAGCCACCGAGGGAGGCCAAAAGACCCGCCACCAGCGGGCTGAGCTACGCAAGGGTAGCTCAAGGTAATGCAGGGCCGAACGCCGGCCCTGCCAGGCAACAACGAGCACCCGTGGAGGCCCAAAACCTCACCGCGGTGCTCAAACAGATGCAGCAAATGTGCTCAGCAATGAGCGCATTTTTTGCACAGATGCCAGGCTTTACTAATCTGTAATGTCTTTTCAGGTGAAGCCGAACTTCCTGCAGATCGCCTCATGGAACGTTAACGGGCTACAAGGAAGAAAACTTGAAGTGGAGGAACTCCTAGCCCGGTACGACATAGACGTGTTGGCACTACAGGAAACGAAGATGACGCCGCTGAAGCCAGCCAACTTCCCTGGCTACCATGTCTACAGGAAGGACTACGCTGGACCAAGGCCGATGAGAGGAGTAGCCCTGCTGGTAAAGAAGTCGATCGACCACCATCCAATCGTGCTGCCGGACATGGAAAACCTGGAAGCCACCGCCGTAGTAGTGTCAACGGCACGAAATGGCGACATTCAAGTGGTATCCTGTTATCAGCCGCCCCTATGCCGGATCCTGGACACGGACCTGGATGCAATATTCCAGGACCAGACTCAGGTGCTTGCCATAGGGGACCTGAACGCCAAGTCACAGGAATGGAACAGCAGAGTCACCAACACTCTAGGACGAGATCTGCTGAGATTCCTGGGACGACACGCTGGCAACATGCAGGCACTAGGACCGGACGAGCCGACGCACGACAATGGGATCCACCGACCGGATGTGCTGGACATCGCTATAATGAAGGAGATGACCCTCAATGCGGAAATCTCTACCAGGACGGAAGGTTCCACCGAGCATAATCCGATCTTCTTGGACCTAGGAGAGAAGGATGATGTGGACACTGGGACCTTCGTCAAAAGGAGGACAGACTGGGAATTGTTCCGTGCAGCACTGCAAAGGAACATTGCACATATTCCCAGGATTGAATCCGAGGAAGATGTGGAGAGGGCCATCACCTCCCTGGAAAACCAGATTCAGGAAGCGATGGAGGAAAGCACTACAGAGACAGAGACCAGAAGGGCACCAACGCCGATGGCAAACCTCACGGAGGACCTCAGGCAGCTGATTCGGGACAGACGAAGGACGAAGAAAAGGGCCCAAAGGACTAGACTCCCTGTGGACAGGCACGCGTATAACACGCTGAACAGGAGAGTCAAAGCTGCCCTCCAGGAACACCGTCAAGAAGGATGGCAGCGTCACCTGGAATCACTGGACCCACAGGACAGGAGCATCTGGAACACCCAGCGTGCTCTGCGGAACAGGCCGAAACCAATGTCCCCAATCCACGGAGAGAATGGGATTGTCTACACTTGCCAGGAAAAAGCCGAAGCATTTGCGGACAGCTTGGAACTGCAGTGTAGGGAAAACCAACTCGATGATGAGGACGAGGACTGGGTTGATGACGTGGAACGCAGAGTGCGTCGGATGCTCCGCCTGCCAGACGATGATCACATCCGTCCGACCACTCCAGAGGAGGTCAAGGAGATTCTAAGGAGCTTAAAGCCGAGGAAAGCTCCTGGATGTGACAAGATCGGAAACATCGCCCTCAAGAAGCTACCCAGCAAAGGGGTGGCAGCCCTGGTGAATATCATCAACGGGATCTTGAGGCTCAGATACTTTCCGGACAGGTGGAAGAAGGCCGACGTCATAGTCATCCCGAAGCCAGGTAAGGAACTACTCTTTCCCTCCTCTTACAGGCCCATCAGCCTACTCTCAGCTGTGAGCAAGGTAGCCGAGCGCGTCATCTTGAGAAGAATAGAAGAGGAAACCGAAGAGCTCCAAATCATCCCGGATGAACAGTTCGCGTACAGGACAGGACATAGTACGGAACTCCAAGTGCTCAGGATCACCGAAGAAGTCACCAAAAGTTTCAACCAAAGACAGGTCACGGCGGCACTACTCCTGGACGTTGCGAAGGCTTTCGACAGGGTCTGGCACGATGGTCTACTAGCTAAAATGATGAGTATGGGTTATCCCATTGCACTCGTCAAACTAGTTAGATCATACCTGCACGGGAGACAGATGCGAGTGAAGATCAGGGACTGTGTGTCCACGTATCGACCGATGGAAGCCGGAGTCCCCCAAGGCTCTGTGCTGTCACCCCATCTGTTCGCTGTCTTCACCTCTGATCTCCCAAGGGCCGAAGGCACCGCAATGGCACTCTACGCGGACGACACGGCTGTCACGGCCAGATCCTGGAGAGCGGAAACAGCCACCAGAAGACTCCAAGAGGCAGCCTCTCTTCTGGAAGAATGGTGTATCAAGTGGAAAGTCGCAGTCAACGCGGAGAAAAGCCAGACGATTCTCTTCAGGAAAGGACGCAAGGAAACCCCCACAGGACACGTCTCCATGTTCGGCGAGGACATCCAATGGCACGATTCCGTCAAGTACCTTGGCGTAATCATGGATAAAGGCCTGACATGGAGACAGAACACCGAAGCCATCGTGGTAAAGGCCAAGCGGACGAGAGCTCTCATCTACCCGATGGTAGGGAACCAGAGCAGGCTCAGTCTGAGAAACAAGCTTCTGCTAGTCAAAGCACTCATCAGACCACAGCTGACCTACGCCTCCGTAGCATGGGGATACCAAGCGAAGACCTATCTGAAGAAGATCCAAGCCGTGAAAAACGTGGCCATCAGGACAGCGGTGGGCGCGCCATGGTACGTTAGAAACGCTGACATCTTCAGGGACCTGGAGTACACACCAGTCACCGAAATCATCCGGGATAGAGCGAAGAAACTGTACACCTTAGCTGAGGAGCACAGGAACCCGCTGATCAGGGAGGCCACCTCCTATGATCCGGCCGACGCACCGAGGCACAAGAGGCCGAAGGTACAGTTACTGGATAACGGGTAAGTATAACTAATCCTTTCCTTACAGATGGACCAAACCCACTGAAAAGACATGACACGACCAACCACCCTCCCACAAACCTTGCGGGCGCCGGTCAGTAAACCGACCAGTGCCCGTTGTCCCCCTGGCTCCGTGAAGGACGAAAGTGCTAAGAAAGCACTTAGGCCTTCACCTCCTAGAGCTACACAGTTCATCCTCACCTTGTCCGATGATCCAGATGGCAATGTGTCAATTGACACTTTGTGTACTGGCAGTCAATCCCAAGTCACAGAATATCCACACAGTCCCTGACAGACAGATCACTACCCCCGGGGGGTGACAAGCTGGCGAAGAAAGAAGACGAAGACAGAAGAGCGCCAGAAGAGGCCCTAGCCAGCAGGGTTCATCAGCCAGGACCCAGGGAGGTTGACCGAAATCTTCGGCACCGCTCACATTTGTGAGTGGGGCCGTTCGTAAAGTAAGTTAACCCGCCCTGCACGAGGCCGGTCCAGGTCTACAGCGATGACTAGGGTAAAAAGGCAATAGTCCTGCCTGGCCCTAGCATCCGAGACCGTCATCATGCCAAATGGATATTGGCGTGGCTTCATAACTTTTTCATATATAGGGTGTTTCCGTTTTAATGTGCAGGACTTCACCAGCATATAAATAATGTCATTTGAAGCAAAATATTCTCAACGAACATACTTTTCAAACCTCTTCATTTTTGAGATACAAGGTGTTGAAGTTTCTAAAAAAATGGTTTTTTCCGATTATCTTGTGAATAGAAATAAAGACTAATTTTTTTGTGAAAAAAAATATTTGTTGAATTGTTTTCTACAAATGTGCCAATTTTCATGTCGATAGATTCGCCAATGGGGTACTTACTGGGTGTATTTTACTATTTTCTTATAAAAATAATGGCAGGCCAATGTCTTAATGGCAATTTTCCACCATTTTTACGCAAATATTCATTACATGTATGGATTATGCGACGGGCATTCTGCTGAAGTTGAAGTGGAATACCGTAAGCGATTCCCGAATACAAGACATCCACATTCAGGCATTTTTCGGAGAGTACATCAGATTCTTAGAGAAAATGGACTGGCAAGAAGGCAGGAATAAAACAGAAATTTTAATAATGTTGTGAGGAACAGAAACAGGACAATCCTTCGAATGTTTGATAGGGACCCGTGTATGAGTATTCGAAGAACCTCAAGAATTCTTCGCATTCCTTTTACTTTAATATGGAAAACTTTACGAAAAGACCAGCAACGTGCATACCATTTGCAGCCTGCTCAAGGTTTACATCTAGGTGATAGTGAACACCGTTTAAATTTTTGTCATTTCATGTTGAATTCCGTGAGATATAATCCAAATTTTTTTAAGAAAATATTGTGGACTGATGAATCCTGATTCACCACAAGAGGAGTAGTTAATTTTCACAACCTGCATGTTTGAGACCACGAAAATCCACATAGAATCAGGCCAAAAAGCTTTCAGAATAAGTTCAGTGAAAATATATGGCTTGGTTTATGGTGAACAATATTATTGGCCCCTATTTTGTACCTCCCAGATATGTGGGGCATACAGATATGTGGGATAATTTTGTTTTTGGTTCACGGCGAAATGCTTGGTTTAGAAACCAGCTATTTGATTTATGTTTTGTCCACTTAAAATGTTTCATTTTCAAATTTTAATTTTTTATGTTACCTAGTTCTCCTGAATAAATAATTAAGCCTTATTTATTATTGCAGTGTATAGGGTGGGCCAAATTCGACTATTTTACCCTAGTTTCGTATCAAGTTTCTCTTTCAACCGTTTTAATTTCGTCCAAAAAAAGGACCCATAACCTACTAACTCTAATATCGTCTATATAGCAGATACAGCAAAACTGTTAAATTTTACTCGAAAACCGTGCAACCTAGGTAAAAAATTAAAGAATAGTTTTTCTTCTTAAAATATCTGAGGATTCCAAAAATGGTGGTACCATTATGACATTGGCGTGTCATTAATTTGTTAATAATATAGTAAAATGCACCCAGTAAGTACGCCACTGGTGAATCTATCAATGTGGAAATTGGCACATTTGTAGAAAGCAATTCAACAAATATTTTCTTCACGCAAAAAATTATTCTTCCTTTCCATTCACAATATAATGGAAAAAACGATATTTTTAGAAACTTGACCACCCTGTATCTCAAAAGCGAAGAAGTTTGAGGAGTATGTTCATTAAGAAAATTTTATTTCAAATGGCTCTCTCTATACGCTGGTGAAGTCCTGCTCATTAAAACGGAAACACCCTGTATACCCGAAAATATTTCCATATATCCAGTGATACTTCTCACACTGTATAAACTTTATCTTATCAGAGAGAATAGTTTACTTCATAAAATATTAAGATTTGATAAGGAACAAAAATTGTAAATTGTGTACTATATAAAGAAAGACCTTCTTTCAAACATTATCTTAAAGAGCCGGCATATCATCATAATAACTTCCTTGTGGATTTAGAGTAGTTCATATTCTATTTGCAATTTAAATGTAATCTCTTTAAACCCACATTATCTACGACCACAATATACAGAAAAACGATTCAGTTTAGTTTAGGAACATCTTCAGTCATGTCTGTGACATGTTTCATAACTTGGGTGTTACTATTGTTGGTAGTACCTCTAACACCCGGATTCCCTTTGACAAGGGAAAGTGCAGTTTTTAATCTATCAGTGGTGCACGTGAATGATTTTCATGCAAGGTAAAAGAGGATTTACACTTTAAAAAATTAGGTTTATATACAGTGAGTTCTTGAAGTGACAAAAAAAGCATTTTAAATGTTTTTGTCAAAAAGTGGGCTTTGAGAGTTCACTAATCTGACATTTCTTTCAAACGATAAATAAAGTAATTTTAACTTTTGAGCCTCCTACTCTGAGTTTGTTGATTTAATTAAAGACTGTGACAATAAGAATAACTATAATAAAATGGTAAATAACTAGTATTAAATATTATGTTTCAGTAAAGAAATTAACTTCTTTAAAATATTTTCTTTCTGCAGCCGTCTAAAAAGTTAATTATTTCTGGTAATTTTTTTTGAATGGAAAATACATCTTTACTGGCATAGTCGCCACGAAGGGCGACATGGAGGGGCGGCCGACCACACTGGCTTTTAACAAATTATGTATATTTTTCATCAATATATGGATGGCGGTAGGTCCTATAATGAAGACAAGTCAATTACAGCGCTAAATAATTAAGAAATTAAGGCTAAATTAACATTCACAAATAAATTTTATTGCAATTTTTCAGTCATTCATATACAAAGTACCTACAATAAAATTCTTTATTTGAATAACATTTCGGTACTTTGATTGTTTATCAAACATCGCCGCCAGCTATAAAAAGTTTGCCAAAAGAACGCCCAGGGAGTTCGCTAGCGTGCTTGCTACTCATGTGCAGATTTACCTTTGCCACCCCTCTAAATATACCTTTCATATCTCTAAATTGCCACATTATTTAATGTCATTATGATTAATTAAATTGATGCAGACATAAATAGTAAAACTGACAAAAATAAAATATATACATTCTTAAGAAGTTAATTAGCTAGGTAAATACTTTACATGATATAGGTAGAAGATGTGTTCGTAGAGTCGTAAAAGTATTGAATAAATTAGAAGTTTTTAAAGTTTTTCCAAAAATTTAATAGTTTATTAAAATTTTTAGATATTGGGCATTAGTTTCAGAATTTCTTAACTCTGAAGTCTATTAAAAGAGCAATTTTCACGCCTTGGTTTCAGAATTTTTTTTAAATAATACTGCTTAAATTTATTGCATCACACATTTCATGTTTTATAAATAGAGTAGCTAGGGCTGATATACTTTTGACTCATAGAAGATCGGACAGTCCTAAGCCGCTTATTTGTTAAAACAAGGTACGTGCAATAGATATGAGAGTTCTTATTATTAAATATTAAAGACACAGATACCGCCAGGCACCGATAAAAAAACAAACCGACGCATATAAAACGTAGACAATAAAACAGTTATCTTATATCTACTGGGTATACTGTACAAGTGTCGTATTCCTATGTAAATAAAAACAGTGTACGCTTTCTTGGTAATTAAATCAAACGTCACTGCCGATATATTGCAGCTATGCTAAAAAAATAAATATTTTTATAATACATGTTTTCCAGATTTTATTTTTCTATTCTACAAAAAGAAAAACATTTTCTATACTTCACTGTGAGAAAATGTCAGACGCATTTCTAAAAAAAATTTAATCCGCCCCTCCCTGGAAATTTTGGAGGCGACGCTCATGTTTATTAGTCTAGCTGAGAAAGTGACATAAGGGATCGGTGTAGTTATTTTTTACGAGTGTGCGAAAAAAGTTTACTTGTCCGCACGCATTATAATATCCAAAGTTTCGATTTTCCGCACTACTGCGGAAAAGTAATTATATTTTTATTTGCATTTTCAGGCGTTATAATTACATTTTAAAAACGTGTTTGTTAATATGCCAAAGTTTTTCTTTTATATTTTTTTATTTTATACAAATTTAGCGAAATTAAAGCAATTTTTATTCACACTGACGCTTTTGAAGTAGCCCCTATAACTTTAAAAAATCTAACAACTATGGAGCCAGCACTATCAAACATTTTACTTTTCTCATTAATCATGTAGCCTTGGCTGTCTAATTTTGACGTTTCTTAGTCACATAATAATTAACAAACATACCCTTCTCCTCCAATCAATCTACCTGAACTGTACCCTCAAATAATCAGTTAGCATCTGCTATTAATTTGCAAAATGCCTCTAACTGTACATTTAAGATAAACATTATAAACAATAAATAATATTAGATAATACATGATTTGTTTTCATTAAAATAAATGTTCATGTTATTTATTTTTTATTTTCATCACGCTCGTAGAAAAAATTTTGTTCATATATTAAACTCATATTATCATATATTAAACTTTAAAATTAAATTCAAATATTTAGGAAACTATAATAAATATTTTCCACACAAAAATAATCGAAGCTGACATTCCACTCGATCTCGGAGTTATTAACACGCTTTTATTAGCTTCACCTGTATGTTTGCTTGCTTGCTTGTTTGCTTGTTTGTTTGTAACCGACTCTTTGGACTCGATTTTGACCCACTTTAAACGGACAGATTTAATTGAAACTTTGTACACTTACGAAGAACCGGTAACAATACATAATTTGATAAGTTTATATCATTATCCTGATCAGGATCGCCAATCCTTTCCTCACGTATCCTGTGCGTGAGAGCAAAGGCTTAATATGTAAGTACATTCCATGATTGTTAGATCGGTGGTCGAGCGGGCTAAGGCAGTCGACGCGAAACGACAGACTCCTCGGGCGTGAGTTCAAATCCCACTGCTGAAATAAAAAAATATATTTTTTTTTTTTCAGAAATATCTGTTGGATCGTAATATGTTATAATATCAGCATCAATAAGCAATATAAATATAGTTAAAAAAAAACTACAAAACACGCTTTCATATCACATCAAACTAAAAAAGTGAAAAATAAATATAGTTTAAAAAAACTCAAAAACACGCTTTTAAAGCACATCAAACTAAAAAGTGAAAAATAATTATTAATATAAACTGAAAACAATAATGAACGAAAAATACTAGTATTATTGTGAAAAAAGCGTTTGTTGCTCGATATACGAAAAATATGGCACAAAGCGCCCCACGCTTTTTTCACAATAATACTAGTATTATTCATCGTTCATTATTGTTTTTAGTTTATATTAATAATTATTTTTCACTTTTTAGTTTGATGTGCTTTAAAAGCGTGTTTTTTAGTTTTTTTAAACTATATTTATTTTTAGCTTGTGTTTTGAGTTCTATGTTTTTCAACCTGTCAAAATTTTTTATATAGGGTGTTCCTAAATCTAATGCCACAAATGGGCTCCATGCACAAAATATAATTTTGGCATTATTGAAATCTTCACTTAATATAAAGTAAAGGATTTTTTTATTTTTTTCTTTTATAAAAGTTATTCAACATTATAAAAGTTAATCAACATTATAGTATTCAAGATCAATCATTTTGCACAACAATTATTTGCGCAACATTTTGTTGTGCAACTTTATTATTTTAAGGATCAATCATGTTGCGCAACATTGCCTGTTGTGTAACGTGATTGATTGTGAATGGCACCGATTAACGTGTTGCGCAACCTGTTGTGTAAAATCAGAAACGCCAGATATTTTTTGAGCAACAGGCCTGTTGCGCAACAAATTTGTATCGTGAATGGTAGTGTTGTTCACGCGATGTGAAGTTTTCTTATCGAATACCACTCGAGGTTAAATTAAAACCCGAAAATTTTTCCTCGTAAAAATTTTCGAAAATAATTTAACCTCTAGTGGTATTATATGTGAAAATTTCAATAAAATTGCTCAACGAAATTATTGTGTTATATTTTTTATTCCAATCAGTATATTTAGTTTAATTTGCGTGCGACTCGTTTAACACTACATGAAGTTAAATAATATAATTTACAAAATAAGGTATATGATTTTTACGTTAACATAAGGAAAGTCTGAACAAATAAATGACCTTGTCTATGCGTAAGCTTAATCCAAATATGTGCAGTAATATCGAGAAATATTTCTCAGTGTTCTCTTTGTTCTTTAATTTCAGATTTGAAGAATCTAGCATCACTGGAGGGATTTGTAAAAGAAGGTGACAAATGTATCGGTGGTTTCTCTAGACTCTACAAACAAATCAAGAATCTTTTAAATCAAAGACCAGATTCAATATTATTAAATGCAGGTGACAGCTTTCAAGGTACTCTTTGGTATACAGTGGGAAAATGGAATGTCACTCAAGAGTTTTTAAATAAACTTCCTTTCGATGCCACTGTAAGTGCTGAAAAAAATTATAGAAACCGATTTATTGTTTACAGGATCTTATATTTACTTAACGATGTTTACTAGAAATTTTCTTGATATTTTTTTTTGTATAGTGTGTTTCCCATCTGTACATACCAATAAATTAAGAGATCTTCTTGAAATATTGACTCAAGTTTCTAAGGCTTAAAACTTCGGGCAACGATATTACATCGAAAAAAAAAAAAAGAGTTTGCTACATAAACATTGCCTCTAAATCGCACCGTTTTTGAAGTTTTTATTTTTAAATGATTTTTTTAAACATTTCTCAAACGAATGACAATATTAAAAAAAATATTTGATATAAATATCTCGTGGAGCACTAATATTTCTCCATTACAAAAGTTTCCGAACATCAGCAGTGATAACAAACTGGGGAGTAGTGACCCTTTTTCCTACCAGAACTTCTACGCCACTGGTCCTAGCCACTAACTGTAGCTCAAAAATTGTTTAAACTATGAAAAAATTACGGGAGAGATTTTTTGTCTAAACAGTGTCATAGAAACAAATCAAGAATAGTGGCTAGGACCAGTGGCGTAGAAGTTCTGGTAGGAAATAGAGCCACTACCCCCCAGTTGACGCCACTGTGATATTCTGAAACTTTTGTAACAGGGAAATATTAGTGCTCCATGAGATATTTTACATCACCAAATATTTTTTAATATTGTCGTTCCAGAAATATTTTTAAAAAAAAATCATTTATTAATAATGAATAATAATACTTTAAAAACGGTGAGTTTTAGAGGCAAGAAAACATGAATTTGCTACATAAACAATGTACCAAATTCGTGTTTTTTTTTTTCGACGTTTTATCGTTCCCTGTTTCAGCCTTGGAAACTTGGCTAATCTGCATAAAAGCGTTAAATAATTTCTTAAATTTTTAGGTGTTAGGCAATCACGAATTTGAGGATAAGATTGAAGGGCTTATACCTTTCGTAAAAGCGCTTAATAATCCTGTAGTTGTTTCTAATATGGATGACAGTTTGGAACCATCAATCCAAGGATTGTGTACCAAGAGTACAGTTATTGAACGAAATGGAAAGAAAATCGGTATTATCGGAGTACTTGTTTCAACTGTGGATGTAAGCAATAATATAAATAAAGGGACTCGATTAACCAATTCCTATTTTAATAATTATTCCAGAAACTCGCTGATATAGGAAAATTGAAATTCTACCCAGAATCACCTAGCATAAATGCAGAAGCAGAACGTTTGGTAAAAGAAGAAGGAGTATTCACTAATATTGTGCTCTCCCATTCTGGCTACAATGTGGATCAAGCGATTGCAGCAAATGCTTCAGAAAAAATTAGTCTCATCGTTGGGGGCCATACACACACATTCTTATATACTGGAGGTAAATAAATATCTCACTCGCATGATCCTTAAATCTTAATATAAGAAGGATAGAAATTCTATATTATTTTGTATCTTTTGAAGGAAACTTTTACATTTACATTATATTTTCCAGTCAGTGGCGGCTACTCATAAAGACCTTGCAATATAGATATTAATGTAATAATAAAATAAAAAATTAAATAATTCTAATTTGCGATTGGAGAACAGTGGAAATTACAAAAAATAATAAGCCTGATTTATTGTATGGCCACCTAATTTATTTTCAATACAACATAGGTAGTCATGAAAATCATGAATTTGTAGCCGGATAACTGTGACGTTATTAGAGAAGATATGAATATGAAATTTGGAGAATATATAGATAAAAGTTCAATCTGTGTCACTGCGTGGGACTTTTTGAAAAAAAAAATTTGATTTTTTTCCAGCATTTTTCAAAATTTCAAAATATGAAAATTGAAAAACTAAAAACAAAGCGACATAGAATACAATTACATACACACCAAAAAATTTTTTTCAAATTATTTCAACTCTAAATATTTTTAATTGCCTGGCTCTTTTTCCGATTTTGATATAATAGGAGCAGTATAGTCGCGCGGTCAACTCTACGTGTATTCAGTGTGATTTATGGCCCCTTTTACTAACGAGTATTCTAGTAGGAACGTTAACAGTGCAATATTCATATGCCAAGTGAATTAATTGATGCCATTCGCATTAGGAGTATTTAATGCAGCAATATTCAATAAAAAAAAGAAAAACGTCATCATAAACATAGTTTATTATATTTTATTTTGTATGTCACATAAAATGTTCTTCTCATTTTTGTCGTTAATTCTAAATATTTCCCGTGGTTTTTATGGAATTTTTTTCGTAGATTTTAAATCTGAGCCCAAATTTATAATTTAAGCAGAAATATACAGGTTGATCAGAAAATGGGGTGGGACATATTTCATGTGCCTTACCCTGTACCTTTGTGATTATACTGTTCTCAATGACAGGAAAATACATTCATTTATTAAAAATTAACATCGATCTAGTATTTTAGATTTTTTATTATATGTATTTTTATTAAAAAAAAATAAATAAAAATAACTGTCCGTTGTCTATTTAGGGCACACGATTCTAAAATTTACAGTCATTAACCCTGCGGGATGTGAGGAGTGTCAGTAAGTAATTCCGTGGTGTTCCTGTTGTGTGATATCGGAGGTCACGGGAGGACATTCCAGATTGCGTTTGGTCAAAAAAAATAAAAAGTAAAGTTTATTCTTATCCTAAGTACAAATTTATTATAAGATTCTATAAATAAAAGTAGACTGAACACACTTAATTGAAATTTGAATAACTTACGTTGACTAGTTTTGGGGATTTGCTAAGTAAAAAAGTCCCACTTTTTAAGAACATTTTGACCACACCAGTTTTAATCCGTTATGTCTCGGAAAATGAGCAACCTACCTAAATAAAATGTTAGTTATCGATAGAATACAGCTTTTTTCACACACTGGCTTTTTATAATTTTTCATTTTAAATTTTCGGAGTTGCCAAAAACGTGGTAAAATTATTTATTACAAAAAATGGAAACATTTTCATGAAAAAAATGTAGAAAAAAATCAAATATTAATTGAGTTATCAAGCGGCACACATATTATAAATATTGCTTTATTTAGTTGTTTGAAAGGCTGTAATTTATTAACCGTTCATATTTTTTAAAACGTTTTCTCCGGATAATTGTTTATTTGATTGTAAGTTAATGTTCTAAAAAGAATCTCCCAAGATAACTGTGATAAATGTGGCTTCGTGATTCAGTGGTAAGGACACTTGTCTGATACCCTGGACTCCCAGGTTCGATCCACGGACGAAGAGCGCGCAAAAGCCAGGGTTGTTTAGAATGGGGACCGTCATTCGCATAACGTTTGTATTAGTGTTTACATCAGTACACTATTGCAAAAAATAACTTTGAAAATACTTCTCATATTCAATTTGACATGAAAGAAATAAATTATTTTAATTGAAAATACCATTTCCATTTATTTTATTTATTTATTCAAAATAATTAAAGTGAACAAAATAAATAATATAAATGAGACAAAAGAAAAATAAAATAAATAAGATAAATTTCAAATTGGATATGATGAATTAGGAAGTACTGCTGAGACGGACTTTATTTTATTAATATTAAACATTTTCTCTCACTAACAGTTAATCTTACGAGAAATTTTCAAGAATTCTTTTCGGCACATTTCCTCATTCTGAAAAATTTGTATCTGAAACTTTCTTGATTTGACACCAATTTTTGCATCCTTAAGCCTCCCTGGTGATCAATTTCACTGCTATTCAATAGAGTTCGTTCTTGGACCTCACAGATATTATATGTAAAATTACAGATTTTCACGATGAAACGTATTTGAGAAAATGCGGCCATAACAATAACCAGCGACATAGCCACGCAGACACACAGACAGCGGCATGCTGATTCCGATCAATTTTCTATTTTCTGGTCTCAAAATGCCCATTTTCATCATAGTTTGATTTTCCTCACGACAACGCGACGCCAGTAGTTTATCTATAGATAGAAAAGAAAGTAAAAGTGTTCCTATATTTTCGAAACAGTTATCAATGCTCCAGAAGTAAATGTAGATACACTGTATGAAACTGGAACTGAGTTTATGTTGATGGTATTATAGTCTGGTCAAATTAATAAAGAACTGTACAATAAATAAAAGAAAAATTTTGTTGAAAAACATAAATGAATGTTATTTCCTACTCCTATGATAAAGACGGTCGTCCCTCAAGAACCCCTAAAAATAATATCGTGTTACTTACGGTTTTTCATAGGAAACTGTTCTGATCAGATTTTTTGCGAATTTTCTCAAGAACGTACAAAAAAGGAATTGAAAATCAAGTTAATAGTTTTTGAGTTATAATCCTTTTTTAAGTGTATGTTCGAACCATTTTTTTTTCAATATTAATCATATATTCTTATTCATAATTTATCGTGAAACATTCAAAGAAACTAATTACAGGGTTGGGCTAAATTATGTTATTTTTAAAACGTAATTACTTTTGAACAAATCGAAATACATATTGAATTTCTGTTACAGGTAAACAAGACATTAAAAAAAGTTCCTCATTACATAAAATATCTTGCGTAATGTAGCGAATTACAGCAGAATACAGTTTTTTATTTCCTCAGCGTTGTTGAAACGTTTGGAAAAAAATTTTTCATTATACCTCTCTGATAACATTATGTTTCATGTATATTTAGAGGAAAGAGTCCATCTTTTTCGTTCGCCTGCAAAGGGAACATTTTCCCGTGCGCGTTGCCAATTAACATATTACTTCTACAAGTATTGTTAAAGACATGTTTTTGAGAGTTAAAACTTCTTTTGCGACTTCTTGTGTAAGGATTATTAACTTTCGTTAGATTTATGGATGTCAGCCACAAAATAACTCTCAGATATGACTTCCGGAAGTAACTGTTCATTTCTAAAATAATGGTGTTATATTACTAAGCACTTTTTAAAAGGTTGAATATTATCTTTAATAGACTTCACAATGAATAAGCAACCTCAGCCGTTCTGAAAAATTCTAAAATAGATAAGAACTATTTATGGAACGTATACCGGGTGTAACAGGATCATGGTACATCCCCCTTTCTCCTTAAGTTTTAAAGATAATTGATTGAAACTTGGGATATCCTATATACATAATTTTTCACTTCCGGAAGTGGCACTAACTTCCGATTTTTAAATGGAACACCCTGTATATTATCGCATTTTTGAATTCTGCATAATTTTCTAAATCCAAATAAGTGATATTTCAAACGTCAATATTTTTTATAATATAATATTTACTTTTCCATTTAAGTGTGCCATGACGGCTCCGATTTATTCTAAATGACCAGTGTAATGCTAGAAAAATCGAAATCTCGTCAAAAATACTAAATTACGTGATTTATGAGCAAACAAAATTCATCAAAATGGTATTTGGGGATAAACTCAATTTATTTAAATGGAACCATATTAGCACCGTGGTACCATTTATTAGTACTATTAATAAAGAATTTATTCATATATCGTATTAAAATGTGCCATAAATACAAACAAAATTACAGCTAAAAGAAAATAAGAAAACACAATTTTGTTCTAATTACCTTGTTATACATAAGGTGGCTTTGGAAAACAAAAAATGAACAGAAAACATTACAACAGTTGTTGAAAATGCTGTCCATTAACGTCAATACACTTCTGAACTCGAATAGCTGTTTCTCGAAGAACGTTCGCCAATTGCTGGGCCGTTATACTATTAATTGCGCGTCTTACTCGTAGTTCCAGGTCATCACGGGTTGTAACGGCGATTGCGTAGACATATTCTTTAAATGACTACAAACAAAGAAATTAAGGGGTGTTAAATCAGGTGACCTTGGAGACCACCTCACAGGACCATTCATCGAAATTACGTTTTCCCGAAATCTCCGTTGAATGTAATCAATTACTGTCCTTGAATTATGGGGAGGAGCGCCATCTTGTTGGAAATGCATTCCCTGTCGGAAATGGAAAGGTAATTCAGCTAAACTGTTCTCAATTTCACTTTGCACCAGTCAGAAGTCCTTCAAATATTATTGATTCCACTACCGATTCTTCCAAGCCAAACACTGAAACCGAACCGCACGTGAAAATTACCCTCCCGTAATAAATTTTGATTTTCTTGTGACCAATATTTTGTCGATTAAATAATCCCAAATTTGTAAACCTAGACTCGTCCGAAAATAAAATCATTCCCAAAAAATCATTGTTTGGCTGCACGTTATTGTGAAAAATCCAATTGCAATTTTCCATCCTACATTCGTCATCATTTTCGTACAAGTGCTGGTGCAATTGGTATTTAAAAGATTTATAGTGATATTTGTGCAAAATTCGGCTTACTGCTTACTGACTGATTTCCAATTCAAACCCAATTTGCCTTATAAAAACAGTCTTATCAACTTATACGCGAGCCAAAATATAAATTTCCGTTTCTTCGTCAAGAATGAAATTTTCTTCGAGATCATTGTTGGGCTCACTTCGGAATTGATTTTTAAGACGATTTAAATAATTTCTCGCTGGACATTGTCTATCAGGATATCGTTCGGCATAAAGGTGTCTAGCCGCAACGGCATTTTTTCTACATTCCCCATAAATAATTAACATGTCCACTTTTTCATTTCATGTATAAATTTGCGGCATTTTGAACACAATTAACAAGAATTTTAAACAATTTTAAAGACACAATAAAAACACCGGTAAACCAACAAATAAATGCTTGACAAGCTAAATATTTCATTGTTTTCAAAGTTACTTTTTAACATTTAATTAGAACAAAATTGTGTTTTCTTATTTTCTTTTAACTGTAATTTTGTTTTTATTTACCTCACATTTTAATACGACATATAAATAAATTCCTTATTAATAGAACTAATAAATGGTACCTCGGTACCAATATGGTTCCATTTGAAAAAATTGAGTTTGGCTCCAAAAACCATTTTGATGAATTTTATTTGCTCATAAATTACGGAATTTCGTATTTTTGACGGGATTTTGATTTTTTTAGCCTTACACGGGTCATTTAGAATAAATCGGAACCATCATGACACACTTAAATGGAGAATTAAAAATTATATTATAAAAAATATTGACGTTTGAAATGTCACTTATTTGGTATCGTTGGATTCAGAAAATTATGCAGAATTCAAAAATGCAATAATATACAGGGTGTTCCATTTAAAAATCGAAAGTTAGTGTCACTTCCGGCGAAACCAGAAGTGTAAAAAAAATCACTTGTATGTCAAAAAGTGCTGTGCCATTATGTATACAGAGTATCCCAAATTTCAATCAATTATCTTCAAAACTAAAGGAGCAAAGGGGGTGTACCATGATCCTGTTACACACGGTATAATTTATCTACAAGACGTTATTTTCTGATGTCAGATGGTCAAAATAATTCTAAATATAGAGTTTACAAAAGATATTACTTTGATGTTTATGAAACTAATATAACTTGATATCTTGTTCATAGAATAATAAAAACAATTTACAAATATTTTACAGATAGGCGAACGGCATGTGCAGTTGATCCATTTTGTTGGAACCACACATTTTCTATTCCTCGCCGTTGTGATTCTGGTAAAAGAAAATCATTTAACATCTCCACGTAACGTTCTGAATTTATCGTTACTGGCCGACCGTTTGCGTCCTCAAAGAAATGACGTCCGATGATTGCCATTGAACCAATAGCACACCATTCAATCACCTTTCACCTTTATACTGTGTAGTGCTTCTTCATAAACTTTTCTAGGATTTGTGTCAAACCATAACGACTATTCTGCTTACTAACGAAACCAGATAAATAAAAATTTGCATTGTTAGACATCAAGAGAATATTTGGCAACTCAGGATTGTCTTGAATTTTGTTCAGAATATTGTGACAACATTCCAGGCGATTTTCTTTATGGCGGGTATCAAGTTCTTGAACAACCTGCACTTTGTATAGATGAAATTTTAGGTCACTGTGCAAAATTCTGCTGATTTCTTTCAAAAAATTAAGCGTTAACGAATGTCATTTTGCAGAACGTGTGAGACTTCACTCCATTGCAATTCGGACTCGTTCGTGTTCGACATTTTCAACAGTTCTTACCTTACAGATTTTGCACGACCTGTTTTTTTTGTCTCGAACATTACCTCCATCTCTCCATTTCCTGACCTATCTACGAATACTTCAATAATTCAATTTAACGTTGAAAATTGTTCGACCACAAGTCTTTTGTTGCAAGGACCAGCGCCAGCGATCGATTTTCATTAATTATTGTCACTTGGCATTTCTAATCGAAACATATGAATTATTTTTATTTAAAGTTATGAAAATTTTCACCAAACATCTTCGTGCTTGTATTCAAGAAAATGGTAGACATTAAAAAAAACGGGTTTTCTTGGTTTTTAAAGCATAAAATTTAAATGTCGTTGAAAAAAATTGCAGTCCCTGAATAATTCCTAGACTTTACTATTTGACTGGTCTAGTCAGTCACCAAAAATTAAACCACGTATTATTACAAGTTTACATGAGTCATTCAAATTATGGTGCTATTTCTTATTACAATATTAGGAGAATGTATTTTGCAAAATAGTAATAATTCTTCTATGTGAAGCATATATATAAATAATAGTATCGCAGCCCCAATATTAAAAGAAATTACTCAAAACTACCAAGTAATGGTATGGGGTTACCCTGTTAGAAATATGCGGAAAAACAATCACTCCGTTCGAATTTTTCAGGGTCGAGCCGGTATTTGAACTCGGGAGTCGGCAGATAATAAAATCAGCCATGTTCATCACTCAGCGCTCTAGTTCACTCTCTATCGAGCTCTGTAATAATCTGTTTCATTTTTTTTTTTTGAAATCCGGAAATCAGAGGCGTGGGGAATCGTCGCCACGCCCCTCTTCTATTTAATTGCCAGTGTCTCTAAATCTTATGTTACCCTTTGTATCAATTTTAATGATAACAAAAATTAAATACAATTAAATAAAATCATTAATTATTAGTATAAGTTATTCCATTCCTTAAAATATCACAATACAATTTTAGAAAACCCTCCTGGATCTGACAGTGTAGAGGGACCTTACCCAACAATTGTTCAAAGCGTAAATGGTAAAAAAAGTTCTCATAGTCCAAGCATCATCATTCTGCAAGTATTTAGGAAACATCACAATTTTTCTTGACGAGCAGGGAGAAATTGTTGATTATTCTGGTCAACCCATCTTTCTGGACAACACTTTGCCACAAGGTATGCAATACCTAGAAAACTTGATTTTTGTTAAATTCAGAACAAATATGAAATTGTCAATTTAAAAAATAATTATGATTTTAAAGGTTTCATTAGCGATCGTAAATTTCTAAATTGGCACCATAGAGACATTAAAAAAACCACACTAGCAAAAGAGACGATTTATGGTTTATAGCCCCTGCAAACACGAGATCAAACGGCCAGTTGAGGTTTTCATTATACTTTCCTTATCTAGGAGGTTTCGTTTTGGTCTCGAGAATATGTGATATCTCTTTGTATAGACCTTTCAGAAATACCCTGCATACTACTACTTTACGCAGGAGTATACGAATCTATACAGATCGAGCCAACCCACTACATACACGACTAGCGGTATGCGCAGTTTATTGCCAGCACGAAGCATGGGGCGATCGCGGCGCGGAATCAGAAGGGTATTTTACAGTAGGTTAGGATTGCCTTGTTCAAGAAGGAGGTATTTTTCAGCATCTAATTGGAATTATTTATTTATTTTCATATTATTTATTTATTTATTTTCGTATTTTTTATTTTATTTTTTTTTAGGGTTGATATTATTTTCCTTTATTATTTATGAGAATATTAATTTATTTTTTTATAATAATAATAATAACAATAATAATATATATGTATTTAGATAAATCTAATTTTACAGTCAGTTTACAATTAGCTTACTATATATATTAATTACAGACTGTAGGGTTTCGGGGAATAAATAAGCCCTCTATTATTTTTATTGGTCTTTAATCGTAAAACACTGTAGGTACAACACAATAACTAATTAAGTGATGGAAAATAGGAAGGAAGACACTGTTATAATTGTTATAAATAGGGTTTAAAGAACGGGATGTCACAAGCGCAGCTACCATAGATCAACTTGACAGCTAACTTATTATATCACTTGGGAGTACATTCTTGAAGGGTAGTTACGATAAAGCGACATGATCTAAAGGTCATATGATCTAAAGGATTAGTTTGTTACATTCTCTCTCTTTGCATTACACGTACATCTCGTGTGTGATGCAATAATAAAGGAAAAAAGGAAGTTGGCATCAGTCGGAATAACAACATAGGCATTTAGGAGGGTGTTTCCCCTTCGTGTCGGCTAGATTGGGGTACTACGGTATCGTCAGGTTGCTTGGAACTATGTATCCCTTTGGAAACGTTCGCCGTTTCGAAATCATGTTCCTCGTCGATGGGCATAACGGTAGGTGCCGTTTTTAGGGGAGGTCTCGCTCGTTTGTGCAAGGAGCCTACATGATCAGGATAATCTTCGTCGCCTTTATATGGAGTCAATGTAGAGATGTGATATTTACCCGTCACGGGTCGGATTTTCAGTGGACACTATCTGATAGGTAGTAGGGCTCACTATTTTGGAAATTTGATAGAGACCATCACGGCAAGGAACAAACTTGGAAGTGTACGAGTTCTTTGACTTACTTAAAGCGTGAGTATCTACGAAGACTTTATCATTACCCTTGAATGACGATTCTTTCCGATGGAGGTCGGCATATTTCTTAGCAGAATCTTGGGTTTGTTCTTGGTTCTCTCGAGCTTCTTTAAGTACAGAAACAAGAGATAACAAATAAGAGGTAATCTGAGGTACAAAGTTATCCTGTTCAGTAATTAACCTCATATCTCTGTGCACATCGTCAGGAGTTCTTAATTCACGTGCAAATATATGAAAAGCTAGGGACTAACCAGTAGACTGCCAACGAGAAGTATTTATAGCAAATCGAATAGCTGGAAAGCTTTCTTTCCAGGAGGTATGGTCCTTGGCAGACAATATTGCCAACTGAATTTTCAAATCACGGTTCTTTCCTTCTACCGGATTTGCCTCTGGGTGATACGAAGGGGTTAAAACTTGATCAAATCCAAGACAATGGGCAATTTGTTGCATTACAGAGCTGACGAACTCTACGCCGTTATCACTGATAATACGTCTGGGAAGATCGTACCTGAATGTAATACTCAGGTACTCTATTGAACATCGAGCACAAACTTCGCTTGTAGCAGTTTTAAGGGCGAATAATTCAATTCACCGGGGTCTCCTGTTATGAAGGTCCATTTTTCACCAGTTAGAGTTTCTGGTAACGGCCCAAATAGGTCAATCGACAAAGTTTCGAAATGTTGAGAATGAACGAGAGTCTGGAGCAATCCAGAAGGTTTCAAATTAGAAGGTTTGTAACGTTGATATTCAATACATTTTGATACATGGTCAACGACGGATTTTCTCATACCAACCTAAAAATATCGATAAGCTACCCTTTAAGGGTGCGATCCACACCATAGTGGCCTGCAAGAGCCGATCATGGTACTCCGTCAATATAGATATCTGTGATTTAGCCACAACTTGTTGGGCATCCTCTGTCACTGTCGGGAGAATATCGGTACAGTATACCTTTGGACATTACATATCCTCTCACTGTCCATTTCTTGAATTCTAAGGCATCTGGACAAACTGATTCAAGGCCTTCAATTATTTTGTATAGACCTGGATCAGCTAATTGTTTATTTCGCAATTCCTCGGCGGATTCAGGGGGCAGATCAACAGTTACGAGATTAACATCAATATTTTCGACTGGAGGTCGGGATAACGTATCGGCTATGACATTGCTTCGACTAGGAACATAGTCAATCCTTATATCATAAAGTTCTAGGGCAAGGGTCCATCTGGCAAGCCTCCCACTGGGTGACTGTAAAGACACTAACCATATCAAGGGTTGATGATCACTTTAAATCATCGTTGTAGCACCTGGCAGATAACCTCTGAATTATTCTACAGCCCATACAATGGAAAGAGCCTCACGTTCTATGCAGCTATAGTTCATTTCATATGAAGTAAGAAGTCTGTTCGCATATTCTATAGGACGTTCGTCCGGTCCCTCCGCTTGAAGTAGACATGCTCCCAAAGCATATGCGCTGGCATCCGTTTTAAGGACATAAGGCAAACGAGAGTCAGCTTGGCGAAGGATGGGACTGGTAGTCAGTAGTCTTTTCAACTGTCCAAAAACTTCGGTTTGATCGAGACCCCATATCTATTTAGCATTCTTCTTAGTCAGCGATGTGAGAAGTTTCGAAATTTGGGCGAAGTTAAAAATAAATCTTCTAAACCAGGAACAGGTTTGTAAAAAGATTAATACTTATTTGACATTTTTAGGTGTAGGCATTTCCATAATCGCAGACACCTTGGAGGGATTCGGTTCAATACCATTGGAAGTTATTACATGACCAAGGTAATGTACAGCAGGGCAAGCGAAGGTACATTCACCTCGACTTAAATGGAGTTTGAATAACTTAAGTCAGTCAAATACTTGTTGAAGTTCATGGAGATGGTCTTTGAATGAAGGCGAGAATATAATCAAATCATCAAGATATGCAAGTATGACTATGTGTTGCAAGCCAGATCTGAATCGAACTCGATCTCTGGAAAGGAGCAGGGCTATTGCACACACCAAACGGCATACGGGTATATCTAAATGTTCCAAAAGGAGTGATGAAAGCTATCTTATCTGGGTCTACAGGACTAACGGATATTTGATGATAACCAGACTTTAAGTCAAAATTCGTCATATACTTAGTTCGTTTGGCGGCATGCAGAATGTCATCAATTCTAGGAAGGGGATATCTATCAGCACGTGTTATAACATTAAGACGTCGGTAATCGACTGTTAATCTTATCCCACCATCCTTCTTAGGGACTAATACCACAGGAGCTGCATAAGGGCTCTTCGATTGTACCGTTCTCAAGTAGTTGATCAAGTTCTCAACGTTGTTCAATTCTGTTTGTCTCAGGCATTCGGTAGGGCGGTCCAGAAATAGGAGTATCATCTGTAAGGTTGATAAGATGTTCGTAATACGGAGTAGGCTCTATATTTGTGGTGAATACGTCAAAATTTTCTTTCAGCAATGTGTTAAATCTGTCTTTCTCATTGGAAGTTAAGAGAAATACCCTCGTCATTGCGCAACGCGCTAAAGTCATCAAAAGCTGTTGAGAAGTATAAGGAACATTATCTCGTAAGAGTAGTTCAGTAAGAGTAACTCCTGCTACACTACATCTAGCACCAGTATTTATATAAGCTAAACCATTATGACTAGTGATGTTTATGTAGATAAGTGGATGGAACGTATTACAACTTAATGACACAGCATGGTAAAGGAACTCAGCAGACATCACAGAGGAGGCAGCAGTAGAAGTAGAAGCTGTTTGATTTGTACAAGTCGGGCAACGGCTTCGGATAAATTCAGGTTTTCCACATCCGCAACATGTAACAGGTTTCCTGTCGATATTTGTAATAGTTTCGTCTTTTGGTAAGTTTTTGCTTGAGTCAGACCGTACTCGAGCAAGTTTCTGCATTCCTCTTTAAAGTGGTGGCCATAGTTCTTGCAATAGCTACATTGATTCCTAGATTTTCGTGTTTGAGAATGTTAAAGATTAAGTTTAGACTCTGCAGTAGTTGACTTTTTTCCAAAGGTTTGTTCGGCATCACGTGTAGCTTCAATAAAATCCTAAAATGTACATAGCTATACCGTTACGATGAATTCGTTTCTTTACACGATGGTGTAGTAAACCATATACCATATCCAATTGAGTACTTTCATGTCCGGCTGGAGATTTAGGTAAATATGACAAAAACGTACTGCATTTATTAATAAAAATATCAGTTGGCTCATCTTCATTTTGTTCCCAGGAAAACAATTCTCTGTAAATCTGATGTGGAGGTTTTGCATAACCATATGTATGCTTTAATTCTTATAGGGCCCCTTCAAAAGTAGTTATGGATAATTTTATTCCTTGCCACCAGGTAAAAGCAGATTCATTAATAACATGGCCAGACCTTTCAGGGCGTTTTCATCAGAAATGTCAACACAATCTTTGTAGACAACGATTGGGTCAATAAAACCCTCGACATTACTGTTTACTTTGCCATCAAACTGGGAAGTACAATTAGAACATTTTCCATCTTTACTTACAGTAGTCATAGTAGTAGTTTAACCTTGAATAGTCCGTTGTTCACAAGCAAGGAAATTTTGCAACATCTCAGGAGCATGATAACTTGACTGACATCGGTAGACATGGTTAAATCGTTATTTAACAATCGATCTGAAGGTAGTGGCATAAATAATGGATTATCATTCGAAATATATTGCCTGAATTGATCTACTCGATCCAACCAACTCAAAACAGTACCTACTTTTGAAATTAATTTCACTCGCGGTACATGAAAATATTTAATATGTTAGAACTGGAACACTAGACTGAACTGATCCAGATAAATTTACTTCTGGAATTTGTGATCTGTGAACAGGTTCTCTAACAATTTTCAGAACGTTTTTTGGAAAAAACGATGGTAAATCTCACTAAGCATTTACAAAACACACCAATTAGCACTTTTGTCTTACCAATAATGTTAATTTTAGGCACACGTTGGGACGCCAGAGTATAGGGGTTCGGAGAATAAATCAGCCCTCTACTATTTTTATTGGCCTTTAATCGTAAAACTATCGAATAAACAATTTTTTGTTGCTGCCTTTTTGCTAAAATTAATATGAAAATGTTTTCTTTTACTTGTGTTATAATTTTATGAACGTCCTCATTATATTTAATTTTCTGTACAAGATAATTAGGCACTGGCTTGGTAAATAATTTATAAATAAAAACCATTGAAATATAATACAGAGAGCCAGTTTAAACAATGAAGCATATCCGTTATTCGTGTATACCTACTACAATTTAATATTACCCTCATAGCTCGATATTGTAATTTTCGGAAAGTGCTTTTATTTACATTGGAGTAATAAATAATTGATCCACAATATATAAAATGGATAATAGAATAATAGTATTATAAACAGTTATTTTTGTTAAATATGATAAATGAAAAGATATCCTTCGAAAAAAAATATATTTTCTTGGTTTTTTTTTTGTTGTGTGTTCTATGTGATAATAAAATTTCAGGTCTCTGTCTATGATTAAACCTAGGTATTTAATATTATCAACATATTCAAAAAAGTTACCATTTAAAATAATTTTTAATTGTGTTTGCATAAATTAATTATGTAAAACATTACTACCTAAAACCATACATTTTCATTTATTATGATTCAATGACAGCTTATTGACTTGTAACCATTGTTATTTGATTTAGTTCCTCATTTAATGCCCCTACCAAATTACACATGTCAGTGTTTTCAAAATAAATTAAAGTACCATCGGCAGGAAGATGTATAGAACATTTTTTACCACATTATTAATGTCATTAATATATAATAAAAACAATAAAGGGCCAAGACAGCTGCCTTGCGGAACCTCTATATTGTTTCTTATTGGTTTATAAAGCGTTTCATTTATTTTGACAACCTAACTCCTATTTAATAAATAACTGCCTTTAAATCCCATTATTTTATGTTTTTTAACAAAATGTCTCGGTCAATGCAAGGCTTAAATTCAGAAATATAGCATATATTATATTATTTTTCTTATCTAACACACTTTTTCAGTTATTAATAATTAGTTGTAAAACTGTTTCAAAACCATATTTTCCCTAAAGCCTGACTGTAATTAATACTTAAATATTATGTTGATCCATATATTCCATTAACAATACTTTTCATACTTTTTTTACAAAAAGATAACATGTTAATTGGCCGCAATTGATCAGCTTTTATGGTATGCTCTACTTGTTTTAACTATAAATTTACTTACAATTAGTTGAGATAATGATATTTCTTTAAATTCTGCCATTTCACATTGCATTGTATCTATAAATGAAAAAATAAAGTTATTTTTACACTGCAGATATGAAATACTATCGGCTAGTAAGACAATACTATTGACAAAATATTTAATTAACTCGTTTGTCATATCCTCTCCCACGTACATGTCATTATTAGTTGTTATTTCGTTTAGACTATACTTATTTTTTGTTGATATTAAATCTTTAAGAGTTCTCCCCATTTTTTTAGAATTATCTTTATTTGCATCCAGCAACTAGCCTTTTAGAATTACTTGCTGTTTCGAAAAAAAATCAATATTTGATTTGATTGATTTGATTCTGATATTTTTTTAGAGTTTTAGTGTTTTACTCTCTGTGGCGTCTCGGAAAAATCACTGAAATTGTGAAATATTCAAATAATTTTAGTAAATGCGTTAATACGCAAAGATTTCCTCAGATGAACGAGCAACACTCTCCACCTGAGCTTTAGCGATACTGAAATAGTTGTTGTTGTATAACTGGAATCTTCTGTGACTTTATCTCATATGCTCCTTCCCCGGCAAGCGTTTTGATGCAATCGTTAACATTCGTTCGGGCTTCGTATTCAGACGGGTAACTGTAAACTGCGCATACCGCTAGTCGTGTATCTAGTGGGTTGGCTTGATCTGTATGTATAAATAGCAAAATAATTAGGTACCTAAAATACGTATTGTAATTCTCCCATCGAAATCGATCTCATCTGACTCTTTGGCTTTAGCAGGAGATATCATTAAGTTATAGATTTTCATTAGTAAAATTTAAAACATTTCATTATTAATTATTGTATATAATTAACGACAGAAAAATAATAAGTTGCATTTTAAGATGAACAAATCAACAAAGATTTGCTGCCTTGGAAATCTTTAGTAGATGCTCAGGGAGGCGTAATAGTTGGGTCAAGCCTTGTTACATTAGATATTGGGAAATGTAAATATGGAGAATGTACTTTTGGAAATTTAGTAGCTGATGCAATGGTTTATTCGGTAAGTACTTGTAAACTATAGTTAGTTATAATAACTGTACTCTTGTCAACTGTAACTTATTTGACTCACATTTTACTAGGAAAGAGAATTTACTCAATTGTACTTTCTCATCTGTATAAAGTATTGGGGTCGTGAGAAAAACCAAATTCCAGATTATGAGAATTTACCGTTACTGAGAAAAAGGTTTAAAATGAATTTCGTTTGTCTCGTTTATCTCAAATGTCTCATTTGCCTCATTTGTGTTATTTGCCTCATTGTCTTATTTGTCTCGTTTTTCTTCAATTCTCATTTGTCTTATTTATTTCTTTTATCATATATTTAGTTTGTTTTGTTCATTTTAATTATTTTACATAACACATTTTACATACACTCACTGGTAAAAAAAGTCGCCCATATAAAATATTGTAACATTTAGTGTTCCAGAATTTTTGTAATTTTTCACCGATTCTGATTATTTTTTCGGCATACTGTAAAAAAATTTATCCAAATTGTGACATGTAACTTTCGAAAAAAAATTGCTTATTATACCGGGAGAACCATAATGATGTTTTGGTGATCTAAGTTCGAAACACCCTGTGGAATAATTACGGAATTTGGTCAAATTCTCTTGTACTCTGTTACAAAGCCCAATCTATTCTCAACATTCTTTTGTTTTATTCATCCCAAGATCAATATTTCTGTAAAACATACACAGTTTCAAGTGAAATTTTGCAATTTCAATGTCAATGGGTAAAAAATTACATTTTAATAACATACTTAACAATGAACTTGAACAATAGTGCACACATGCTAATCTTTAAATAATAATTACTTTATTAACGTGTATGTCCACATCTTGCTGAATTAGCACGCAGTGGGATATTCAGCCTGCAACCCAAAATTCAGCTCAACCAGAGTTTCTAGTAGTACAGGATCACGACCAATACTTCTTTTAAGTTGATCCCAAAGATGTTCAATGGAGATTGAGATCAGGGCTACATGCAGGCCATTCTAATAGTTGAATTCCAACCTCGTCTAAATACTGGTCACGTTTGCAACATACGGCCTCGCATTATCGTGCATTAAAATATATTCATCTCCATTAAAAGAAGCATATGTAACTACATCTTCTTAAACGATATCCTGCACGTAACGGTAAGCGTTTAAAGTTCTGTTTTCAACAAAAAAAATTTAGTTCGTACTTCTGCTGAAATACTGGCTCACACCATAAACAAAACCACCTTGGTATGAGACTCGTTCAGAAATAGTGCAGTCTGCTAACCTTTCATTTCATTATCTATACACCCTTTCACGATCATCAGGTGATCGCAGGAAAAACCTGGATTCATCAGTGAATAGAACATTACCCCACTGTTGCAGATTACAGTTGACATGTGCTCGTGAAAATCTAAACCGGTCTTG
Organism: Rhamnusium bicolor; assembly: GCA_029963845.1. Lineage (NCBI taxonomy): Eukaryota > Metazoa > Arthropoda > Insecta > Coleoptera > Cerambycidae > Rhamnusium > Rhamnusium bicolor. The sequence continues at coordinate 376,443 of JANEYF010000780.1, forward strand.
ACGATGTCGTGGCAGTAGCTGCGGTCCTATCGCCGATCTACGTGAATAAACTACGCATTATGCTTCTTCTGACCGTTCTTCGCTTATAATAACTCGACGCACGAAGAGATGTTGAAAAGAAAGAGCAGTAGATCTTCGATTTCTTGACGTATTTTGTTCTCCTTCTATCCGATCCTAGTTGCCTGGTACAATTGCCTGTCTCCACATAACGATTCCAAGCATCTTGGATGGGGTGATCGGAGTATTTCCAACGCATTAGACACGTAATGCTGACTCCGACCATCCCAAATTAAGGCGACAACTTTACACACGTCCTCAATACTTGTTGATATATTGAAAATTGCCAACATATGTCAACTTTGATATTTTCGATAAGCAAGGTCGGCATACTGAAAATCGTGTATTTGGAATAATAAATTTGCAAAGTTTCACTTGAAACTGTGTATGTTCTACAAAAATTCAGATATTGGGATGAATAAAAAAAGAATGTTGAGATTAGATGGGGCTTTGTAACACGAGAACAAGAGAACCTGACCAAGTTCCCTAATTATTCCACAGGGTTTCGAACAAAACATCATTTTGGTTCTCCCGGTATAATAGGCTGTAACAATTTTTTTTTCCATAATTGGCAGTAAATGTAACAGTTTGGATGAATTTCGTTACAATATGCCGAAAAAAATCATTAAAATCGGTGAATTACAAAAGTTCTTCAACACCAAATATTTGGCGAACTTTGTTTGCCAGTGAGTGTAGATATAAAAATGGAAACAATATTTTCAATTAAAGTAATTTATATCTTTCAGTCAAATTGAATATGATTGATGATGAGAAAGAACTGTCGATGAGCACATAACCGAGACCGATTTTTTTACAGTTGCCAAGCTCAAGTTAAATATGAATGATGAACAGTCCTTTTTACGTCTTTACCATATTTTAAACTTAATTAAAGCTTTTAGTAGATACTTAAATTAATAATACATACATACATACACATAATTATTTGAGGGCTTAATATCTAAAAAAATTATATCCGGTTAAATCATTGCGAGGTTAAAATGCACTTATTTTCCTGACCCATTGACAATCATTTCTACTCATTTTTAAAATTCTAATAAAAACAAACTTCTGCAAAATATTCATACTGGCATTTCTTTTTCTTTTTTGATGTCAGAGATTTAAAAGAAGTGGATTTTATTTGAAGGAATGAGATCGAGAAAATAGTTTTTAAATTTGTTCTTTTAAATAATATTTTAAATTAATAACTTGATAGGTGCTAAAGTAGAAATTAATAAGTTCTATATTCCGATTTTATGGTCAAAGGAGTACATTTTCCTTCTTGTTAAACACTATACAGAAAAAAGAAAACGACGGGGCGAACAAGGTCATTAGTATGCGCAATTTACGTTTGACCGTTGGCAGCGGAGGGTAATCTGCAGTCGCTAAGCGGCATCGTAGTTCATCATACATGAGCAACCTACCGGTCAGATGCGTAATTATACGAATTCATGCAAGGCTAATGTAGGTTTCTACATATAAATGAAGAAAAATCAGATTATTTAGCAAAATGTACTAAACTGTGTAACGAAATAATTTTTCTGTTGTAATAAGGCCAAATTAGGTTCTTCTTTCACTTTGATACACCCTGTACACTATTATGAGTGTTAATATTTTTTTAAAACCGTTTTGATTCATAGTTAAATTTATTTTACAAGTCCAGCATTTGGAATAACAATTATTCCCCAGATATAATTGTTTCAAAACAGTTTCTTTTCAGGATAATCTTAGTTTCTGTTATTTTTTTAATGATAAATCAATTATTGTATTTATACTTAACGCCCACTCGCTGAAGCCAAGTAAGAGGTAAGCAGTTTAATTTAGCTAAATTTTAAACCAAGCTGAAAGCATTTATTAATAGTAAAGAAATATGTTTCTATTTGTTTTTAATAATTTACCGGAAAAGATATTAGTTGATTTATTTTAAATATTAGTACATAGCCGTTTTAATTTTTTTTTTTTTTTTGGAAATATAGTTTTAAAATTATGAGAACGCGATTCCCAGCCTCAGAATATTTGGTAAACATTTGTTTATATCAAATAACGCAGGGAATTTCTTTAAGCGCGATGCGCTAAGCGAACTCCAATAACGTTTGCGACGTACGCCGCAAATTCATGTCACTGTTTTTGTCACAATTTGGGTATAAATTCGAACGCACCAATGAAAACAGACAGTTCTCAAGTCAGTGCTCAACTCTACAACACGTAGCTCCAGATATTGAGTGTGCTCCGCCGCAACCAGGTAGTGGCAAGAATTTCTTTGACCGTTTTATCAATTATGTCCGAATTTACTGCTGTAGTATTTTATCCGTCTATTATCTACCAAGTGTCTGCTCTTCCGAATAGGCCAGTGATATTCGGGAAATTTCACGATTCATTAATAAAAGCCGGTTATCTGTTCAACAATAAGCACCGGAAATATTCGGTTGTCATTTTTATTTATTATTGACGAGAAAAAATACGACTTTTAAGCCACAATCTCTGGAAAGAGTCTCATCTCAATCGTAGTTGAACTGGTACCGATGAAATCTTAATACCTCGATCTCTGAAAAGTACTTTAATAGGTGCACGCGAAGCGACACAAGTGAGGTATCAATAGCTCGATCTCTGGAAGGAACCTCACGATGTGCCCCGGCTGTAATATACAAACCGTTCCGTTCGCCACACGTAGTCAAGAATCGCTAATAAGGGACATTAGGAATCTAATCTAATCTAATCTAAAGATATAGCATACTCGCGCGGTTAGACAGTCACATACAGTATTGAAAAAAGTTTAATTAGAGTGTCTGCTTTGTGTGTGTGCATAAAGGATAAAAATATTAAAGTTATGCATGGGAGAGAAAGAGAATTATGCATCAATATTGGCTAATTGTACGTTGTGTTTGTGAAGTAAAGAGGGCACGAAGCATCATATATCTTCTTTCCACACACAGTTTATTGTACAGATATTAGGTGTTTAGGAAAATTCTAGCGATTTGAAAATATTCTCTTTATCTAAAACTATAAGAAAAACAAAGACAGAGATAGTGAATTGGCCACTCGGGGTAAATTCTCCTAAATCCCTCAAAAACCACGAAGTTACGCGCACGACCATTGGTATGTGTAATTAGTAGCGGGGCAAGTAGTAGCAAATAAATTATTCATCTTTAAGTCATGCGCTGCGATGGCCCGCCCATCATCAGATCATAGCAGATAGCCGATGACACTGTTGGTGGTGTTTTGGTTAATACATTTCAAAATGTTGTGGGCTATAGTTGTTATTTCTGTAAATAATTACGAATCCTTGTTTATTTCTATTTGCTGGATAATTGTTTTTAAAATTCATCATGGCATTTCTTTGAGTAATTTTTGGCCATTTGGCGTGAAAGTAAACTGGCATTCTGCTATTAAATAAAAGTAAATTAACAAATATTCTAACGAAAACAAAATTAAAAATTCTAAAATGAAATAGATTTTAAAAAACGTATTAAAAATGAAACAAAACAATTTTTTTTGTAAATGTTACTTTATAAGGGGCTCAAAATGTTTCCCTGTTGCACCTGGCAATACCCTAATCGGTGATAAAATTCGTTCCTAACATTTAACAGCATGTCAGGAGTCACACTCTGTAGGGTGGCAACAATTTTAGTATATAACTATTGTGTAAGTCACGCGCTCGCTCTTGTTGATGTTTATAAATTTGCGAGGTTGCATATCCCCACAAAAACTCTTGCACCGTTCTTGCATTATCAGCCGTCTTGCTGGTACCAAATCTCCCCAAGTTGACATCAAGAGTTTGAACAGCCGGAATAATCTGATTCTGCAAAATGTCTAAATATTTGTCGGCATTTAAGTTACCGTCAATGAAAATAGGACCAATGACATAATCACCCAAAATGCCAGCCCAAACATTTACTTTTTGTGGATATTGAGTACGTAATGGCAGACTCAAGCTAAAATCATTTGTCAATTCCTTACTAGACATAGACCGGCTTCGAACTTGTTATGTTCTCGTCAGTATGCCATAAGTAATGGAAAAGACAAATAATAATAGCAAACCAGGCTAGCCTAAAGCAGACTAAGCAATACAGACATAGTGAGTGATAAGTGCTAGCTACCAAACAAGATTTGCAGGTTTAATTCAATGCAGGTCGGGGCTTTTGTCCGCTGAGTAGTTGTTTCCTGTAAGTCTTATTCAGTTTATACTTTAACCCACCAGGGTTAGAGGTCATAGCTCTTGGTACCTGTTTTGCAGGTCGTTATCAGTCATTAAGATATTAATGATGCCTGACGGGTAGTAGCACTGACCACCAGAGGGATACACTTATCACTCACTATGTCTGTCTTGCTTAGTTTGCTTTAGACTAGTCAGGTTGCTATTATTATTTGACTTTTCCATTAGTTATGGCATACTGAAGAGAACATAAGAAGTTCGAAACCGGTCTGTGTCTAGTGAGGAATTGACAAATGATATTAGCTACCAAACGAGACTTGCAGGTGTAATTCAATGAGGTCGGGGCTTTTGTCCGCTGAGTAGGTGTTTCCTATAAGTCTTATTCAGATTTCTTGCAATAGCATAATATTTTGCTTGGTTTCGTGGTTGCTTACTTGTAATATAGGCTAGTATCTACGTTGCATTATAACATAACTGTTGTGTATTTTTATTTTATTCTTCTGTAAAGCAGTTTTAAATAAAATATAGTAAGTAAAGTTGAAGTTCTATCTTTTATTTAAAGCAAAGGTATAAGTAATAAATCTGTTTGTGCACCGAGAACCATTTTTTTCGGCAGGTAAAATGAGGTTGTCCATTGCTACGCAACCAACAAACATACACAGAGACCATTGGACATACCGTTTCTTCACTGAGCTTCACTTAGCTTCTATCATACCGCTGATAGAATAAAGTGGTGTTCCTACACTTTAAAGCAGGAATTGGAGCTCAAGATCAACCGTAATAAAAAATCAAAGTATCGCTGCTGTACTAAAGGGTGCCACAGTGACAACTACCATTTTGTTACGTCACAACTGGAGGTGATTGGACCTAAAATGCACTTATTTACTATGATACCAAGAGTGTACTAAATATAATGCAATTGGATTAAAACGGCCAGCAGCACTATCTAGCTGACTTTATACGTTATTGTAGTCAAGTGGTTCGGTAATTCTCGGGTGTGTAATGTACTGTCCCGTCGGCCAATATTCAACAAATAGAAGTAAATTGTTAATACTAATGACCGTGTTCGCCTCTTCATGGTTTTTATCTGTATACAGTAAATCATAAAAAAAGCAATCAATATATGTCAACAGCTGCAAATGTACAAGATAAACTGTTAGAAAGACTCGATATCGCTAGATCATTAGATATCACACAATTCCATTGTGACACTAAAATTCGCGAAAAATAACTGTCTTTCTACATCATCGACCTATATATTTTGCAGTGAAAAATTAACATATATATATATATATATATATATATATATATATATATATATATATATATATATATATATATATATATATATATATATATATATATACATATATATATATATATATATATATATATATATATATATATATATATATATATATATATATATATATATATATATATATATATATATATATATATATATAGTGGTGAGAGGTATGAAACTTCTCATATGGTCTGAATGCTACTATCCGACCGACATCCTAGATGTCTCTGTGGCGGATAGTAGTTTAGTCCACCTGGGCTAAGGTTCGCCGCTCTCGGTACTTGCTGTGATGCAAGTCGCTATCCGCCACAGAGACATCTGGGATGTCGGTCGGATAGTAGCATTCAGACCATATGAGAAGTTTCATACCTCTCACCACTATTCACTTCACCTTAGTTAGTATATAACTAGCAGGTTGGCCACTATCATTTGTCTGTTCCATAACCTATGGCATACTGAAGAGAACAAATAAGTTCGAAATCGATCTATGTCTGGTTAGGAATTGACAAATGATATTGGCTTTCCATCTATCATGATTTGAAGGTGTAATTCAATGCAGGTCGGGGTATTTGCCCGCTGAGTAGTTGTTTCCTTCAAATAATATTTAATATATATATATATATATATATATATATATATATATATATATATATATATATATATATATATATATATATTATCTTTGCATTTCAAGTATTGAGATAAATTAGACTAAAGAGACTAAAATAGATTTTACATCCAACACAAATAACCCACATTGTAATTACCAAAAAAATTTAATCAACTTTGTAGTGGACTGATAATACTGAAGAAGGATCCTGGACTTACGCTTCTATAGCAGCCGTAACACGTGACGGTATTAGAACTGACATACCCATTGGAAGTAAGTCACTTTATAGAACTTAAATCGCAGAAATAAAAAAAATATAAATAATTCCTAATGTATGTTTCAGATATTACTTATAATGACTTGGTGATAGCTGTACCTTACAAAAATACTTTTGATGTGGTAGAAATTGAAGGAAAATATATTAAAGAATTACTAGAATACAATGCACTTCCTTATTATAATAAACAGAAATATTCCAGCTTAAAATTAATGCAGTTTTCTGGTATGTTAAAAAATAGTAATGTTGGTAATAATGTAATGTAATAATTACACTCAATTTTAGGTATTCACGTGGTGTTAAATTTAACTCGTCCAGAAGGATCAAGGGTTCAGTCAATAAAAATCCGATGCCAGGCGTGTGAGATTCCAATATACGAGGATCTTGACTTAAGTAAAACATACAGAATGGTTATTACATCATATTTAGCAAGCGGCGGTGATGGCTACACAATTTTGTCCGATAACATTAAGAATTTACAAACTGGTCAAGTAGATATAGACGTTTTAGTTGATTATTTAGCACATAGATCTCCATTATTTGAAGAAGAAGGAGGAAGAATTATTATTCACGGACAAGAAGAAGCCACCAAGCATATGCAGACATAATGAAATTTACTATTTTGAATAAAAATTTTACAATTTTTTTATTTTATTTTCTTATACTTATGAGCATATAAGTTTAACACAGAAATTGACAGTTACAGGTGTATTTGTAATTCAGGAGGGGTCGTTAAATATAATATTGGTAACAAATGGGCATAATAATAGTATACAACTTTTTAACTATGAAATAATAAAAAATGTTTTATTAAGCAAAGTTCTTCAGAATTACAAATTGTCAGTAAATGTAAAATTGCCTAACAATTTAAATATTTTCAATTTTTTTTTATTTAAGACTCCTCGGATAATTTTTTTTTATATGAACCCCCCAATCCTCCTCGAATTTTTACAGGCGTACAAGTTCCAAAAATGGCCTGTTCCGTGGGCGATCGTTAGATCGCCCACATTTGAAATGCCGATATACGGTATACTGTATACTGTATAAAATGGGTTAATTACTGATAACATTTGTCGATCGGCAACATAAAAATTATACTTACGTGACTATGAGAAGTGAAAAAAGAAAAAACTAAATTAAAATTACGATTACATTCTGAACAATTCACCTTATAGTGCAGTCAATATGGTGTAAAAATTCCCTTGACGTGGGCAAAAGTGCAACACAAATGATTCTTTTTGCATTCTATTGTGAAAAGTGTCTATTTTAACATATTCAAAATCCCCATTAATCCTGGCGCAGGAAATCAGTCAAAATCCAACATGGCGGCTGAATTTTGTATTTTTCATTACAAAATTTATAACTATGTATAACTTTGTATTTATAATGTGTAACTTGGCAAAAATATTTAAAATACAAAGATAAAAGCATAAAATAGGTATTGAATAGGTAAAATAGGTATTGAATCACTCAAATTGCCTATTATACATTAGAGAAAACTTTATTACACATTAGACTTACAAGAACAAAAAACCATTATTTCAAAGTATGGGTTATTTTCCTTTATTGAACAAAAATTAAAATGATTTGGCTGTTTTTTCACAATTCATCATAATCTTCATCTCTACTTTCCATTTCTTCATCTTCTATTCGCTGCGGACTATTTTCACAATTTGTTTCTTGACACTGACCACATGAACTGGTACATTCCAAACCATTCTTTCGGCAACTACATTTCATGGCACCACAGCAGGTTTTGCAGTTACATCTTACTATGCGTAATATACTTTCAGGTGCTGGTGGCAAATCCATTTTTTTCGGTACATACATATTATCATGTATACTCCATCCCCACTCTGTTGGGTTCAAGCCTTCTTGCATTTGCTTCCATATACAAATTTGCAAATATGCACGGAGGCTATGGTTCTTGACAGCTGATTCCGTTGGGGGAAGGTTCTGTGGCTGAACGAAACATTCTGCCTTCGATACTTTATCAATAATAGTTCTATACCTAAGTGTATTTAGTGTATCATCTGGATTTCCACCAAAAATACATACAATTATCTTCTTTCCAAATTCTTCAACCTGACTGGGATTAAGGTTTGTTGAGCTGAACGATAGTGCAAGTTCACGAAAGTATTGATCTTCAACAACACGTTTGAAAACTGATTGCTTTCCAATATGGAATATTCTGGAGGTGCTGTCACATCCTGTATACGAATGTATAAAGAATAGACTGTTCGCTAAGTCATTTCCGAGCGAATATCTAATGGCATTGATATCATAAATGTTATTCTGTTTGGAAGGTTTTTTATCACTTCTGAAAAACAGCTTGTGGTATGCTTGATTACACCAATAAATCAGCAATACCAATAGGTCAGTGTCTTCTCCTATCACTGTTGTTTTAACAATGTAAACATCAGCATCATCAGCTGCATGAATTACTGAACATCCCTATTGTTGTATTTCTTTAGCGATTAGAGTAATTATTTTCTGCTTGTTTCCCTTATTAGTGAGAAATATTTCCTTACTTCCTGTGAATGTCATATCTGGTGTGAAGTTCACGGAGGGGAAAATTGTATTTGTTCGGTAATACAAAAGTACAATGTAAATGGCATGCTTTAGTACATAATAAGATCTATTTTGAGTGCACATTTTTTTCCAAAATGGTGGCCTTTAAATATTTGAAAACTAAATACCTAATTATTTAAATGGCCGCCATTTTGAAAAAGAAATTAAGTAAAGTCAGTGGTTATTTTTTTATACTTTTATCTTTGTATTTTAAACATTTTTGCCAAGTTATACATTATAATTAATAAAAAAAAAATCAGCCGCCATCTTGGATTTTCACTGACTTCCTGAGCCGGCATTAATGGGGATTTTGAATATGTTAAAAAAGACACTTCACACAGTATAATGCAAAAAGAATCATTTGTGTTGCAATTTTGCCCAGGTCATAATTTATTTTTACTGCACTATTATGCATATTTTTTTGTATTCCCATTAAAAATAACGATTACATTCCATTTCTTTCATTAGAAAAAAAAATTATATTTATAACGATGCTTGTATTGACAAGCACAATTAAAATTAGTTAATAAGCACCTATAGAAAATAATATTAAAATATTAAAGACGCAGATTGGCAATTTTATTTTAACAAAATAAAGTCGAAATGGTACTTATTAAGCAACAACCCACTAAACATAAAACATTAAAATAATATTACAAAATATTTAAAACAAGTAACTTTTTTACGTTTTTTCTGTCATGTTTTGTGTATGTTTAAATAACAATATTTTAAAATATTGTTGGTCTTAATGTTTATGAAACTTTAAAAATAACATTTTCTTAATGTAATTTAGGAACCCTTTTCATTACGTTTTCTCAGTGTGTATCTAACGTGAATATAATGTAACTCAAAATATAAGTATAACATCATTTTCAACATTTAATCAACGTTATTTAAATATAGTTTTTTAATATTGTATTATTTACATAGTCATATTGTAATAAATGAAATGTATCTGTAATATTGACATCGTATTTAATTTAATGTTTTTAAGTTCAACATTAAATTAATTCGGCAACAATATAAAATTATAATATTACTTCCTCACCCCTCAATGAGGAAGGTATGTATTCGTGAAAATTTTGAAAATTTTTTTTGCATTTCTGGACGAATCTCGACGAATTATGACGATACACAAAATTTTAGACAGAAAAAATTTTCTGTCTGTGTCTGTGTGGTTCGCGGTAACAGCTACAGTTTTTGAGATAAAGCTTTCAAATTTGGTACACACATTTTTCTGGAGGTCAAGAAAGAGATTGAGTTCGTTGATGAGCAAAATCGGTTCCCTGGTCTACCGGGCCCCAACATTTCTATTTCTAACTTTACAAAAAAAATTTATTCGTGATGAAAGATTATAAATCAGAACTGTTATACAAACCCATTATAATATTGTGTTCAAATGTTCAAATAAAGCTATAAATTAAAATTTTGTAAACATTTTGGCAACACCATAAAATTTGAATTTTGTTTGACACTTCTTAAAACTTGAAATGTCTAAAAAAATTATAAGTGACATTCCACTAATGTGACTTTTTTGAAACATCAAAAATTACTTTTATTACAAACTCCACCACTCATCGAGTTTTACTACGATGAGGAAGTTCTGATCTCCAACTAATTTGCAGCGGTTTTTTTTAATTTGTTGACGATGCAGTTATAATAATGTTCAGTAATGTGTCGCGGTGACGTACTGGGTCACGTGATAGAAACTTCAAGAAAGGAAAGACGCACGCATTTCGCCATCTTTTTATTTTCGCAAAGCCACTGCTGACTGACTCATTTAGTTTTATCTCTTTATAGTTGTTCTGTGTCGTGACAGTATTTTATATGTGTTTCATGGTGACAGCAATAGCCCACAGCCGTCATGGATAATTCTAATCTAATGGTATTGATACTATTGATAAAGTAAGTACATATTTTTATTTTTACTTCTAAATTACCGGTATTGCGGTAACTTACAAAATTATTTAAAAATTCGAGTATAATTTCATAATAAACAAACTTTTATATCCAATCGGGTATACGACCGCATACATTTTATGTACTTATTTTATTTTTTAAAAAAAGTTCTTTCTCTGAGCCTTCTAACTATACTTTATTATACTCTATTATTAGTTTTAATTCTTAAATTGCCTTTAGAAATGAGTAATCCATTTACACATAGATTAAACTAAAGGGATGAATTTATTTTTGTTTCAGGTTTCAGAAGATGTAATCTCATAAATTAGATTTATTTTGTATTTTTGTATTATAGAGTTGAACTTTGTTTTAGTTTAATATTAAAATATAATTAACACTTATACATATACAATATTAAAAACATATTTATATATAAATATACACCATTTTTTTTATTTAAAATTCCTCATATCTTTCAAGAAAGCAGGGTTTGTTAAAAAAACATTGACAATTTCGATTTTGCCATTTCATTTACTTTCACTTTCATAATGTTTTCAGTGAGGGATGTACTCTAGATATTTAATTAAAATTTAGGTACAGAGATTCATTATAAATTACCCACCCCTTATTATCGTTATTGCCTATAGAAAAAAAAGTTTTAAATACAAGTTGTGTGGTTATGACTGAATTTTGTTAAAATGTAATCGAAAGTACAGTAGCGTGTAGATTTCAGGGGATACAAAAAATAGTATATTTTTTTAAATGGGATACCTGTATATTATTAAATTTTTGTAATGATCCTTTGTTCCTGATTTCAAAAATATATCATATGTTACCCCTACCATATACCGTTTTTGAGTTATTAAACGTCGAATATCTTAGTTAAACTAGTTACTGTAAATATGGAAAAGTTAACATTATTAAAATGAGCTATGAAAATGACAACTATTATATTTGATAAGTGATATTTCTTTAATGAAATAATCAGAATGGTTTACAGTGAGGAAGAAAAAACCAAATATTTATACAAAATAGATAAAGATTTATTTAGGAAATTTAAATAAAAATAAATGATAACTGATAAAAGATGTTCGATGTGTCCACCATTATTGTCAATGCATAATTGATAACGTCTTCTTATATTTATAATTTCACCGGAAATGGCTTCATTATTTACATCCATTATTCCAAAATCCAACGTACGTTGGATTTTGGAATAACTTTACCTAATTGATCCACTGCATTATTTATACTACATTCAGAATTTTCTAAAAAATAATACAATGTTTCAAAAAAGTCTATTCGCAAATAAATATGAATAGGCTTACCTACCTTCGAAATAAAGCAGTATATCTAGGTGTTCTTCCTGGTTTGCTTGAACTACAAGCTTTTTCTACTAAAACTGGAGGTATTATTCACCTTTCGGTAAATATTTTTGAACATATTTTCTGATGGTATTAGACAATTTGGATACAACACCATATATGCTCTTTTTGCTCCACGTTTATTTTTGTTATTTTGCATATAACAAGTAAATATTTAGACTTTTTCTTCCTCACTGTAAACCATTTTGATTATTTCATTAAAGAAATGTCACTTATCAAACATAATAACTGTCATTTTCATAGTTCACTATAATAATGTTAACTTTTCCATATTTACAGTAACTAGTTTAACTAATATATTCGACGTTTAATAACTCAAAAACGGTATATGGTAGGGGTAACATATGGTATATTTTTGAAATCAGGAACAAAGGATCATTACAAAAATTTATTGATATACAGCGTATCCCATTTTAAAAAATATATTATTTTTTTGTATCCCCTGAAATCTGCACGCTAATATACTTTTGATAGCTTTTTAACAAAATTCAGTTATAACCACACAACTTCTATTTAAATCTTTTTCTTCTATAGGCAATAATAACGATGATAAGGGGTGGGTAATTTATATATTTATATTATATTTTAAATAAAATGTACTTCATCATGGAATTTTAAGCAAGTCCAGCCCTGCATGATTCATTATATTTTCAATAAATGTATTTTATCCAAAAAGATGAGAGCTTAATTATTGTCAGGTATTTAAATAAAATTAATAAATTAGTGACGTTAGTTAGTTGATTATATAATTTAAAGAATTTAAAATTTGGTCAAGCTATTTTTAAAAATTTATTGGAGAATAACCAGAAACGTGCAATCAAATATTATGACATTATTTGATACACTGGTCCATTTACTTTTTTAAACGTTTATTAATATTTACGAAAAAATTGTACACAGGGTGATGTTATCGGCACTTAGAGAAACACTGTGAAAATTGAGTCCAGTCCTCATAATATTCCAAAGTTAATTTTGCTACTGATTGGACTAAAAGAATTTAATATTTTTCCCAAATTTTATCCAAATATTCAAAGCCATTCCAGAAATACACCGACTACAATTTTAGTCAAAAACCATAAAACGGCTGTATCTCAAAAACGGTTAACATTAAATGGTGTTTGAGGGTAAGTATGTTGAACACAGCTGAATGTGCTCTACCTCCCATAACACGTCACTTTAAATTTGAAACACCCTATATGACAAACATTCTTTTCGTCAAATCTGATAAAATTCTCATAATAAAACAAATTGTTAGACAATTTTATGTACATTTATTAGTATAAAAATAAAAATATGAAAAAAACATGTAATAAAAATATAGTATTTATCCTAATTTGCTATGTCTAGTATTTATATAGTCAGTCTCCGTTTCTTTTTGTGTAACTATTTGCTTACCTGAAACGTTATTAAAAATATTATTATTAATTTAAGGGATTAAATGATTTATTAGCTAGTTTTTTTTAATTCATTGCTTCCAGTTTGTTCACGTGAATCAGTTAATGTTTACGTGAATCAGTTAATGATTCACGTGAACAAACTGGAAGCAATGAATGTTATTGAGATTTGTAATAAGATTTATTAGTTTCAGTTCATTCACTTAATTCAGTTCGAAAGGAAAACCGTTCGAAAGGAAACAGTGATTGTATAGTAAACCTCTTACCATTATCAAAAAGCACCTTTTTTATATTCTGGAATGGTATTTCAATCATCAGCGTAAGAATTATTGACAAAAATATTATCAGTCCAGTTTCAACCACTTGCAACTAAAAAATAAATTGTTTATCAACGGGCACGATATAACACAATAAATTCCTTTTACCATCATATAAGATTTATATTCATCCACATGCCTAGTTTTCCCCACGTTGTAGAAAAATACTGGAAACTGTACCAAATATACAGAGTAAGCTATTTTTGTAAACGGAACAAAGTACTTCCAATTTAGGAGAGAACCTAATAAACCTAAAATTCATTTGATTTACTTATTGCACAGAAATAAATACTTGTAAAAAGTTTCATGCAGCAAATAAAAATTAATTATTTTTGATAAATACTAATAAGAATTTTACTGTCTAGGAGATCCCAGAAACCAAATTTCTTGATTTTTTTTTCGTACACATTCGTGAACATTTAAAAATTCAAAATTTATGAAATTACCTGAGTGTCTCAACAGGAACTGCATCGATCGATATAGGGAAAAGTACGCACCAGACAATTTTGAAAGGATATTAATAATGGCAGTGTGGTCAATCCAATTAAAATAATTACAAGCATCTGACACTTCCGGTTATACCGGAAGTCGATACCAACTTGCTTATTTTAAACGGAATACCCTATATATTTTAGGGTTTCCGAAAAGAGCATAAAATTCTGAGTCAAAAACATGCCTATGCCTAAACCTAGCCGTTTCAGAGATATTTGACATTTTAAAAAAATTTTGACAGGTGTAATGGTTTACAATAACCTTTATGACTTTCTTCGTGTAAAAGATACTCATTTTACTGATTGGAAACAATCAGTAATGTCAGTCATTCTCTATTGTCAAAAAATGCCACCGCGTTTAAATTACACCCACGAAGATTTTTTGAACTAGTTTATTATTTATGGAGAATGTGGTAAAGTAATATCAAGAACTTGTAGTATGTTTGCTACTCGATATCCACAAAAACGAAGACCGTCACCAAACACTGTAAAACGCATACTGGATAATTTTAAAAACTATTGCTCTATCAAGGCAACAAGTGAAAAGCGGAAGCCTATTGTTGTTGACGAAAACGTAGAAATGGCAATTCTGGGATATTTTCATGCATTTCCAGTGATGTCATTAAGACAAGCTGCTCTGGAATCGAGACTATGCAAGGATTCAGTTCACAGAATCCTAATTAAACATAAATTTCCCCGTTTTCGTTCCAAATGGTTGAACGATTAAAAGAAACAGATTTCCTAAGAAGAGAAAATTTTTGTGAATTTATTCTAATAAAGTTTGTAGGCGACGATTCTTATTTGGGGAATACTATATGGTCAGATGAAGCTAAATTTGCCAAAAATGAACTTTTTAATCGACTCAATTCGCATTATTGGAGTGACTCGAATCCTCATGTGTTCGGGGGGCGAAAGTTGGTGGTTTAATGTTTACTGTGCAATAGGAAACGATAGAGTGGTGGCATTAGAATTTCAGCAGGAAAATTTAAATAGTAAGTTATAAAGATTTCTTCTTCTGCCAATATGTATAGTTAATTTTTTGTTTTTGTTTTTTTTTTTTTTAGGTGGAAGATATCTAAATATTTTACAAAATTTGAATAATAACTTTTTAGAAAATTTACCTCTCGCCGAAGATAGATACATTTTTACCAGCACGACGACGGTGCTCCCCCACATAACGCGTATTTGATAAATAATTTTTTACAAGAAACTTTTTACGATCAATGGATCGTCAATAATGGACCTTTCCTATGGCCTCCTCGCTCTCCCGATTTATCAATTTTAGATTATTTTATTTGGGGAACTATTAAAAATAAAGTTTACATTAACAACTATTGAAAATTCTATGCAGAGAGTAAGAAATGCATGTCAAAACATCACAGGATTCAATTAGAAGAGCTACCCATGAAGAACTAATCCGAGGGTGCGAAAAATGTGTGGAGGTTCGAAGACGGAATTTTGAACAATTATTAAATTAAAATGAAATCATGTTTTTAGTTGATTTTATCTATCTATAGCTATTTTGGTTTATGCAATGTGTCTTCAATCCAATTAATAGGCATGTTACAGTGTTTCGTGTTATTTTCCGTTTTTGTGGATATCTAGTAACAAATGTTCTACATGTTCTTGATATTACTTTATCACTTTCTCTATAAATATTAAACAAATTCAAAACGTCCTCGTGGGTGTAATTTAAACGCGGTGGCATTTTTTGACATAAGAGAATGACTAATATTACTGATTGTTTCTAATCATTGCTAATTTGATACAATTTTTACTAAAATTCTTGAATTTTTAAGAAAATCGCAAATATTTCAAAAAGTTGTAACTTAAACCCCCACAATGCTTATAACAGAAAAAAAGAAATTTAATTATACATAACTTGATGTAAAAAAAATACAGGATGTTCCATTTGACTTAAGCAAGTTTTCTCGGTTTGAAGTTTACAAAATATAACGTCAAGAATGACACACTTGGTATACTATTATTGAACTTCTTTAAACTGTAGAGCGTAGCTCACCTTATGGTCTTTCTGCGTGCCAAAAAACAAATGAGTATCTTTTACACGAAGAAAGTTATAAATGTTATTGTAAACCAGTACACCTGTCAAAATTTTCTTAAGATGTCAAATATCTCTGAAACGGCTAGGTTTAG
Source organism: Rhamnusium bicolor (assembly GCA_029963845.1). Lineage (NCBI taxonomy): Eukaryota > Metazoa > Arthropoda > Insecta > Coleoptera > Cerambycidae > Rhamnusium > Rhamnusium bicolor. Next base: position 393,054 of record JANEYF010000780.1, read on the forward strand.
GTATAGGGTATCCTACATGTTATTGACTCAGAATTTTATGCTCTTTTCGAAAACCCTAAAATATATAGGATATTCCATTTAAAATAAGCAAGTTGGTATAACCAGAAGTGCCAGATGCTTGTAATTATTTTAGTTGGATTGGCCACACTGCCGTTAGTAGCTCCCTAAATTTTCAAAATTTTCTGTTGCGCACTTTTCCCTATATCGATCGATGCAATTCCTTTCTATATTTTTTGGCAACCATTTGAAATTGAATAGGACATTTTTTACAGAAAAAGCCTGTTTATAATTTTCCATCAAAACATAGAGTTTGCAGAAAAATTTGCAAAAAAGGCAATTTCTATTGAATCAAAATCATTCATAAATTCCTTCTGAACTTTTCAAAATAATTGAAATTAATAAAGTACTTCCATGCTTGTTTAACTAAAAAATTTTTACAGAAGCAAATTTATATTTCATCCCAAGATCTTATAAGATTTAGCCAGCGATTTTGGATGAAGGACCCAGTACAAATAATAATGCATACAATAAAATTTGGAAGACTTACAGATAGAAGGGGTACCACAACAGTTGTTTTAAGGAAAAATAGGTATCAAAAGAAAATTCTTATAGACAGTTTTTTGCTTTTTAAGTTTAATAGTCATTAACGCAAAAATGGCATTTGACTTATTGTTCCACAAAATGAAAACTAGAAAAATATGACAATATAAATATTTTGATGAAATGTATTCACCCAAAGCGCTACTTTGGTTCCAATATATTCGTGAGAATATTAGAACGAAAAAAATTATTATTAAAATTATAATTATTAATTACTTAATTATATTGTATTGATTCCTCGGGGCAGTGTTGGATTCAACTATCACTAATTTGATTTATTTTTTGAACTGTCATTTAAGACATTCTGTTGAATTTCTATAGCTAACTAGAAGACAAATTTATTCGATCACCCTTTATATGTGTCATGGCCGATCTTCTAAGTCTCTTTGTCTAATCGTCATTGAACTATACTCAATCAAAAAAAAATTTACCATTGGACAGAGAGCCATAATATTATACACAACATTTGCCACATTGTGAGGAGGAAAGGGGAAGAAGTTCAATAGAATAGAATAGAGGAAAGTAGAAGGTAGTAAAGTAAAGCAGAGTAGAGTAATAAATACTTGAGTAGAATAAGGCCGAGGCTCAGCCCTCTTAAAGTCCCAGCCACGAACTAAATATGGCAACATCGCGCCGCATCGAAAATATAGACATATTCAAATACTGAGCACAGGCACAGCATCCACACATTTGCGATTGCCTGTTAGTTTAATTTTATAATAAAATAGTCTTGTTTGCACTGCTCTCTACTTGGTCAATTAAATATTAAAATATTTTATGTAAAATAATGCGAAATTCTACATAAACACATGTGATATTTAATTGTTCGGCAAAACCAACACGAAGGTGCGGAGTTACATAAGCTCTTAAATAATTTGAAATATCGTATTATTGCTTACCCTATAAAACATATAGTTATTGCATATTCATTTCAAATAAACAATAATAATAAATATCTTAAACTGAATATATATTTTTTAATTTATTCATTTGAATTACTTGATCTAGAATAATAGGTACTTAGCTATTTAGAATACAAAAATATTTCATCAGTTTCAGTAAAATCTAAGGCTTGTTTTAAATACAACAAGGCCTGCTGCAATGCATTTTGAATATAATTTGTTTGTGAACTAGTTGGATAATATGTATATTTAAATCTGTCTAATAAATTTTGCACCTGTGATCACCTGTTAATGTTCATATCAAAATCTAAAATCCACTTTAACTCGTTAAAATATAATTCAGTGTCCTTTACAAACACTTTTACGGTGAGATCGTTATTAATTAATATTTGAATTTCGATTTGAACTGCCTAACTTTCCGAAAAACAACTTACAAAATTTTCATAATTTCCAATATCTGACTTTTCAAACTTTTATATTAAAATTATTGCAGGATTTAGTTTCGGCGTTTACAAGTACATTCCGGATCTTTTCGAGCAATCGGCTTTTCCTTTGACAAATATTTAGATAAATTTTGAAAATTAGATGGGATTGCATTCTCTTTCAATTTTGGTTTACAGGCAATAATTTCCAACGTTCCGTCTGGTAACAGGTCCTGTCCTGTTTGATAACTTCACCGGAATTAACATGCAACTCACATACTACAGAATGTTTTGATGGTGTCCATGTCGATGTCCCATCGTCCTTGGGAAATCCAAAAACACTTTTTACGTCTTTACAGTTTTACAGATAAATCGTAATTTGACTCACAACCGGGGATACAACACCGTGTCGGCATGTCTATTTACCTACTTTACGTTATATGCGTACGGATAAAATAAAACATATAAAAACTCGCGAAAAATTAGATTGTATTTTAAATTATCACTACACAACACTATCTACATTCAATGCATTTTAATTTACAAGAGTCTGGAGCGATTATTACTTGTTAAAAACACTGATTTGAAGTAAATAAAGAGATGCTTTAATACATAAACACATACAAAAGCGGCCATTATTCGGAACAAAGGGTCTTCATGCGACGTTGCACGATTTCTTATTTCGTAGCTGGGACGTATAGAAGGCTCTGGGCAAAATGGAATAGTATAGAACAGAATGTAGAGTAGAGTATAATACAGTAAATAGGACAGAGTAGAAAATCGGTCCGTGATTTAAGGATCATAGTGATGGGCACGGTTTAGGTGGATGCAGTGGTCTACATAGTAAATAAAACTTCTTTAACCATAATAAAGCGTCATCGAAGTTTAAAATAGTAAGCAAATGGCTGCCAAAAAAACTGAAATATACGTTGCGTGTATGTCACAATTGCAAGCTGTATGAAGTAAATAAATTGAAGGTCAACTTTACTTTTGAGCACTGGGGAATAATATTTTTTATATATATTTCAACACTGATATCCTATAAATGCATTGCTGCGGACGCAGGTCGTGACAAATTTGATACACACGCAAATGATTCTTTAGCTAGCAAGCCCTGGAAGCCGGTGAGATGGTGAGCCCAGTAAAGACACTTTCCGTGTGTGTTGCGTACAATATTTTAACTGCAACCGTTCTTGCTAGTCTCAAAGAACTTTTCAACTTGAAATCTTTTGCAAACAAAATAGATAAAATTCTCTTACTACTCCACCGAGCCGGAATACCCGTCATATACGTACTGTTTTTTCCTATTTTCGTTACTACAGGTATATTGGTCGTAACCATGGGCGTCGCTTCCAAAATATCCAGGGAGAACAATTTTTTTTAATTATTTAGAATTTGTATATAGATGAGTGAAAAGTTTTAATAGCACCTGTTTATCGATATATGAATGAAAAATATTCATTATCTGCCAAGAGACAAAAAGGGGCGCCCATGGTTATAACAACTAATTTTTGTTGTTCTTTCACATACTTCCAAATCCTTTATTAACAGCAAATATCAGCCAAGCTAGGCCAGTTCCCCAAAAAATAGGGGACAAAGCTCCATACAAAGCTGCTTCGAATTTATTATATTTATACCCCTTCACGGACATATGTACAGGACCTAACCATACTGAGAAAGCAACTGAGTACATTATGCTCCATATTACAAAAAAGCTTAAGCTGAAAATCAGACATTTAATAGTTAATATTGTTAAACAACAATAATATATCTCACTTACTTTTGAATGAGTAGGTGGCTTGCTTGTATACCTCAATACGTACGCCAGAAAAACGCCAATTAAATAAATAGTGGCTCTGTGAGTAGGCAAAATATACGAAAGACTTGCCGTCTTAAACATTCTTGATATTCTAAAAACATAATACAGCCCTAAAGAAGTTTAACTATATTAAACGAAACGTAGGCAAGGTAGCGGTTTCTTTAAACTTATAGTTCTGTTTCCGGCAATCGGATGGTCCCACTATATTAAAAGTTAGATTTCTCTTTATTGTATATGATTCTACACTGTTTAAAAATTATTATAAAAAGTTTGGATTCATTTAAAATTGCCGCCAGTTAATCAACCAATGAAATAATGCACCCTGTGATATGGCTGAACCTGTGTTGCCATATTTTCCTTATTTAAGTATTGTTTTGGTAGCTGAAAACTATTTGAGAATATTTGTGATTTTGAACGATTTCGTGAATATATACATTAATTTTTATGTTATATCAAACATTTAATTTGGATACACAATAAAAGGTATTTACGTATTTTTGAACTTAATGATGGGTATTTTCAATAATTGTGCATTTTTTGGTCGTTTCTATATTAAGATTTAAATTTCACTTAATGAATTGCGAAGTAAATGATTCTGTGATTTACTATTGCTATTCATTATTTATAAATTCTTTTTAAAACGGTAAAATTTTTTGCGATTTTTTAATAAAATGCACGTTCCAATAGCACTAATCAAATAAAATCATCATAATCTGGTGAAACTTTAAAATAAATAAAAATGATTATAACAATTAATTAGGTAATCTTTGTTTTCAATCGTCAATTCCGTAACAGTAACGTGGAAAAAATCCATAACATAACCTAACTTATTCGATTTCTGCTGATTTCTTAAAAATATTTAAATGTCGTAGTTTTAAAACAGGTACAATTAAAATTTTCTCTTAGTACTAAGGTAAAAAAATCTATGTGAATGAATTTATAATTGTATTTATAATTGAATAAGTAATCACCAATGACGCTTTCAAACAATACGTAAAACTGGCAATACTGCGGTACAATCTTCGCTTTCACTGGCTACTTGTGTTCGGCGCCAAACATAGTCGGATGGCGTCATAATCCTAAAATTCAAAACTTTTTTTATTTTTTAACGCCTTTCTGAGACTCAAAAAAATCTGGAAAAAATTACATGAGTTCATATTTATAAATACTATCGAATAAACAAATAAACAAAATATGTGGGAAATGCCCATTGTTCATCTGTAGGACATGTTCTTAATATTGAGAAGTCGCCATTAATTAATTATAGTGTTCCCAATATTTTTTTATTGTAAAGCCATTTGTGGCGTAGAGCGTTTTAATACCATAGTTATAAGTTTTTTTTTTAATTGTATCCGAAATTATATCCATATTTTTGCCATAAAAAAAATAAACACCACTGAAATTAGACAACCACCGAATCCAAAGCCGAAGCTGCACGGACGAGAGCTACACAAAAAAATACGGATACAACCAACATTGCCTGTGCCGGGTGTCGGGATTCGAACCCGCAGAACGATGGAGAGATTATCTAGTCACACTTGCCATCGCATGCTCTAGCCAACTACTCCACCGAGCCGGTAAAATATATATATATATATATATATATATATATATATATATATATATATATATATATATATATATATATATATATATATATATATATATATATATATATTGCTATACTTATTATTTCAATATCAAAATGTTATCTTACGGTATTCCATAATGGACTACATGACTCAAACTGTTTTTCCAAGTGACCCAAAATCTCAGAACTGTTGAAACTAAAGCTGTAAATCCTAAAGTACATAATCCAACTTCCCGATAGCGCCATAACAGATATACAAATATGGGTGTTACTAAAAAAAGTTGCATATCTATTCCAACCTGATGTGTATGGGTTAAGCACTAAAAAATAATAATTCACTAGGTTTTGCGATATAAAATAGAAAAATAATAAATAAAAAACAAATTTCTTATTAAAACCAAAAAATTTACTGATAATTAAATCCTACATAAAACCTAACGGACATAATTATGTAATAAAAAAAATATATGTTATTTTCAGACACCGGACAATTTCCGTGCGTCCAGGGCCATCCGATTAATATACATAACTCGAGAGTCTTATCATTTCATGATATCTTCTGTACTGTGTTCAAGGCAATTAGTATAGATTGCAAGGCATGGGCCAGAAAAGTTACATGAATCATATTTGGGAAACATGAATCGTAAAATCCTGGCAGCTTTACACATACACTGTGTCCCAGGATATATGTAACAAGAGGTATGGAAAACAAAATGTCGAATTTTGGAATAGCACTTCAGAATTGCGTCCTGCTTGAAGTAAAACTAAAATATATCAAAAATGAGTTGATCAGTGTTATATAGGGTGTTTTATTTATTTTTCAAGATATGAAAAAATGCCATTGGAAAAGTTGTTTAGAATCCAATTTATGCCTCTTTACTAAATTTTAGAAATATTAATTTACTTTGTTGGAACTAACCATTTTTTCAGTAAATTATTATTTTGAATTTTTAAAAAACATTTTGGCAGGTTGAGAGTCTTCCGAAATCACAAATATCTTTTCTAAAATAAATTATTATTATGAATAACTTTTGTTCTTACCGACTTATCTTATTTTCAACAAAATACTGACTAATAATGAAAGAAGGTGCAAGTAAAATTGTATTCCTAAAATTTCATAAGTGGGCATAAATTTCTTTCCAAACAATTTTTTTAATGGAATTTTTTCATATATTGCAAGATAGTTTATTAAGTGACGATTTTTATAAATTGACTTATAAAAACATCCCGTATAACACCAATTCAACTCAATTTTAATATTTGTATCATAGTTTTACACCAGGCAGGACTGATTCCCGAAGTGCTATTCAAAAATTTGAAAATTGTTTGTCCATGTTACACCTATCCTGGAGCACAGTGAAAATGCCGCTGCGTCTACAGTAAAACATTTTCACTTTTAACATCAATATTACACAAAACATTTACCACTATTTCCTCAACTGTTCGCGCATTGGTTTGCAATACCCGTTTACTACATATTAACAGTGGAGGAATACACTGAATAGCACTTAGAATACACATAATAATATTAACAATGATTTTATGTCTCTTAAGGCCCACGGTTTCGTCAACACAAATTCACACATATTGATTTTTCGCGTCCTCCGTGATATTGTTGACATAGTTGTTACTATTCATTTTTATCCTCACGCCAGCCGTCTACGCACTCTGACGTTTGTAGATAAACTTAATAGGGAATACGGTCTAGATCTTGCTGCACAGCTACTGCCATTTTTTATGGAAAAGACAGGTCGGTCGGGAAGCAGGTTCCCGGAATCACGGAAGTTGTCCGCTGTTTAGTTATTTTATATAATTTTTACCATTTGAATCACATATAAAAGGAATGCTAAATCTGGTAAATTTATGTTAATAATTCTTGAGAATTAAAAATAAAATTTTATATCTCTTGGCATTAACACTGATATCTTAGCGATAAGTACTTACCATATTTTCGAAACCAAAATAATTATGAATCAAAAATATATTCCTCCACATGTACTTTTTGCATAGTTCTGAATGATGATTGACCACTAAAGGCCAAAGAGGGCCAGATCCCAAAGAAGGCAAAAAGTAAGTACAAAAAAGTATTACTGTTATTAAATTTGGGAGAATTCTGCAAATAAAATAAACATTGTTTAAAACAAATTATTAAAGACACTATTATTTACATCAATAATATTTCGACGTTCCTAACAGTCAAGAGAGTGAATTAAAGCACCACGAAAATATATAAAAGAACTAAAAATTGCCATAAATTGAAAAACAAATCCCTGGTTATCTGAAAAGAAATTTTTGGTGTACTTTTGTTTCATTTTTACTAGCGTAGGCCATGGTAGTTTAGCAATATTGTTATGTAAAGTACATTTTCTGGTTTTAATATATGTATAAAATTACAGGCAATACTGATGCCTATTTTCTTTATTAATAAGAAATACGAATATTTTATTTTGTGTCATTTTATGAAACTAAATAATCGTATTTCCTATTAATGAAAAAATACGCATCAGTATTGGTTGCCTATATGATTATATATTAAATCTGTATGGTATTTAGGATAATATGTCTTCCTTTTTCGATATTACTGACAGAAAAATGTTAACAGTGATTTATAGATTTAAGTTGGATATCTGGTGAAAACGCAGCTTTAAAATACAACTGAGCTGAAGTTTGTATATGGCACTGCTCTTAATAAATAATTCCTGTATGAGATACATAATCAAATAAACAAAGCATTTTAAATTTTCAACTAAAAAAATCAGCAATTGGGAAAACGTAACCATTTTAATTCAGTAATTAATCTGCTTCTTCCACTCACATATGCGACAAAAGCATAAATTGGTTTGTTTTGACCATCATAATGAAAATGACGTCGTCATATTAATATTTGACACAAGTGACAATTTTGGCATTCTGTCATCATAGTGCAAAATAACATGATAGTCATTTTCGTTATGACCGTGACGTGCAGTGGCGTATATCCAAGCTCTAGTGATGTGAGCTTGAATATACGACATGGTCACGACATACTAATGGTTTTTTTTAATGTGATTTATTATTTTTGAATACTTAAATATGATATACGCGATTAGACGCCGTCCATGGCCTGGAATTCTTTCAAGGCTAAAGCTACTGCTGCCGGTATCACTAGTGATAATAATCACTATACATGATCAAAACCAAATTTTATTACACACTAAACACAGGAATACGTTCACAATAAAATATTACAATCAATCACCAAACTATTATATATGACTATATAGCATTCGAGATCATGGCTTCGTCTTTGTTTTACCTCCAAGCAAGTTAGCCACGCTCATAAGGTCAAGTCTCAGATTTTCGACCATAAAAGTTTTATGGTCAAAGTCTTAGATGCTTTATAACCCCGATCGTGTAACTAATTTAGTTGTTCCGTGGTGTTACTCATAGAATAACTGTGCTACTATGCTAGCGATACAAGTAAATCCACTGCGAAAACTCGTAGAAGAAGAAGAGATAATTTCCACTATTGACCTATCCTGTCATATGTCAGAGACAACCACCTCTGCATATGTTAGGTTACGTTATGACTGCGAAGTTTGATTTGTAATTTAAAAATGCCTCCAACTATACAAAGTACACAACAAAATGGTACAAATAATGCAGAGAAAAGGCCTCTTAAACCAGTTGAAAAAAGGTATTTTTTAGTAGTAACTTTATTAAAGTCTATGATAACCATATTTTTATTTCTAGATCTGACTTGATATGCAAAGTAAAATATTGTAATACATTGCCAGACATTCCTTTTGATTTGAAATTTATTTCGTATCCATTTGAATCAACCAGGTAATTATCGCATAAAAATTGGTTTATATGTTTTAAAAAATAATTTTGTGTAGATTCATACAATATAACCCCACTTCATTGGAACGCAACTATCGATATGAAGTATTAACTGAACATGACTTAGGTGTGAGCATAGACCTAATTAACAAAGACATATATGCTGTAGAGCTTGGTGCATATTTAGATCCTGCAGATGAAAAATTATTGGAAGAAGATATTTTAACACCGCAAGATTCGAAAAGATCCCGTCACCATGCCAAATCAGTATCTTGGTTGCGACGAACTGAATATATCTCGACTGAACAAACCCGGTTTCAACCACAAACTATGGACAAAGTTGAGGCTAAAGTTGGTTACAGTATTAAAAAGTCCCTTAATAATGAAACCTTATATATGGATCGTGATTCTCAAATTAAAGCTATCGAAAAAACCTTTGATGATTCTAAAATACCTATTGAGAAGCATTACAGTAAACCTAATGTTGTACCTGTTGAAATTCTCCCAGTCTATCCAGACTTCAACCTGTGGAAATATCCTTGTGCACAGGTTATATTCGATTCGGATCCTGCTCCTGTTGGCAAACAAATTCCTGCACAGATTGAGGAAATGTCACAAGCTATGATTCGGTAAATAATTTCATATGATTCTCTAAAATTAACTAAACTAATTTTTCATTTTATAGGGGTGTGATGGATGAAAGTGGTGAACAGTTTGTAGCTTACTTCTTACCTACAGAAGAAACTTTACAAAAACGTAGAGAAGACTTTGTGAATCAAATTCCATATCAAGATGATGAAGAATATGAATACAAGATGGCAAGAGAATATAACTGGAATGTCAAAAGTAAAGCGAGTAAAGGTTACGAAGAGAATTACTTCTTCGTTGTTAGGCCTGATGGTATATATTACAATGAACTTGAAACTAGGGTACGTTTAAGTAAGAGACGACAAAAAGTTGGACAGGCACCCAGTAATACAAGACTTATTGTCAAACATAGACCTATGGATGCCAATGAATTTAGGATGCAGAGATATAGAGAGAAACAACTTGAACCACCAGGTAAGCAATACTGGCATTTAGAAAATACATACAAGGGTCAACCTCAGTATTTTTTTTTTTTTAATTTTTTGACGTTTTTTCATAAGGATTATATATTCTTAATAATAATAATAATAATAGTAATAATAATAATGCTGACTTCGCAGTTAACTACCTGTATGTTGAAATATACCATATATTGCTTACACTTATAGATAAATAAATACCTTTTATTGTTGCCTCTATTTTAATTATTTATTGCAATCATATTTAACTTGCTTCAACAATTAAAATGTATAAATGGATAAACAGGATAGTGATTGTGAAGTCAAGTATTTTAAAAAATTTCTCGTGTAAAATACAAGAAACCGTATCAATAGTTGAAAGAGACTAAATTTTTAAATATCAGTGAGACTCATAGTTAATCTGTCAAAAACCTTTGATATTTATTTAGAATAACCATATGAAATCTATACTAAAATTCAGCTGTCATAATTTATTCATTAAAAATTCTTAATTAAATATTGTTCTTATTTTCAGGTGAAGAAGACGAAGAACTGGAGGTTGAGGAAACTCAAGAAGAAAATGTGCAAGAAGAACAAGGAAATGAAAGTCAAGCTGAATCAGATCAAGAAAATCATGATAAAGACAAAGGAAGTGGCAATGAGAGCAATGATGAAGGTGGTTCTCGGGCATCATCCAGATCATCTCGAAGGACTCAACGATCCAAATCTGGTTCAAGATCAGGCTCAAATTCCTCAGCTAGATCGAAGTCACGGTCAAAGTCTAGATCTAAATCAAGATCCAGGTCGAGATCTAAATCAAAATCTCGATCTCGTTCCAGATCTAAGTCAAGATCTGCTTCCAGATCAGGTTCTCGATCTCAGTCAAGATCTCGATCCAGGTCTGGTTCAAAGTCTCCCTCTAGATCAAGATCAGTATCTCGGTCGCCTTCAAGATCTAAATCTAGATCTAGAAGCAAGTCACCTTCAAGATCTAAATCTAGATCAAAATCTCGCTCCAGGTCCAAATCAAGATCTAAATCACCATCAAGATCGAGGTCAGGTTCTAGATCTGGGTCAGGTTCTAGATCAGGATCTGGTACGGGGCAATCAGATAGTGAGTAAAGACAATTGTTTTTATTGTCATGGTTATGACTCATTTCTTAAAAATTAAGTAATACGATTGGACTATATAACAATGTAATTTAATAAAAATTAAATTTGTAATGTTGTTTCTTTTCAATTAATTAAAGGTAGAAGTTGTTCTTTTGTGTCATGTCAGAATTACATTTTTTACTAAATTAACTGATTTTGTTTTCAAAAGCAAGTAATTATTTAAAAAAAATAATGTATAATATATTAATTTGTCTTTTTAATAATGTATTTTATTGTACCCAATTCCATAAAAATAAAAATTTAATATCTACCTAATGTATTTTCTATTGAATGTTAAAATTTATCTACATTTTGCATCATGGACACGAATTAAATTTTTCATACCATTTCTGTCCAAAATTAACACAGGTCATTCCAGCAAATCAACCATTAAAAATTCATTTTTGCAAATAGATGTTTCTGATCATAATTATTTATAGTTTATAGTAAAACACTAAAATCATTTTTTTTTTTTGATATGTGATATTGAATCATGTATACTTTAAAATTAATATGTTTTTCTAAATTAGACACATCTTCTGTCGCATAACAGATATTTGTATAAAAAGAAACTTCTTTTAACGTCTTTTGATGTAAGAGTGGACAATATTTTAATAAAGGTACTACAACTTATTTATATAATAGGAACACCAGACGGACAGTGGTGTGCTCAGGTAGGAGCCAGTGTGGGCGCAAGTCCCCCTGTCCCTGTCTATAACCGCCTAGTACCCCAAACAAAATACTTTGTGAAAATCTAATAAATAATTATAGAAAAGAAATCGTTTTTCTCTTGAATATTTAGTGACCTGCTATAATACTCGTATATTAATATTACAACTTTGTAGGAATAGGTCAATTAAAACAGAAAACTTGTTTCATTTAGTCGATGTTTAATTACATTTATTAGCAACCTCGGGACTATTTTTTTTGTACATAATCACTAATCAATAATAGAGTAACAAACAAAAACTGGTACAAGGCGCAGATTGAAGTAAATACCTACTACAAAAAATATATAAACGGCCTTAAACGCTTCAATGATACACATGAAATTTGCAATAAATAAAAAAATTAAAATCATGTTTAATTTAAATATATTTTCATTACGATTTTCGCCCCCCAAGAATGCTGTTCCCCCTCCGCCCCAAAAGGCACGGCATGTCACTGCAGATAAACATTGTAAATTACATTTCTGAGGATTTTACATTATTTAAAAGTGTCTTGTCAATCATTTGAAGTTTTAAACAATGTAGAATTTTAATAAATAATAATTTACAATATCCATCTGGCATTACTATTAGGCAAAAATTTAAAACTCTTATGGAAAAAAAATCCCGAACTACTAAAGTTGAAAACCATATGTGATTATTTGCATGGTGGCAATATTACAGAGGATATAAATAAAAATGTGGCATTTTTATTAAAATATTGCCACTTACATCAACAGACGTTGAAAGAAGTTTCTCTTTATATAAATATATGTTAAGCGAGAGAAGACGAACGTTTACAGCGTCTAATTTAGAAAAACATATTTATTATTAATTTTAAATATAAAACGTTTAATGATGATATGCTCTGAAATATTTCATTTTAACTATCGAATGTTATATTGTATTTTTTTTACAAATAATAAGTTATAAATTAAATCAGATATTTTAAAACTTTGTGTGCTGTTTCCTACAGCTAATGTGACCTTTAATTGCGTCTTTTCTGATGGTCCTGAATACGATGCTGTTAGCGGAACAAGATTGCTGACCTTTAGTTAGCACATTTTCAGCACAGCGGCGGAACTAAAGGTGGATCGGCGCCAACCAAAAAATCTATAGCCCGCCCTGGTGCCCACCTGCTAGTCAAGAAAAATACATTTAGAGTTTTGCCGCCCTTAGGACAAGAAAGCTGAAGGAAGAGGGAGCAACTTTTTTTGTTTGATATTAAGACATAATCCGACCCAACTATGGAAAAAATTGCAAACCAGCAGGTCGTCAAGCGGCGACTAGTGAATTATAGGTTATGCCATATCTAGCAATTATTAGAACATCCATATTTTAAGATATAACTACTAAGACTAAATACTTGTGGCCCACCCAGCAGCCCACCTTTAAATTTGAACTAGTTCCGTTACTATTTCAACAGTTATTATTAGTCCTGGAGTGGGTTGGAACCTTTAATGTCAGGATAACATTGACGTAGTTTTCTACGAAACACTAAAACACCATATGCTGCACTCGACGCACGTTTCGCCAACCAAATTGGCATCGGAGATGATTAAAACTATCAGTTTTGATCATCTCAAGATGATTCCAACTTAATTGGCGAAACGCGCGTCGAGTGCAGTATATAGTGTTTTGGTGTTTTGTGGAAAACTACATCAGTGTTAGTTATTATTAAAAAATTAAAATTATAGGGTCTATCAAGAAAATTTTCCGGTCCGCTTGACTCTGGCCAATCCGCCCCTGTTACTATTTTTTTTATGACCTATAAATCGCGGCATGCCTATGATTTTGTTTATTGCCTTTTATGTAACATTTTCTTTTTGAATAAATAAAATTCAACCATAAAATTTTTATCAAAGGCCGAGTCGTTCTGGTGTCAACGCAGATTAAAATAAAACGGATACTAAAATATGTATACGTGATTATAATTTTGTTTCGAGCACACATTTGTGTGAAGAGCTAGTACTGTTAATGTTGCATTTAGTGTTGTGTTAAAAATAAGTTTTATATCAATAAGTGTAATGAGAACCAGATGTATCGAAAATCTTTTCTATATTCAAAAGTATCATAGTGGTACTTATGCTGAGGTTATGGCCTAAATCCAAACTAATAATTGTCATTAGTACCTGGCTAAGGCATCCGTGTCTTATTAACATAATTTAATATAATTTTTCCTATCAGCATTCTATGAAGAAATAAAATAATAATCTTGTACTTTTATTATTTATCAATTTATTATTTGTACGGTGATGGACCTAACTTGTAAACATTTTTATTTTTAATTTTTCGTAAAAAAGTCATTCTTTATAAAAAGTTTTACTTCTGAAAATACCTTGGCCGGATCAGAATTGCGATATATCGGTTAGGGTGATGATTTTAAGTGCCTTGATTTCATTGCTTTTAGACCAATGAACATGTATTTTTCCTGAGGAATCCAAATTCGAATGAGAGAAACAACTGAAAGTCAAGTAAAAAAGTTGTGGCCAAAAACTGAAAAATAGAAAAATTGGCACTATATTGATGTACCAGGCCATGTACCTATATGGTACATGGTATATATGTCCCCAAAGTTTTCCGTACTTTTTAAAGACAAATCTGAAATTTGGCAATCGTTAATAAGACACAGAAACTCGTTTCAATGCTATTTTCAAGATTATTGTTAAGTAATATCAACTTTTTTTCTTAATGTAACACCCGTTTTTTTATTTGTGATTTCGATAGAGCTAAAAATTGCCTATACAACCACTTTTTCTAATTTAAAATCGGTTGGCTTATGATCGATTTTTACACAAAGATAGCCATAAAATAATTACTTCAAATTACAAATTTCTCGAGGCAAGCTATGGAATAATTGTGAAACACAATAAAGTAAATTTGGTACTCAAAACCGTTCCCACTTCTTGTATTTTTGTATTCTATAAAAATCAAATGTAATCTAAGAATTTTTTTCCATTTTGTATGTCATAAATTTGATTAAAATTATGATAATTTCTACACACTTGCTATTTTCTGCCTATTTCTACAATATAATTTCCAATATTAGAATTTTTTCAAAAATATTCAGTTTTAATCATCTCCAGATGATGCCAACTTGATTGGCGAAACACGCGTCAGTGCAGTATAATATGGTGTTTTGGTGTTCCGTGGAAAATTACGTCAGAGTTATCTTCATGTCAAAGGTTCCAACCCACTCTAGGGCAAAAATATTAAATAAAAAAAAAGCCTTCTAAAATAAAATTTCGTTTAATCATTGAATTGTGTAACAAAATTTAATGAATAAATGATAAATTTTCCAATTCTATTTTTTAGTGTTGGCCATAATAATATTTTTGTGTATTCTATCTAAAAAACCTGATGAAGACCCTCAAAATAAAAGACAAAATAACAGGTGTTCGCATTTAAATAAATCGCTTAAACATTTTAATTTATTTGATTAACTGGACAAACTTAAAATCCAAATTCGGGATCTCAAAATAAGAAAAACAAATTCCTATGGAGGTATGTCCGGAAACACCTCGTTAGAAAGTTACGCACGAATTTTGGTAGAGATTTTGTACCAATAAGAACGCTTCTAAAGGATATTATTTCGGATCATTTCTTATGGGTAAAATGAGCGATGGAATGAACTCCCATTTAATTTTTTTATCATATAAAAATGTGTCTTGTAAAGTTTGATTAATTTAGAAACGCTTTTGCTTCTTTTATTTTTTTCATTAATTGATTGAAAAAAAAAATGACAATCTCGATCAACACGGTTATTTGGAATATTACATTATTTAATCAAATAGAAAATTATAATAGGTTAAAAAAATTATGTTTAACTTGAGCCCAGAATGAATAAAGATTAATTGACAGCAATTTACTAGGCATTTTCCATTGTATTATATAATGCAATTTCCCAAATAACAGTGGATCGCGCATATTTTATTTTTTTATTCAAAAACTGTCAGTTAAATGAAAACATAAAAGAAACAAACGGGTTTCTAATCAAACAAGCTTTCCAAAGCATATTTTTTATGATAAATTTCGGTTTTGTTAAGAAGTTCGAGTAAAAAATAAAATAGGGGTTGCTGATTTCACCCGTTTTACCGATGAGGGATGATGGAAAAAATATCCTTTAGAAGCACTCGTATTAGTAGAAAATCCCTTCCAAAATTATTTTTTTTTACCTTTTTCTAAATTTGAGAAAAAAATTAAAAACCTATTTTAAGCTATCGTCTTTGGAGGGTCGTAACTCATTAACAAAGCGTTTCCGGATATACATACCTTTCTTCTTATTTTAAGTTTGTCCAGTTAATTCTGAAACACCCTGTATAACATATATCATTGTCTCTCAAATTTAATAAGATATGGGGGTGTAAATTTAAAATAATACAAAAAATATCGCTTTTAAAGAGTATGGTATATTAATCTTCAAATATACTTTGCATACTGTGCTCGTTCCAATTTATTTAATATTCTTATCGTGTGTAAATAAAATATACTATATGTACAAAGGCTCATGTATACATTTTATTTAAAAATTGACATACTATGAATATTCATTTTAGGTAACAGAGAGTCTGCACATATTTCTTCTACTCTCTACATATACAGGAGTACATCCAATATGTGTAGGGATATTCCTAACAAGAACAAGACAAATTTATTTATCAAATTAAATAATAAAACATTTGTCCTCCTTGGACACCCGCCTCCGTTACCATCCGAACATCCGCCAAAAATGCTTCGCGACAATTAAGGGGCCGGCAGGATGGGCGGCCGATTCAAGCTTAAAAACCAATTTATCTCTTTATTTATTTAGCCAAGCTAATTTAACAAGTTATACATTGTTACATTTTAAACACAATATCTGCATACATATTCAATTATACTAATATAGTATATCATATATATAAATTACCTACTAATCCAGCCAATGCAAAATAAAGCATGTCAATAACTATACAATAGCAACAATATATCACAAAATATATTAACATATAAAACGACGTTATAATTATTATACAAATACCTACATAGAGTTAATAACACATAATTTACTCAATTAAATATTTGGAGATCCAAACTATTAATGTGGGCATTCACCCAGTAGATGTTCTTTTAACCTCAATTTGAATATATTTAATTTATTTATGTTTTTAATTTCTTCCGGTAAGCTATTAAAGGAGATAATGCCCTTGTGATAGACGATTTTTCAGTATTTGTTTTATTTTTTGTAGTAACATATAGATTTATATTTTTCCTGGTATTATAATTATGAATGGTATTATTTACGACTAACTTGTCATTTAAATATGCTGGTGTTATCTTATTATTTATCTTATAAATTAAAATCATGGTTTGATATTCTAAATATGAGTGAACAGGTGCCAATTTGCTTAGCTAACATGTTCGTAATTGGAGTATCTCTTGCAGCTAGCAAGATGATCGCATAGCCCTATTTTGTAATTTTTGTAGTCTATTTAATTCATTTTTATTAATAAAGTATAGAACCGAAGCACCAAAAGTTAAATGTGGTAGAATTAAAGTGTTATATACACAAATTTTAGACCACTGTGATAAAAACGGAGCACTCTTGATAAAACACCTACATTCCTTGATATTTTGTTAATAACATACCAAGCATACTTTAAATGAAAGACTTCTATCTATTATAACCCCAAGATACTTAATTTTTTCTACAACTTCAATATCATCATTACCAATGGTTACTTTAAAACTATTTAATTTAAATTCGTATATTCTCTATTATTGCAGAGTATCATAAATTTTGATTTTTTTGCATTTAATCTTAGTAAGTTGGAATTGAACCACTTTAAAAGATTCGCTAAGTCTGCATTTATTGTATTGATAAGATGTTCAAGATCTTTGGAATTAAAATAATTAGCGTGTCATCTGCGAACAAATGTATATGACAGTTTTCTACTGCATTCACTTGTCTTAATATATAGTAAGAACAGCAACGGTCCCAAGGTGCTACCTTGTGGTACGCCACTGTTATTACTAATTTCATCGGAGATTTACCATTTATTTTTGTAATTTGCTTTCTGTTCTCCAGATAATCAATAAACCAGTTTAAAGCCATACCCTCAATCCCATATTTTCTAAGTTTTTCAATTAATTTTTTCCTATCAATAGTTTCGAAGGCTTTGCAGATCTAAGAATACCGCACCTACCATTACATTATCATCCAAGTTATTTTTCCAGTCATATAAAACATTTTGTATAGCAGTTCACAACTATGTCCTTTTCGAAACCGACTGATTTAATATTAATATTCCATTATCCGTAATAAATTCAATTAACTGATCATATACAATTCTTTCTAATAATTTTTCGATGGTCACTAACATATTTATAGGTCTTGGTCATTTGCTTTCTCAGAACCTTGGATTTTTGGTATTGGTATAATAGTGGCTATTTTTAAAATAGATGGTACTTTACCTGTTTGTAGTGAACTATTAATTAAATTTAAGAGAGGATTTTCTATGTTATTTAAATATTTTTAAGTAATTCACTTGTGATGTCATCTGGCTGCCCTTATTTGGTGAAAATACCTTTTCTTAGTCCTCATCGTAATTAACCTAAAAGTTCGAAAAGTTTGTACAATAATTTCTCCCGTCCTATTATCTATACTGCAGTTTGTTGTTCTATTTTAGATATCACTTCTTCAAACTGTTAATGTAGAAGACATCAAGAATTTGCTGAACAATAACAACTCCTAATATAATGTATATATTTGTAAGTAAAATTAAAAAGATCTATGCATATTAAAAATGTATAATATGCATATAACGCTATTTAAGTTAATGTATGTAAAATAGTAAAATTAGTGTATAATAAATAAACATAAAAAGAAATTAGATTGCAGAATGGGCTAGAAAAGAAAGAACAAAAAAAAACAGCAAAAATAATTCCGAAAACGAGCGGAAATGTCAACCGCTTATTTTAGAGAAAAAATGTTTAATTAGTTTCCTAAATATTTGAATTTAATGAAAAGTTTAGTAAATGATATAAATTTGGAAAATGATTTAGAAAAACAAAATATAACAAAAAGAAACGAAGAGAAAGATAAATTTGGAATTTTTGTACTACATATGGGCCTAAAAGGGTTGCCAATACATCGGTAAGGCCTGGTATGGTGATTTGTGTTTGATGCGAAAAGGCGCTTTATGTTCTCTGATTTGGGTTAAGTTGTTAATTAAACCTATTTCTTGTTGAATTTTTAATTTAATATTGTCATAATTTTGATCTTATTTTAAATTTAAACTCTAATATCGTATGAAATATGAAATATAATGATATTATATACAGTTTATTTTAAACTTATTTGCAACATAAAAAACGTCGCCCTCTGTGACGGTGGTAAAGGGATCAAGGAAGCGGAAATTTTTTTTTATATTGCAAATAAGTTTGAAATAAACTGTACTACTGCTTAATTCAAATCGAAATTTCCTTTAAACTGAGATAAATATACAGGATGTATCACTTAAAATAAAGACTGTTAAATAATTTCCGGTTAAATCGTAAGTGAAAAACATGTATTTGATATACGTTTATAATCAGTGAAATCTCACATGTCCATTTCCGCATTAATATATACGGGGTTCAATTTTTGCCTTTTTTCAGTTTCTCGGCCATAATTTTTTATTTCTAATTCAACTGTTTTCGAAATTGAATTCCACGAAAAAAAAATGTAAGTATAGTTTTGGAATATTTTCATTATGTAAAAAATTAAGCAATGAAATCGAGTGAGGCACTTAAAATGATTTCGGCTTCAGTTAGGAGATAATTCCAAAAAAAAGTACCTTACATAATAAAATTATTAAATTCAGAGTCCGTACACATGCCCCTGATGAAGTTATCAACACCATTTTAATACTAAAATATGTAGTATTTCAAGTACTTTTCACGATATAAATATCGTTCAAACCGTTTCTGAGATATTTTGAAAATGCTCAAAAAATAAGAAAACTAACACTATGTATCTTAGAAACGAAGCAAGAGTGAACGCATGAGTTACAACTTCTTTAATTGGAAGAAAATCCTGAAAAATTTTACTTATACGTATACGTTTTATTGATGACTTAATAGTATATTAAACAACAAGTATAGAAAAGCAAAGTTTTACTAAACGAATATAGCTTGTGAGTACGAGCGAGAATTGCAAGCGAGTAACTTAAAATCTATATGAGTTTAGTAAAACTGCTTTTCTTACGAGGTTTGTTTATACTATTTTTTCGCATTTTGTGTTAGTAGTTATAAGCAAATAATCATAGATACAATAGCATTACAAAGTTAGAAATTTAAAAACTTTCATAGTAGGTACCCGGGTAGGATTACCGTAACCTAATAATCTGACACGGCTTTGTTTATTTACATAACAACAGTTAACAAGTTTCATTTTTGTGAGTCGATTTGAGTTTAAGTTACATATTAATTATAAAAATGAGTCTTGCTACTGAAAACAATTTAGAAAATTGTTCTGAAGACATTTTAAATGTCACTCGAGAAGCGTCTTTGAGCTTACTTTCTTTAAAACCCAAGGAAAAACGAGAAGGTATATGAAATATTTTGTAATTGGAGGATGACAAAAAACGCACTAAACTGATGAAAGTGTAATGCTAGCGTATTTTTTGAGAAGGTAAGCTATTTTTATACATATTTTAGTGTTTTTCATACAATGTCTTTCATTATTTTAGAGAAAAGCTCTTAAGGCATCCAATTTATGGTCTACATATTTCATGTTGAAAAGTACTATACAAATAAACGAAAATGTGGATATATCACAATACAAAAAGCTACTTGCCTTTTTAAAACGTCAAAATGACACATACGAAGCAAAGAAATCAAAAGTTTCGACTATGGAAAACGTTACTATGTTTTTAAAAGAGGCTCCAAATGGTAAGTTCTTATTAATGAAAATGGTACTAATATTTGGTTTAAATGGTGCATGTCGTCGTGCAGAATTATGCAGGATCAGAGTGCAACGGACATGAAATTTATCATAAGTATTCTCGATTGAAACCCAAACAAGTAAAACAATAGATTTTTCATTTACTATAATCACGGTAAGTGCACAATACAACTAGTTGGAATTAACAGTTTTGCAAAAATTCCCCAAAAAGTTGCAGAATACTTAAAACTCCCAGATGCATCCAGTTACACTGGCCATTCCTTGAGGAGGACGTCTACCACCTTCCTCGCTGATAGTGGAGCTGACATTCAAACACTTAAAAGGCATGGAGGATGGTAGTCAACTAGTGTGGCTGAAGGGTATATCGAAGAAAGCATCGCCAATAAGTTGAAAATTTCAAAAAGTATATTTCATCAGCAAGAACTAGTGGCACCTCAAGATCATTCAGGGATATAGATGGAGAATCATAATAGTTTTCAGGAAGAACAAATAGAATTGAATAAATTTGGTGTTGTTAAGTTTTCAAATTTGATTAATTGTACTTTTAATATATATAACAACGTTTCCAGTATTTAAATAAACAAATTTTCTATCAAACTGTGTTTTATTATCAGTGACATTACTATATAATAAAGTGACATTTCTATGTGGTAAAGCGCCACTTTAATAAACGATTTTGAATTTAGTAAATAGCACATTGTTAGTCAAAATGCAAAAAATAATATTTACCTCTTATTTAAGTCATCAATAAAACGTGTTTAACGAACTGTTTATAACATTCTAATAGAGAAAATATAATTTAAGGTTGTCATAGGAAAATTATTGAATTAAGATATCTACTTACCTAAAAAGCCTACTAAGTATTTTTGCCTTAAATTTCATAGTATCTGTTTTATCCAAGTCGGCAAAGAGCGAATTTGCATTAAGCAAACCACTGAGAAGCATAAAACATTCTGTATAGAGAATAGCAGTTCTTCCTATCACAGTCCATTTCATACCAAGATTCTATAGAAAGGCAATAAATAATACATGCAATTTTACGTCGATTAATAACTATTTACCTCGGTCATAACTGATCTATTTATGTAAGGGTTATAGAATAAAGCCATCACTTTATGAGAGATTATCAACGCCAGTGCTGATAACGCTCTTATACCATGCAAGGCCTGAATTTCGTTACAATTTTTTTGGCTTGTAGTAAGTTCTTTGTAATTTCTTTGTAGTGAAAAACAACCCAATAATTTTAAACAAATGTTATCTAAAATACAATAAAAATGACACAGCAAAATTTATAACATATGCGTGAACTGAAGCTGAAACTGGAGTGAAGTTAATGCCTCTCTGATGGTGCAGGTTTTGTACTAGGTGTACCACTTAAGAAATAAAAACTTTACTAACATACAGAAAAAGTCTTATTCAAAAGTTGTTGTATTTCAATCGAACTACAAACTAATGTATTCAAAACTTGTACAGGTTTTTAACATTTTCCCTGGTCAAATAAAGTTGTATTTTTTTTAATTGAACACCCTACATATTAGATTTTTGGAATCTTCGAGAAAAGTGGTTTTCAGAAGTGTGAATCAATGTCTCATAAAATACAAAGTGCTCAACATTCCAAATTTATCCTTCAGATGCCATAACCAACGTAACAGATTATCTTTATTATTAAAGATACAAAAAAAAATCAAATAAATTTTATTGCATATCGACTGGAGTATAAATTGATATATTTAAATAATATACAGTGTATTTAGAGTTTCGCTGGTCAAATAAATTGGTATTTTTTATGGAAAACATCTTACAGATTTAAGTATATTTTTTAGATGACGCCCCAACATGTTCATATTTTTTGGTAAGCATTTTTTCTCAAAGATTCCAAAAAATATAACATGGAGTGTTCCATAAAAAAAAATAAAACTATTTGACCAGGCAAAATTTTAACATTCTGTATAAGTTTTGGTTACGCTAATTTGAATCCGATTGACATACAACAACTTTTATATTTGACTTTTTTCTGTATCTAAGATAATAAAATTTTTATTTGGACTTACATCTTGTGGCCACACCCGGTACTTTGCGAGATCATATATTATGAAAATATTTGAAGAGAAAAAAATTATCCTTCTTTGTTGAGTACAAAAGAAATTTCATCACACCCATAACCATAACTTTTGAACTACACAAAATATAAAATCGGTTCGGGACCAGGACGACCCAGGTTCAAATCCGGACCGGATCAAGTCTATTTGTGGATGATGAGCAAAATTTCCAGGTTAGGGGTGCTAGTATACACGCTTATTATAAGTGATAGATAGTAGCTTTAAATTCGGCAAAGTTGCGCATTTTTAAGCCCAAGAATATGCCGTTGAGAAATCAAAAAAATCTTTTTTCTGTTTTTGAGATTTTGGAAAAAAACTGATTGTTGACATTTTCGTTTTTTTATGGACTTATTTTTAAAGTAATCAAAAAACTAAAAGCACTTTTTCTGCTCTACATGATGACGGTTACGAATTTTTAACGCGACGTTTCGCCTCCTTTAAACCATCATCAAATTCTTTATTTCTTATGGACGTCATATTGAATTTCTGCTTCATCGAATAGGAATTTTTTTTGTTATTTCAAAAATGTATAATATGGCTAAATTTCTCATCAATAAAGGCGATATTAAACAAAATAATAGTAGAATCTAAATAAAAATTGTTTTTATTTCACAATCAAGATACCATTGCATTGCATTTGCTAGTTTTTACCTGTCAACAAATAATAGATAGTGCTTGTCAAATTAATAGTCTAAGAGCTGGCTACATAAAAAAGCAAGGTATAAGGTACATGAAATGTGAATAGCTAGAGAGGTTCCATTAGCGCTCCCGAACACCGAGTGGCCAGTCTGCCAGCGCGATTAGGACGATTAAGGCGGGGGCGGACGGTCAAAGATGACAAATTTTACAATGAAAAAAATGATAATGCTCATGGATAAAAATTATTGGGAAGTGAGGTATTTGTTGCTACGAAACGCGAAAAATTATTGGCAGACGATTTCGTGGAAGGGAAATGGCCGGCAGACTTCAACAAAGCGGCGTTATCTTTAGTGAGAAAAAAATGATAAGCCTCATGATTAAAAATTTTTGAGAATGATTATTAAACTGTTGAGGAAGCTATGTTGTCAATGACAGACGAAAAAATGGAAGACAACATCGGGGCAGAATGTATTGAAGAGCGCGGTCTCGAGCGCGGTCTCGATCGCACTTAACGAGTTAGTTCCGTACGATGCATTATAACGATTTATTATTTTGTTAATTATATTATGAGGACAATAAGTTAACAATTCCTATATTATACAATGCTCGTTTTGCGCTTTTTTTAAATTACAAGGTCAATAACGTCAACAAACCATTTCAAAAAAAAAACCTACAAAATGTTGATGCTTCATCGATACCTCCTTGTGCAGCTGAATTAAGACCACAATTCTTAAGATCCATGTATATCGCCAGATTGTGGAGTCACGCTCACAAGAAAATTCCGACTAAGTTGGTGCCAGAAGACTGCGGATGGGTAATAGTCGACTCCAAATACCAGTTCCAATGGTTCGATGGATCTCAGATACCATCTAGCGTTAAAGACGTTATTATCGATCAAGAACAGCCTGAAGGTACAAATATTTCCACACGCTTTCGTTCTTATATTTGTTAATAGCCATTTTTAATTTTTAATTTTGGTTTTCAACAGATGTTAACGAAATCCAATCTGAGGATGACATCGATTGCGAAAGCGAAGAAGATATGCAGTACGATGAATCCGACACAAATAGCGAAATAGAATAAGTCTACAATTTATTTGTATTATTTGTTAATAAAAAAATTGTTTTAATGATAAACATATCTTTTAGCACTTGTATAATATAGGAATTGTTAACTTATTTTCCTCATAATATAATTAACAAAATAATAAATCGTTATAATGCATCGTACGGAACTAATTCGTTAAGCGCGATCGAGACCGCGCTCTTCAATACAGTCTGCCCCGATGTTGTCTTCCATTTTTTCGTCTGCCATTGACAACATAGCTTCCTTAACAGTTTAACAATCATTGTCAAAAATTTTTAATCATGAGGCTTATCATTTTTTTCTCACTAAAGACAACGCCGCTTTGTTGAAGTCTGCCGGCCATTTCTTTTCCACGAAATCGTCTGCCAATAATTTTCCGCGTTTCGTAGCAACAAATACTTCACTTCCCAATATTTTTTATCCATGAGCAATATCATTTTTTTCATTGTAAAATTTGTCATCTTTGACCGTCCGCCCCCCGCCTTAATCTTCCTAATCGCGCTGGCAGACTGGCCACTCGGTGTTCGGGAGCGCAAATGGAACCTCTCTAGCTATTCACATTTCATGTACCTTATACCTTGGTTTTTTATGTAGCCAGCTCTCCGTCTATAAAGCCTTACAGTGTAAAATCAAAGGTGGTGCCATAAAAACTAGATAGTGATTGTCAAATTAAAGCAGTAAAGTGTAAAATTAAAAATTGTGCCAAATTAGAGTTTGCAAGATGCCTTTTTCCAATGAACAACAATGTGATATGATGAAAATTTATTACGCGTGCAATAGAAATGTGAGAAATACTTCTGTAGCATATCTACAAACGTACCCTGAGAGACGACAGCCAAATGTAACCTATTTTTTAAAGTTGCATAAAAATTTATTGGAACACGGATGTTTCCATAAAAAGAGAACGAGTTATGACAGTAAAGCGAGCTCTCTAAGAAAATCCAGATGCTATAGTTCAAGCGGTAGTTTGTTGTTCATCTTTCGTTTCTTTTTTTTTTTTAACACAGGTAGTATTATTTTTAATTCAGGTTAATAACAACCCGTCACTTTCAACTAGAGAAATTTCTGCAAATTTAAATTTGCCTCAAACTACAGTTTGGAGAACTTTAAGCAAAGCAAATTATAAGCCCTACAAAATTTATGTCAGCCAAACTTTACACCCTGGTGATCATAACGGACACTTAAATTTTTGTACATGGTTGGTGGATACAATTATTGAGGATAAAAATTTTCTGAATAAAGTAATTTGGAGCGATGAATGTAATTATGCAAATTTAGGATTCTTTAATCCTAACAATGAACATATTTGGTCAATTGAAAACCCTAGACAAAACAGGGTAATTACCCAAGCAACATTTTACCAACTACCGACTACTTTTTCACTAATTCCGACGTCAGAATTATTACAAATAGTAGTCGAGTTATAACTTAAATTTTGTAGTTGTAATACGACGTCGAACCAAATATTGCGCCGACCTCGCAAACCTACTGCTTAAGTCTGGACGATTTACCACCGTTGATTAGCCGTTGGAAAACGACTTGATAAGGTTTGATATGTTTTCAAGTCATTATCCAACGTTGGTGAGACGTTGACAACTGACTAAAATAGGTATGGTTATATTTTGAATAACTTACCAACGTTGGTTAGACGTTGACAACTGACTAAAATAGGTATGGTTAAATTTTGAGTAACTTACCAACGTTGGGGTAGACGTTGGTGACTAACTGAATAGGTCAAGTTTGTTATGGAACACTTGCCAACGTTGGTTAGACGTTGGTTAGTGGCTTAATAGGTTTGGTCCTTTTTAGTTATTAACCAACGTTGGTTAGACGTTAATGACTAACTTAAGTAGCTCCGATTAATTTTTCGGTAATACACCTACTTCTGTATAACGTTGGTAACCGACTTGATAGGTAGCTACATTCATCTGAAGTAACATTTTATCGACTACCGACTACTTTTTTTACTAATTATAAGGTCAGAATTATTACAAATATTAGTCAAGTAGCGTCTTAAATTTTATAGTTATGATACAACGTCGGAGCAACGTAGCTTGAACCTCGAAAACCTACTATTTACATCTAGCACATTTACCAACATTGGTTTGATGTCAGAAATCTACTTAATACGTTGAGTGTGTTCTTAGATTATTATCCAACGTTGATTAGACGTTGGTAACTGATTAATTAGATTTAGGTAATTTTTGGATAACATTCCAACGTTGGTTAAACGTTGCTGACTAACGTAGTCGTCTAACAACGTCGGTTGGACGTTGTTGTTAGGCTTTTGGTCCTTGGTCTAACATAACCTCAAAATCAATGTCGATAATTCAGGTATTGATAGATATTTAGTAGTAGATTTATACACCAACTGCAAGAGACGGTCGATATTATCGTGATCGTTTGGAATGAACGTTTGTGTTAGTGTAGATTTCTTCACCAAAGCATACTAAAAGTTGGTGCAGGTAAAATTATTTAACCGTGAAGTCGCTATTAGTAAAAATAGTTGCACTTATTCCGCCTTCGCTATATTTTCTGGTTCCACAGAAGGAAATAATAGGCGGCCATGTTGATTATGTGTACAATTATTTTAAATACACACAATTTGTCTCTTTTTTCAAATAAAGTAAGCAAAAAAAGTTTTTATTTGCTCGTAAAATTAATTAAACAATATTTCAATTGCGCTTTCTTTGGAAACGGAAAATATTTTTTGAAAGTAAAAAAATAAAAATTGTACTTTCGTTCTTAAAATAAACATTATTCTTATGGGTTCTCTATATTTTTCGACCTACTTTATATATATGTATCAATAAAATTTCTTTCGTTTCAGTTTTTACCCCACCAGATTTATTAACATTTTATTCAAAGTATTTTGTATATAATACGTACTCAATGATAAACACCATTTTATATAAATAGATAGGTACGACAAATAGAATAATATACAAAATTGCTTAGTTTCACTACCTACACCCGACTTTTCTAGGTCAGATTAAGGGCAAATTTTAAATAAAGTTGGTAATAGGCTGACAACCAACTTAAGCCGACCTAAAATTTGGTGAACATTTGGTCGGTAATCACAACGACTAAAGTCGGTCCTCTACGTCGAATCGACCCATATTTTATTGACCAGATTGGTACAAATATGGGTCATCCCGACGTTTTGTGCACGTCGCACACCGACTTTTAGTTGCGAACAGCAACGTCGGTTCATCGTCAGAATGTTGCTTGGGTAGAAACCTGGATTTAATGTGTGAATAGGTTTATGGAATAATAGACTACTAGGATCATACATTTATGAGGGAACATTAAATGCAAACAGATACCTCTAGTTTTTAAGGGACGCTTCTGGATTGTCTTCACGATGTTCCACTAAATCAGTTACAAGACTTATGGTGGCAACAGGACCGCGCACCACCATATAAAGTCGTGTTGGTGAGAATGTTTGAACGAACTTTTTCCAAATAAATGGATAAGAAATTGCGGTAAAGCTGAATGGCCAGCCCGGTCACCGGATTTAAGTCCATTGGACTATTTTCTGTGGGGGACAATTAAAAATGTTGTTTACAAGCAACAATATGGCAATGTAGACGAACTGCGAAATAGTCTTGTAGCAACCTCTCAACTCATTCCTCGTCGCACTACCACTAAAAAGAGCTGAGCTGTGTATTCAACAAAATGAGTTCCTGTTTGAGCATTTGTTGTAGCATTGTTTATTTGCAAAGTAGTTTTGTTATTGTTCTTTGTTTTGTATGTTATTAAATAGTTTAAAAAATTAATTTAATAATTGATTAATTATTGCGTTTTACCAAAAGAAAAACTGTTTATTTGAAATTTCAGTTTTACTTATAATCACAAAGTAGCCATATTATACATTTTTGATATCACAAATAAAATTCCTATTCGATGATGCAGAATTTCAATATGGCGTCCATAAGAAATAAAGAATTTGATGATGGTTTAAAGGAGACGAAACGTCGTGTTAAAAATTCGTAATCATCATCATGTAGAGCAGAAAAAGTTGCTGTAAGAAAGTGTTTTTAGTTTTTTTTGTTACTTTAAAAACAAGTCCATAAAAACGAAAATGTCAACTTTCACTTTTTTTCAAAAATTTCAAAAACGGAAAAAGATTTTTTTGATTTCTCAACGACATATTGTTGGGCTTAAGAATGCGCAACTTTGCCGAATTTAAACCTACTATCTATCACTTATAATAAGCGAGATCCCCATGGTTGCCATCGAATTTGAATCACCGTATAACACAAGCATAGGAAAGGTTCTCCTTGCGTTGGTGTTTGATCTTGGTGGCGAAAATTAGCAAAAGTTAAACAAGTAATTAAAAAAAAAAACGAAATGCGTATAAATAAACAAACAAGACGTTGCTTTACATTTTTTACACTGATATAGTTTTCCACAAAACACCAAAACATCATACACCGCAACCGACGCGCGTTTCGCCAACCAAGTTTGCATCGTCAGGAGATGATTAAAACTAATCTTATGCTAACAATGTATCCTAATTATACCTAAATTATTGCTACGATTCAGTGAACCGTGACTCACTAACCAACTGTTGTCCCTCTTTTCACTATTCATACTACTTTTACACTTTGTAATTTTCAGGCGTTCAAATGCATCCAGCTGTCTAGTATTTGTTACATTCCTAAGTAATCTTATTTTGACGAAAACGTAAATTTTGAGAGACACATCGAAACTCCTTGACCTTTCAAAATGAAAGAGAAAATCCGAAATTTGTATCGATTTCATACGATTCTCGATTTACACGTGCTATTGGTAAAATTTTTAAAAATGTATGACTGTGGTTCATTTATTGGAAAATAAACTACAACAACTTTTAGACAATTCAAAAGACAAAATTGAAACAAACGAAAAGTCGGGGATTTACAAAATTAGCTGTAAGGACTGTATTGAAACGTATGTTGGACAAACTTGACAATAAATTCAAACTAGATTCAAGGAGCATATGGCTCATTTCAAATATGGTAGAACAGATAAGTCTAGTGTTGTCCAACATGCGTTTGAGAACAATCATAAAATAGATAGTATCAATTTAAGATTAATTAGGAATGTAACAAATATTAGATAGCTGGACGCATCCGAAAGTTTGGAAATTACAAAGTGTAAAAATAGTATGAATAGTGACATAGGGCCAATCTTGTATAATCCGCTCTATTGGTTAATGAATCACGTTTCACTGAACCATAGCAAGAGTTTAGGTATAAAAAGGATACATCGTTGGCATTAGGTTAGCTTTAATTATCTCCATATTAGCGACATGCATCGAGTGCAGTATACGATGTTTTGGTGTTCGTGGAAAACTATGTCAGTACTATCTTTACATCAAAGGTTCCAACCCACTTCAGGATCACATTTTTTAATCATATATTTTACTTCGGCCTATTCGTGGCTAATTACCGACACCGGGAGATAAGTTAAACCTTCTTGCAGAACCTCCACTTTGTTGTGGAGTAGATATCTTCGGCCTTTATCATATCGTAGATATACCGAACCTACAATCATACATCTCTTTACAAAAATGGTGTCACAAGAAGATCCGTTCTTTCACGATGACATAATTCTGGTCTGCATCTCGGGCTGACTGAAAATGTGAATTTTTCTGAAATAAATACCTACTATGTTCCTCGCGTAAAATGCTGCTATAGAAATAAGTTGATATACTAACAGCCAGAACAATAACAAAGAAAAACAATTTTGCATATAAATCCCCATAAGTCATGGCAGAGGGTTCTTTCTTTGCCGGCTGACACATATTCGGTCTTATTCTAGACTGAATTCCTAGTTTTTCTTGTATTGCATTTTCTAAATCTTTGTTACTACACTCTTTAGGAATACAGAATCCCCATCGAATCATGGTAAAACCAGGAACTCTGTGTTTAGGCTAAAATGTAATAAATATAGAATTAGTACTAGATTATCATATAAATAATATTAATAAATGCTGTTTCTGATTACAATGGCTACAATTATATAAAAAAGGCAAAAAAAACTTTTAAACACTGTTAAAAATACATATGTTAATATTAGTAATAATTTAGAGTCGTCATATGCATATCTTCTAACGGGAGCTCATGTAGTGATCTGAATCCCTCACAGTCCAATCATATCTAAGTAAAATCTCGAAACAGTTAATTCCCTTTAAATTCAAAACGAACAAAATGTATTTTCATTTTTTTCTTCTAATATTTACGTATTTATAGAAAGTAAATATTTTTTTTTAATAAAAGCAATTTTACGAACAAAAGAAACATAACAAAACAAAAAAAAATATATAAACGAACAAAATAATATGCATTTGTTTTTCATAGAAATTATTAGATTATTAGATATTTTTCATTCATTTTAACATCAACATCAGTAGGTTTATTGAAAATAATCCTTCCATTAAACAAAATATTGCGACAAAAATGAACATTATTGTTATATTTGTCTGACTATAAAAATTTAACATATACTTAAGATTATTAGTACAATACAGTATTGTGACTTTTTTTATTTTTCAAATAAATAAATTATTAAATTCATTAGTTGTTTATACAATTTACAATTTCCCTCATTTTTAGAGAAAGGTTTAAGAAATTACCTATATTAGATTGAAATGTATTTACTAATTGTATTTGTATTTAAATACATTTTTCGGAAAGTAATTGTACTTGTATTTAAGTACTTTTTCAAATTGAAAGTAATTGTATTTGTACTTAAATACATTTTCCATAAAGTAATTGTATTTGTACTTAAATACTTTTTTCTTGTACTTAGCACAGCTCTGACTTCAAGTAATGTAACAGTTGTTTTACTACAAATAAATTACTTGGCGATAAATCAAGTAATTTATAAGAGGACTTGATAATTGAGGTATGTTTTAAGAAAAACTGTACTTGATGCTTCAAGTAAATTTTAATATTTGAATTCTTGATACTTATAATGCAAGTACTTTCTAAGAGTACTTGTGACCAGTGTTGCCAACTCCCAAAAAATATTTCCGTCACATCGATGCTTAGATTCCGCTAGATTGGACATTATTCCGCCAATTCTTTAAAAGAAAGCATCGTAGGCAACCGCCGGAGGCCAACGCTGTAGGCTAAAAATTTTTGGGTGCCACGCCTTTTTTTTGGGCCTTTTAAACGGTATTCGATATCGATATTTAGTTATAAGACAGCAATCAGACCAAAATTAGTAAACTAAAAAAAGTAATTAAAGATTTTTATTAAATTTAAAAAATAGCAAAAGAGCAATAAATCAAGGGGCAAAAATAAGTTTCTCCTAGATTTAAAACTGAAGAAAAAAATAAAACTGTTAACGAACGAAATAATAAAATAACAAAAAAGTTGGGTTTTTAGTTCTTTAAAACTCATATAAACAACTAAATATAAATCAATATTGTTTATATAAAATCCTAAAATTAGTGGTTTTGTCTAATCATTAACTAAGTCATTTAAATTTATATTGAAATCAATGTCTGTATCGTTGTCAAAGTAACATTCTTTTGTCCCTATTTTACTAAGCACATCGAGAGCGCAGTTGCCAAAAGTGCCAGATGAAATTTGAAAGCCGCAATCGTAAAAAAATATATTTTATTTAAAGCCCAAAGCATATTCGAACTAAAGATTATTTGTATAAATGTTAAATACTGAAGGAATACAAATTCTCGTTTTATTATTGTTTTTTTTTTAATTTAAGGATACCCGCTAAATTAGTGCTTTTCCTCCGACGAAATTTTGTTTTCCACTAACCAATCCGCTGTCCGCAATTGTTTAATTATCTCCGCCAAGTGAAATTAAATTCCGCTAAATCTGGCGGAAAATCCGCTAAGTTGGCAACACTGCTTGTGACAGCTCTGCATGCATATAGTTGTTGGTCTTGGCTACGCTTCGGCAAACAATTCGAGCGGAAAAGTACTATTTTCCGCTCTAGTTACACAAACAGCTATTTAATCATTTAATATTACTCTTTCTAAGCCTAATCATTTAGCAGAGTCATTAATATATATTAATGATTTACTGTTTGTTGCATTTTTTTACATCACATAGTATTTGAAAATAGCCTACTAACATCATCAAGTGTTTCCTGAATGGCAAAATTGGAATGTACATGATCTTTAAATTTCAAAAATGGCTTCCGCCATAACGGTCTTATATCAATTTCAGCCAAACAGTATTGTGCCTCATCCAATTCCATACACTCGTCAAAATCACCATACTGATTTACGTTGCCCCTCAGAATTCCAGAGGATAGTTTTGCAGTAGCATCGAACACTAAAATAAATTTGATCAGAACAATCCTTCGCGCGTCGCTTTTTATTTGCTTTTATATTTCTCTCCTTTGGTTCACTAAGGGCGGAAGTCACATAGTACGTCTATGTGACTTCCGCCATTAGTGAACCCAAGGAGAATTTTATAAAACGCAATTACTTGGTGTTTTATATCAAAAATTTAAAAAATACGTACTTTTTATTGAATTAATATCATTCTTAGAAAGACCAGTTAAGAATATATTATAGGCATTACTGCATATAGACGTGATTGTCGTAGAATTTTCCATAATTGTCAAAGGATATATTTTCCAAAGGTCCATTATATTTTGTTTATCCCAGTCTGAGTATTCATTTTTTCCGAGTTCATGATACTTATCAGTTTCATGATGAAAATTGCCAAAAAAGAGAATAATCTAAAAAAACAGCGGCATGTTAAAAAATATTATCAGAGGTTATTCTATTAACTATTATAGAAGTATAAACGATATTATCAAAACCTCTAAGTCTACAGATAGATAGACAATTAGATATAGATTAATTATTTGACTATACTGTATTAATTTTTTACATTTATCGCAGTCTTGATTGCTATTTTATCTTAAAAAAATGCTGATGACAATATAATTTTGAAAGGTATCGAGGAAGAAAATATTTCAAAACACACCGGATAAATTAGACACGTCCCAAATCGTACATCAGAAGCTGTGGAGAAGAAATATATTACACTTTGATAAATACGTGATATGCATTACCATATAGTCGAATTGGCCAGGCCCGCTGTCTCGTGATCGCGAGGAGCCGATTGCCAAGGGGACCGACGGGCCCATAGTTCTGAAAAGTCTCAAATTTTACACGAATTAATAATTAAAATTACTTATACTTTACTTTTTTGTGCGAAATTTTATTCTCCAAGTACCCTGTAATATATGTACATATAATTTTGTGCGATAATGGCCATGACTGACAATCTCACGTTCAATTAAAGCTTTAAAATAATTTGGTATAGTACAAGGTCAAACAAGGTGCTATATCTTGACGCGATTCTTGCTAAAGAATGAGCGTTTGGCAGAATCTGACTCAAACGACAAAAAAGGGCGTGAAAAATTGTATTAGTTAAACAAAATCGGAGGCACCCAGTAGTGGAGTGAAGACAAAGACCTTCCCGTTTTTGAATTGTCAGAGAAATTTGAAAATATTGAAAACTGTAAGTTTGTTATTTGTTTAAACTTTCTTGTAAGTATAATCAACGGCCGATAGGACGCAAAAACTAAATTCACTGCCCAAAGTTAGAAAATAGAAACAAGTTTGAACCATTTTTATTGAGGTAATCATTTTAAAAGATTTGTATTCTGTTACTACGCCCATGTGAAACATTTTTGTAGTCAAAATATTTTGACCATTTTAAAGCTGGCATGTAGTTAAGAAGTTAACAAATCAGTTAAAAGTCAAAAAATGTGGCAATAATTTTATAAAACTATATGAAGAAAAAAATATGTATACAGAGTGTTTCACTGAGGATGGACCAACCGGCGCAGGGTGACCTCATAATACGCATCGATTTGATCCCCATTTGTGTTATGCGAAATTTGTTATTTTAGGAGTTATTGTATCCGTGTATTTTTTGCTAAACTCTGGTTTTGCCCACAAACGTCATTCTGGTCTAAGTATTAATACTAACATCATGATTTTTCTTATAGTCCAATAGTGGGTCTATCATCTTGAAAAACAATTGAAAAAACAATGTTGCCATTAACATGTTTTTTGCCACATCGCTTTTAACTCACCTTTTATGTTGGTTATCACTAGCGTTAATGATGCGGAAAATACATATCTGCGAAATTATTAGAGGTGCGATGTTTGTGATGTCTACACCATTTCACATCACGGTGTTTAGTAGGTACAATAGGGATAAACATTATTTTTAGTTCTTATACTGAATATTCTTAAATTTCATGTACAAAAATGCAGTTATCTGATATTAAATCGGAGAGTAACATTCTATATCGGTGTATAAATAAACATGAAAACATTATAGGTAGATACTGAATTACTTTTAATACTCCCACAATTTAATATTACTCTCACTCTCATAGCTTGATTTTATATTTTTCGGTGTCGGGGGTCCTATAGGTATTTATTGGTAAATAATAACACTATTTAGTATTTCCTAATACCCACTTAATTTTAAGGATCAATACCCATCACACATTGTGAAACGAAACGACCTTTTCCTAAATTAGACTTTATAAAGGATAAGCTAAAATGAACAACAGGCGAAACAAGGTTAGTAACATTATCCCTTTGTTCAATTGAGCATGACGTCACAGCTTATAGAAAATGCGGCGCTCAGCACGAGTGGACAGTCCCGTGGACAGTCCCGTCGCTACCCGGGGTACAGGGTGCCTCGCACCCCGGCGATAACGTGGCATAGACAGCAAATATTCACAGTTTAAAAAAGTAATAAAGTAAAGTAATTTGACTATTATATTGCGCCGCCAGCAGTTGAATTGCGCAATCAAAATTTCTGTAAACTTTAGCTCTGTCAAAGTAAATAGGTCACTGACAGCGCCCAAGATTGATGCGATTAGAGGATTATACAGTCGCAAAGGAGTACTTGTTGCTGGTCGCCCGTGTTATTAGATTAACGAGCAACTTGATAATGGAATTTTTCTTTTAGTATATTCGTAGTATTTGACGCTAACTGTACCGTCTCATACAAAATATAACGCTGGAATTTTTATTGCCTATTGCCCTCATTATTTTCCATTCCCAAATTGAGCGAAAAATATGTTTTTGAGTTGATAAGGGATAGGCAGCAAATTACATTTCGCACCCCAACAGCGCAATAGCTCGAGACAGCCCTGCATAGCAGTGCAAGTATTGCATTACAAGCTGGCATCGCTCCATACCGCTTCGCCCAGTACAGTACAGCACTAGTACCGCATCCGGTGGACAATCGCTTGTGCTTTTAAGGAAATTATATTGGTCTGTTTTTTTTTTGGGGTGGATATCATTTTTTTTATTGTTATATGAATTTTTTACAAAGGGTCTTTCAGCGACTGTCATTTTTGGTTAACTTATGTGTATTTAGGGTGTTGTCTCCTTTTTTACTGGATTGTTTGTGTGTTCTACAGGATGTTTAAGTTTAAACATACATATACTGAAAATCAATAAATGCATAATTTTCTATAGTAATATATTAAGTGCATTAAAAATTATCGAAAATTCAACGCATGAAAACGTGTTGCCTAGAAACTGCTCGAGTTCATTTTGACGTGACTTGACAAAAAGTGCCCGAGACGCAGTCGAGGATTCTTTTTTCAGTCAAATCACTCCAAAATGAATGAATGCAGTTTCTTAAACGCAACACACTTTGATTGCTGAATTTTCAGATTATTCTTAATGCACGAAATATATTTATTAGACTATTTCCAGCACAAAACATAGAACAAGAAATATGATTCAAGTGACGTTTTGAGCTGTCAAGCCCAGTGCAATTTTCGCTGTCATTTTATGTAAAATTTTCGCTGAAAGTTTGTTCTTATTGGTCCAAATTTTCAAAATCTTGCTATTTCATTGGTTTTTATAATGTGACGGATATAGTCAATAAAATTCATTAAAATTTCTCAGTAATGTCAAGAAATTGCCAGAATTACAACTGTTTTGGCAAAATAAAATCATTTATACTAGGAAAAGGTGCGTAACTATATTAAAGATCTTGGATTTTTCCCTTTTCTTATATTTATTTTATTTCATTTATTACATCCTAAAAATTAATAAATAAAAAAAACATAATAGAGAAAATAAGGAAGGTTACCTATATGTGCTATTTTCGCTGGTAAAAATAAAGAGAAAATGAACAATTAAGAAAATAACATCCTTAGTAGCTTGTAAAAAGAGGCCTACACAAGTTGAGGACGTAAAAAACTGAAAATGGGTTCTCATAGAAAATCATCTACTGCTTCCCATTTTTCAGGTTGTCATGAGATTCGGAATTGCGAACGCCCCTTAAAATTCAATTTTAAGTTTTTTAATACATATCTTCGTTATTAAAAAAGTTATTTAGCTGATTTTTTTGCTAAATGATTGCTTGTATCTGGTCATGATATTAGCGCTGCTAAATGGCTTTTTGTGGAGCCGTCTTTTATTATTATTTTAAAATATACAGGGTGTTCTATTTAAAAAACAAATTAAGACGTCATATTTCTTAAACGCGATGCGTATAATTGCTTTAATGATTCAAACTTTGGATTCTAAGCGAACAGTATTAGCTAATGAAGGTCTTTTTTGATAACTTCGAAAATAATCAAGTTATTCCAAAAAAGGATATTTTCGCGTGATTACCCTGTACATCCCCAAAGTTTTATGTTAAAGTCGTACTTTCGTTCAACATCATGGGTATACTTTTCTTGGCAATCCAGACAAATTTGAATTTATTGACTTTCAAACCTATAAAATTTGCTATAGATACAAAGTGTACTAAAATCGATCCAGATTTGTAGAAATTATGAATGTTTAAAATTGCCTTAATTTTAAGGGTGTTCCACTTCAATATTTTAGTAATTTAGTTGAAAAGGAAAAAATACTATTCTAATTTTCCGACAAATATCTCATTATTATTTACATTTAAAATGAATCTGATTGCCTAAGGGTGATAGGTACCTAGTAAGTTTTTATTTATATCTATAATGTGACATTGAAAATAGATTGTGCATTTCCTTAAAAAAGTAAACTCACTTTCACCACATGCTGAGGAATGTTTTAAAATTTTCAAAGACTTGTTACTATATCTAAAACTGTCACTTATTGAACAAAATGACACTAGAAATAACAACAACACCTGTTTGCACATTGTAATTATTCGACTGTCGATATCGGCCATTGTAACCAATTTATATATATAAAGGTTGCTATATTTCATAATGTAATTATTGAATATAACTTGTCTTGTTCGATTTATTATTAAGCAATGACATTGACATTATTTTTAAATTTGTGCTGTTCTATTGACCCATGGGTTACTACAATTAACGCACATTACCATTATTTATTTACTGTTTTTAAGAATGGGTAGTTTTACATAAAATTAAATATTAATTAATTTTATTTATTATACTTAAATAGACATATAGGTAGTGCAGTCAATACGACATGCATTTTGCGTAGGCAGCGATTTTTTTTTTGGATTTCGTAGAGGGGTCGTTCGTGAGTGTAAAACTGAGTTTCCGTGCCTGGGGGTGTGTCATTCGGCCGCCATCTTCAAAATAAGGGTGCAATTAGTTTTCTGATTTATCTCCGTAAGTTTGATATTTTTAGAGCATTTTTGTAGATAATGCAATTCTTTACAACTTTTATTAGTAACTTTTCGGCATAACATAAATAATAAAAAAAGTTATGAGCAGAAAAAGAGGAAAAATTAGGGGGTGAAGATTTTTGGATTGAAATAACTCTTTTATTTTCAATACTGCGTTAAAAATTCTTCTTAGCTTTTTTTATAGAGCATTTCCTAATAAACAATTTAACCTATTTACTTTTTTATTCAGTTATTTTTTTTTTATTTTTTGCTGTAGAAGACTGTATATTCGGAAAATGCATTGCAGATGAAAACTTTTTGATGGCAACGTGCAGGGGTGGACGGGGCCGCACAGTGGGCCAGAATGAATATTTAGCAGGACAAATCCTAAATTTATGAGATTTAATTTTGGGGAAAACTTTATTAGTACCTACAGAAATGGTCAGTGCATAACCATATTAATATGAGAATTTCTAAAAACAAATCATTTAGGAGTAGTGAGCAAGTAAAGAACACTAATAATGCGCGACCTCTCGGTTTATTAGTTGCCTTTGTATTGTATAGAAGTGATGTGTTCTCGATTGTTTTTGAGGGTGTAAAACCTTCCCTGTAGGAATTTTTTGTTAAAGGTATGCTACTTTTTTTCCTTTTAATTTAACATTTTTTCATAGTTACCTTTGATATTACCTTATTCAAAATATTGACAAAAAAGTGCCATTATTTTGAAATTACATATTTACTTAGGTTCATAAAAAATTGCACGCATTTGCAGACTGTAATTTGCAGTTTTTAAGGAAGCTTATACAATAACTGTTAGTGCCCGGTAGTGCCCATTAGGAACATATAGGGATAACTTGTTTTTATTTGAGCTTTCTCTTTTGCCTTGAGTATTAGCATATTGTTCTATTTGCAGAGAAAATGTCTGTTACCAGAAGTTATTTGAATTTTTAAAACACAAGGGCAATCTCATGACCCGGATTGTGCAATTAAATTAAGAATTAGCTAACTATATTTATAAGCAAATTGACTTTTAAAAACTAAAATAACTCTATTCTGGTAATAGACATTGTCTCTGTAAGTAGAACAATATGCTAATACTCAAGGCTAAAGAAAGCTCAAATAAAAACAAGT
This sequence comes from Rhamnusium bicolor, assembly GCA_029963845.1. Taxonomy (NCBI): domain Eukaryota; kingdom Metazoa; phylum Arthropoda; class Insecta; order Coleoptera; family Cerambycidae; genus Rhamnusium; species Rhamnusium bicolor. The sequence goes on from JANEYF010000780.1 coordinate 432,582, forward strand.
TATCCCTAAATGTCCCTAATAGGCGTTATTGTATAAGCTTCCTTAAAATCTTCAAATTACAGTGTACAAATACGTGCAATTTTTTATAAACCTAAGTAAATATGTACTTTAAAAATAACGGCAATTTATTTGTTAATATTTTGAACAAAATAATATCAAAAATAACTGTATTAAAAATGTTAAATAAAAAAGGAAGAAAGTAGCATATCTTTAACAAAAAGATTCCTACAGGAAAGATTTTACACCCTTAAGAACAATCGAGAACACAATACCACTTCTATACAATATAAAATCAATGATAAACTGAAAATGGTCGCGTATTATTAGTGTTCTTTACTTGTTCACTATTCCTAAATTACATGTTTTTAAAAATTCTCATATTAATATCGTTATGCACTGACCATTTCTGTAGATACTAATAAAGGAGTTTAACCCAAAATTAATTCTTACAAATTTAAGTTTGGTCCTGCTAAAAATTAATTTTGACCCACTGTGGGCTTGTGGGATACTGAGAGGTTTCCCGATGGGCCGGTAGGAGTTGGGCCTATGGCCCAAATTACTTTTTTGTTTAGCGATTTATTTCTGAACAGGTCCCGTGATGATATAATTATCTAATATACACTGAAAGAAATTTCTACTAACCATAAATAAAAATTGACAAGTCCCAAAAAAAAGATCTGCATTAAATAGGTTCCAAATAGACTGCTTTGTAATCGCAACAAAAACGATTTTGTTAAGACGCACTTATTTACCGTTAAAAATAGTTTTTCTAAATATTTATTTATTGCTGTAGGTTGATAATTTTGCTATCAGGAATCAGAGCGCTATTTTAACCTTAATAGTTTTTTGTTACAGTTAATAAGCTCGTATTTTTTACACCATTACTACCTTGCAACCAGAAAAAAGCTTTTCCTGCAGCTAATAGATGATTTTGTAACCATTATACAGCTTACACTGTATAAATAATAAATATCTAGTAATGACAGCAAATACTCCTTTTTGTCCTGGTAATCTCACTTTGTAAACGTTGTATAAATATATACTGGATCTAGCAGAATTTTATTCCTGCCATTAGAAAAAAAAATTCTACCATAGAAAGAATTTCGTACAGTATTCTGCGACCACGCATATGATATGAGAGTGATTGGTAGGTCGACGTATTTCTGTCAAGGCGTGTTAGTAGCGAGCTTATTTGCAATTGATTTAACCATAATATCCATTATGCAAAATTCGATAGTTTTTGATATATTTTAATTATTAGTTTACACAGTACAAATTATGTAACAAAAATTATGTTAAATCCTTTGATAAGATAAAAATACAAGAGCTAAAACCTTCACTTGTAAAAAACTATCTACATTAAAATATCTCAAAAACTATTGGGTTTTGCATAATAGATATATTGGTTTAATCAATTGTAAATGAGCTCTACTAACACGCCCTCAAAGGAATACGTCGATCTATCAGTCACCCTGTATATACCGGGTGAGTCAGTTTTATTACTAATAACTTTAACAACTGTTAGATGTCAACAAAATAATGTTATTTTATATACATATAGTACGAGTATAAATTTTCCATTGGGGTTTTTGTTTTCTAGATACAAGATGTCGAAAAATATTTGTCTTTTTCTTCTGAAACTAAAAATTATTAGTTATTATTTATATTTAGTATTAAATGTTAGGCTGCATCTATTTGATTAACTCGTATTTTTTTACACGGTAACCAAAATATCTTGGAGTAAATTATTATATTTTCAAAAAATCCAAAAAAACTACTTTTTTTATACACTTTATTAAAAAAACTATGGCTTCTACGGAAATTTATACCACAAAATACTTATATTTGTACTGTTAAATGTAAAAAATTATAATAAAATCTTCATTTTGTCATAGTTACACATTTATTTATTATTTAAAATATTTTCAGTTTGAAATGGCGAAATTCTAAGTTCGTTATTTTCATTTAATAGATTCTTTAGAAAAAGATAGTGAACCTCAACATGTACAACTTAATATTTAATATTAAAACACGTTCTCTAACAATGTTTTGTTTTGACCCAAAGAAATTTTAAAGAAGTATATGACGGCGCACAGTGGACGGAAACGCCGAAAAGCTGGCCAAAATATAAAGGCATTGAGCTATTTTACTGAAATTGTGCATACAGGGGTTTTTTGTGTCGCTGATCAAGAATCCGAAGTTGAATTTTGAAAAAACAAAATGGCGGCCATGAAATCCCCTCAAAACATACCAAAAATCGTCAATAATCGCTGCATTTTTACAAAACTTTGTATACAGTTTTTTTTGGGTCGCTGATGAAGAATCCCATATAGAATTTCAAAAAAAATTACGGTCAAAAATGTATACATGGTTCAAAAATTATTATTGAATTGAAGCGAATTCATGTGTTTCATTTGTTTCGGGAAAATTAGGATCTGGGGAATGGAATAAAAATGTGCAATGACTTTGAAAATTAATTTTATTCAATTACTATCTGAATTACATTCATCGTCCTTATGAGAACGCATTCAAAAGGAGCCCACTTTATGGTGCACGAATGTGCATGCATCCGTGCATTCGCGCACAATTTGGTCAATATTTCGCAAAGATGCAAAAAGATGCAGCTAATTTTTTATACACTTTCGAAAAAATGTTCATTGAACACATTCCAATAAGTTTCAAGACCAACCATCACCAACCGCGTAACTTATGGCTTTTTTTGTGGAGTTTATGAATCGTTGTATGTACAAAAATGCACTCCATTTCGATAATTATTTACTAATTACCATATAAATAAACTGATCTGATACTGAGATATTTTAATTGTACTTACTTTCTGATGCAGAATCCATTTTTATGACACAAAAAACTGCACTTTGAGAATTTTTACGCTGCAGACAAAATTTATCGATTTTTGAAGCGTTGCGAGCTGCCGAAGTGACGAGCTGCACGGTCGCACAATAAGTAATTTCCTCGCTCAGGTAGTGAACCCGGACCGGTATTAACGGTCGTTTCTAATGCTAGGGGTACCACTACAACGATTTAAAACGTTTCCATTTCAAAAAAAAAATCTTCATTTTTTTAACTTTGGCCAGCTTTTTGGCGTTTCCGTCCACTGTGCTGCGTTACCACACCCACGTCCGTCGTCGTCAGGATATAGGTATTTAAATCGCTGTTAATATTTATCGGTTAGTAATATTGAAAAACGAAAATATTTGAATCATTCTAAATATCATAGATTTAATATATAACATTATAGGCAATACTGATGCGTTCTTTAAACCAAGAAAATACGAATATTTTATTTGGTGTCATTTTATGAAACTAAATAATCGTATTTTCCAGGTTAATAAATATAGTTTAAAAAAACTAAAAAACACGCTTTTTAAAGCACATCAAACTAAAAAGTGAAAAATAATTATTAATATAAACTGAAAACAATAATGAACGAAAAATACTAGTATTATTGTGAAAAAGCGTGGGTTGCTCGATGTACGAAAAATATGGCACAAAGCGCCCCACGCTTTTTTCACACTAATACTAGTATTTTTCGTTCATTATTGTTTTCAGTTTATATTAATAATTATTTTTCACTTTTTAGTTTGATGCGCTTTAAAAGCGTGTTTTTTAGTTTTTTTAAACTATATTTATTTTTCACTTTTTAGTTTGATGTGCTATGAAAGCGTGTTTTGTAGTTTTTTTTAAACTATATTTATATTGCTTATTGATGCTGATATTATAACATATTACGATCCAACAGATATTTCTGAAAAAAAAAAATATTTTTTTATTTCAGCCATGGGATTTGAACTCACGCCCGAGGAGTCCGTCGTTTCGCGTCGACTAAGACTTGCTATCTCGGCCAACGACCGAACTGAGAATCACGGAATATACTTACAATATTAAGCCTCTTGCTCTTACGCAGAGGATACGTGCGGAAAGGACTGGCGATCCTGATCAGGATAATGATATAAACTTATCAAATTATTGTATTGTTACCGGTTCTTCGTAAGTGTACAAAGTTTCAATTAAATCTGTCCGTTTAAAGTGGGTCAAAATCGAGTCCAAAGAGTCGGTTACAAACAAACAAACAAACAAACAAACAAACAAACATACAGGTGAAGCTAATAAAAGCGTGTTAAAAAAATACACATCAGTATTGCCTGAAATTTTATATGTATATTAAATCTAACTATATGGTATTTAGAATTAACCGAATGTTTTCGTTCTTCGATATTACTAACAGAAAAATTTGAACAGCGATTTATAAATTTAAGTTGGATATCTGGTACAAACGCAACCAAATGATTCATTTAAGGAAACAAAGGACTAATAAATAATAGACACATACCATAGAAAAATATGATATAATCTATGATCCTGGAGTGGGTTGGAACCTTTGATGTGCATATGGCCCATCTCAAATATGGTAGAACAGATAAGTGTCTAGTGTAGCCCAACATGCGTTTGAGAAAAACCATAAAATAGATATTAGCAATTTAAGATTAATTAGGAATGTAACAAATACTAGACAGCTGGATGCATTTGAAAGCTTGGAAATCATGAAGTGTAAAAATAGTATAAATAGTGATGGAGGGCCTATCCCAAATAGCCCGCTTTATTGGTTAATGGATCATGGTTCACCGAACTGTGACGGTTCGGTGAACCATGACAATAGTTTAGATATAAATAGGGTAGATTGTTAGCATAAGTTTAGTTTTAATCATCTTCAGATGATGCCAACTTGGTTGGCGAAACGCGCGATGAGTGCAGTATATAGTGTTTTGGCGTTTCGTGGAAAACTACGTCAGTGTTATAATCTATGATACATACTTTAAAATCACTGATTTATTATGCGTAAGTAAGTAAGTATATATAAAAGTGTTAGGTACACAAAATGACAAATATATTAAAATGTAATTAAAATAGTCATTATACCTTCGAATACTTGGACATATTTAGTCTTTAAGGCCCCAATCTTCTAATCTCGACTTGTAAGACATTTTCACAAAAACCTTTCACTATGGAAAAATAATAGGATTGCGAGTATTCGAACAACACTTTATTTTATAATTGCACGAAGTAGTTACGGTTCCAGTAAAACGTTTTATAGAGAACAAATTCTATCTCCTAACAACAAAGATCAACTCTAATATTCTTAATGTCGTCAAACCGTCTACGCGTGCATCGCCTACAAACACAATATCCAATTAGCAAGCGCAGATTTATGATTAACAGATAGCTTACTAACCGTAGGTATGTATGTACTTTTTAACCACTAAAAAGTGAATCACAACTAAAGGCACCTATTTACCATAAGAAAACACTTAGTTATCCTTAATAAAGAAAAAATATTTAAACAAATATTTGAGTTAGTTTAGTGAGTGATGTTATTGATATAATTAGTCAAAGATTTAAGGTTGCAAAAGCTCATTAGCAAAACTGTTTTTATTATGCCTAGATGATGGTAATGTAGTCTTAAAAAAAAAAATACTTATGATAATGTAGATCATCTTAGCAAAACAATTTATTTGATCGATTTCCCTCAGTCTACTTACAATTATTTATTTGATCAAGTTACCGAATCAATTAAACGGAGATCTGTGTATATGGATCTTTATTTTCTAAACCCAAACAATTTTGAAGAAATTAAGAATAAAAACTTGCCAAACCACCTTTTAGAAAATATTTCCTCCAAATTAATACGATTTAATGAGTAGGGCTGTCAAAAATGTTCCGTGGGACAGTGGCGTACGCGAAATTTCACGGAGGACCTCAGGCAGCTGATTCGGGACAGACGAAAGACGAAGAAAAGGGCCCAAAGGACTAGACTCCCTGAGGACAGGCACGCGTATAACACGCTGAACAGGAGAGTCAAAGCTGCCCTCCAGGAACACCGTCAAGAAGGATGGCAGCGTCACCTGGAATCACTGGACCGACAGGATAGGAGCATCTGAAACACCCAGCGTGCTCTGCGGAACAGGCCGAAACCAATGTCCCCAATCCACGGAGAGAATGGGATTGTCTACACTTGCCAGGAAAAAGCCGAAGCATTCGCGGACAGCTTGGAACTGCAGTGTAGGGAAAACCAACTCGATGATGAGGACGAGGACTGGGTTGATGACGTGGAACGCAGAGTGCGTCGGATGCTCCGCCTGCCAGACGATGATCACATCCGTCCGACCACTCCAGAGGAGGTCAAGGAGATTCTAAGGAGCTTAAAGCCGAGGAAAGCTCCTGGATGTGACAAGATCGGAAACATCGCCCTCAAAAAGCTACACAGGAAAGGGGTGGCAGCCCTGGTGAATATCATCAACGGGATCTTGAGGCTCAGATACTTTCCGGACAGGTGGAAGAAGGCCGACGTCATAGTCATCCCGAAGCCAGGTAAGGAACTAATCTTTCCCTCCTCTTACAGGCCCATCAGCCTACTTTCAGCTGTGAGCAAGGTAGCCGAGCGCGTCATCTTGAGAAGAATAGAAGAGGAAACCGAAGAGCTCCAAATCATCCCGGATGAACAGTTCGCGTACAGGACAGGACATAGTACGGAACTCCAAGTGCTCAGGATCACCGAAGAAGTCACCAAAGCTTTCAACCAAAGACAGGTCACGACGGCACTACTCCTGGACGTTGCGAAGGCTTTCAACAGGGTCTGGCACGATGGTCTACTAGCTAAGATGATGAGTATGGGTTATCCCATTGCACTCGTCAAACTAGTTAGATCATACTTGCACGGGAGATAGATGCGAGTGAAGATCAGGGACTGTGTGTCCACGTATCGACCGATGGAAGCCGGAGTCCCCCAAGGCTTTGTGCTGTCACCCCATCTGTTCGCTGTCTTCACCTCTGATCTCCCAAGGGCCGAAGGCACCGCAATGGCACTCTACGCGGACGACACGGCCGTCACGGCTAGATCTTGGAGAGCGAGAACAGCCACCAGAAGACTCCAAGAGGCAGCCTCTCTTCTGGAAGAATGGTGTATCAAGTGGAAAGTCGCAGTCAACGCGGAGAAAAGCCAGACGATTCTCTTCAGGAAAGGACGCAAGGAAACCCCCACAGGACACGTCTCCATGTTCGGCGAGGACATCCAATGGCACGATTCCGTCAAGTACCTTGGCGTAATCATGGATAAAGGCCTGACATGGAGACAGAACACCGAAGCCATCGTGGTAAAGGCCAAGCGGACGAGAGCTCTCATCTACCCGATGGTAGGGAACTAGAGCAGGCTCAGTCTGAGGAACAAGCTTCTGCTAGTCAAAGAACTCATCAGACCACAGCTGACCTACGCCTCCGTAGCATGGGGATACCAAGCGAAGACCTATCTGAAGAAGATCCAAGCCGTGGAAAACGTGGCCATCAGGACAGCGGTGGGCGCACCATGGTATGTTAGAAACGCTGACATCTTCAGGGACCTGGAGTACACACCAGTCACCGAAATCATCCGGGATAGAGCGAAGAAACTGTACACCTTAGCTGAGGAGCACAGGAACCCGCTGATCAGGGAGGCCACCTCCTATGATCCGGCCGACGCACCGAGGCACAAGAGGCCGAAGGTACAGTTACTGGATAACGGGTAAGTATAACCAATCCTTTTCTTACAGATGGACCAAACCCACGGAAAAGACATGACATGACCAACCACCCTGCCACAAACCTTGCGGGCGCCGGTCAGTAAACCGACCAGTGCCCGTTGTCCCCCTGGCTCCGTGAAGGACGAAAGTGCTAAGAAAGCACTTAGGCCTTCACCTCCTAGAGCTACACAGTTCATCCTCACCCTGTCCGATGATCCAGATGACAATGTGTTAATTGACACTTTGTGTACTGGCAGTCAATCCCAAGTCACAGAATATCCACACAGTCCCTGACAGACAGATGACTACCCCCGGGGGTGACAAGCTGGCGAAGAAAGAAGACGAAGACAGAAGAGCGCCAGAAGAGGCCCTAGCCAGCAGGGTTCATTAGCCAGGACCCAGGGAGGTTGGCCAAAATCTTCGGCACCGCTCACATTTGTGAGTGGGGCCGTTCGTAAAGTAAGCTAACCCGCCCTGCACGAGGCCGGTCCAGGTCTATAGCGATGACTAGGGTAAAAAGGCAATAGTCCTGTCTGGCCCTAGCATCCGAGACCGTCATCATGCCAAATGGATATTGGCGGTACGCGAAATGAACTAATACGAGAAACAATAAACTTACAATTATAACAATGTATGTAAAACTTACCCTCTTAACTAGCTTGATGAACTAGCTTGCTTATCACAAACTGGAGAAGATGTGTAGCCATTTTGCAGCATCAGGTATGTTTCTATTGTTGTCTCATTAATAATGAGTTTGGTACAGCTAGGCGATTCAGGGAATAAATTACTAATTTTGTGAACAACTGGGACAGCCTGAAAATATCACTTGGAGAGTCTTATGTTACTTCTTATCCTAACAATGAAGATCAAGATAATGAAGGCACTAAAAAGAACCCTCTGTGCCGGAGTTTTCGAAATTGTTCGTTTCGTTGGTACAAGATAATTATTAAATATAATCTAGATCAAGTGGCATATTCTGCACTTGCTACAGCGTATCAGTATTTGTTAACTTTGCCTATTTCACACGTTGATTGTGAACTTTCTTTTAATATTTTAAAAATTATAAAAAACAGAAATAGGTTGTGTTATGTTATGTTGTGTTATGTTATGTTATGTTATGTTATGTTATGTTATGTTATGTTATGTTATGTTATATTTCGTTTCGTTGCGTTGCGTTTCGTTCCATTTCGTTATGTAGCCAAGGCCTCCGTGACGATATTGGTCGGTCCCAAATCCCGGGATATTCCAATTGAAGCCACAAATGTGCCCTGGATACCTGTCAGTTTTCCATTTGTGTCGTCTTCTAACAAGTTGAGAATATCTTTTCAACTTTTTTCACCGTGCTGAGGAGTACCGTAAGGTCGAAACACGTGTCAACGGTTAGTTACACTTTATGCGGGCATACCCAATTATTCAAATTTTCTTATACTGTAATGTAATAATCCCGCGACGAAATCTTCCTTTTTCTTCTTCTTATATTCCGGGGTAGGAAATTCCACGCAGGCAGCTTTAGTTCCTTCGTGGCGATGTTTTACTGTTCAAGCTTTCGAAACCTTTATTGTTTCTTCATCAGGAACTCTACAATAAATTATAATTAATTAAACTAAGTTATGAAAAAAGTAAAAAGTACTTACGAAAGTGAGGTTAAAGTTAAAGTTACATTCATTGAAAACTACAAATTCTTGATGAATTGTAGAAAAATAACACTAATAATTGATTGTTGGTAATGTACTACCACTACTGTGTAAAATTAAAAACATTATGAATGGATGAATGCACCAGCTCCGGTAACCAGTATTGTGGCAGAATACCGGTATAGATGTACGTAATATTAAAAATTACGGTTTGCTGATACAATATCGAACGGAGAAGTACCGATACACGAAATACCGATCCAGTATTTATTAGAAGGTTTTAAAAATTTTCCTTAATACAGCACCAACATAAAATATAACGGCTTATCACTAATTAAGTATTAATAAATACAAACAAAAATGTAAAAATAAAACAACTCAAAAATTGATACTAAACTTTTTTAACAATAAACGTATAGATGTTAAATTACAATAAACAGCTACATGTTCCACAATAAACTTAAAAATTACAATTATGACTATGAGAGTCTCTTTCCTTGTAATCGATACTGAGACCTAATAGCACCAGTCTTTGAAAATAGCCTCCCCCATGAAATTGATGTCCCCACAATTCTCCGGTGGAATACATTAAAGTTTTTTACTGGAAATTCGATAACGATCACTGATGCAACAGGTACTGGCTAAAAATGTACCGTATCGTAAAGTATAATACCGGTACAAAATATCGGAAAGTAAGGTACCGGTTTCCAAAAATATCGTACCGTACGCATATAAGCATTCCTTACAGTCATACGGAAATGGCAGTATTTCTAGCAATTTCATTGGCCGCTTTAGGGCATACGCAGTTACATGACATGTAAAAGTGTATTAAATCCTTTTGGAATCATTTGTCAGCAAGGAACTCGTTAGACGATAGAGAAGATACTCGCCCAGCACGCGGTATTTCCAGGGTTCGAATTACAAACTTATTATTTTTTTTTTAAATAAGTATTTTTTAGTTCGTTAGTAAGCTTTTCCTTGCCCTTTATTATAGTTTGTTTATTTTCCTTGCCCTTTATTATAGTTTGTTTATTTTCACAGTGCCGAATTCCCCTTTAAAAAATGATATCTGATGAGCGCGCCATGCCGTGGCCTTGAAACGGCCAATGAAATTACTAGAAATACTGCCATTTCCGTATGACTGTAAGGAATGCTTATATGCGTACCGTATCGCGCATCCCTAAAGTAAACAAAGCAGCATATCCAGGCGAACTTATTGGCTGAGTGCCTGTGAGGCAAGAGGCCACGGAAAGGAAGAAGAAGAAGTTATCTGTGGTTATGGGATCTCTTTATTGTTTACATTTATAGGTTAAAGTTAACGTACACGTGAATAAAAATGCAACTAATAAAAAATAGAACTAAATTTGATCCTAAAAAAGTTGAACAGATTTTAATAAATGAAAACAAATTTATAACTGACTTATTTTCAGTTACAGCAATACCGGAAAGGAAAGGTAAATTATTTCCACCTTGTTTTTATTTTTTAATCTTAAAAAAAGTTTTTCGTCTATAGATTTTAACGAAGATGATGAAACAAGTGAAAAAGCACATAATTTTGGATTTAATATGCAAGGTAAGAAGACCTCACGAGCAAAATCATTACAGGAGTTACAACAAAGATTAGAAGCTATAACCAGTAAGAAAAAATTGACCTACAAAGACAAATTAACTAAGAAAGGTCTAAAAAATCGTATGAAAAAGAAAAATAAACGAGAGGAGAGAAATACAAAACAAAAATTAGTCAGAGTGGCAAAGTTAACAGCGAAAACGGAAAAAAATGTGGGAGATAGTACCATAGACGAGGGCCATACAAAACCCATTTTTAACAGTGAAGACAAAATGGTATATTCAAAGTTTGACTTTGCAAATCTAGGTAATAAAAAAGATAAGAAACAAGAGAAAGATCCTAAAAAGTTATTGAAAAAAATTAGAAGAACAAAAAGAGAAAATACAAAAGTTGGAAGAAAGAGGAGAAACTGAGAAGGCATTAGAAATAAAAGAAAAAGCGGCATGGAGAAATGCTTTGGCCAAAGTTAAAGGTCAAAAAGTTAAAGACGATCCGACATTATTGAAGAAATCTATGAGAAAACAAGAACAAAAGCAGAGATCTAGTAAAAAGAAATGGGAAAATAGGATACAAGGAGTACAAAGAGCTAAAGATGAAAGGCAACAAAAGAGAACAGAAAATATTGAAAAAAAGAAAAAAAGATAAAAAGAATAAAAAACTCAAAAAAAGCATCGAAAAGGGGTAAAATTATTCCAGGGTTTTAATGTTGTTTTAATAAATTTATAAAAATATACTTATTGAAGTTTAAATAAATATTTGATATTAGAGAGAACAAACAATTTACTGTAAAGTCCGTTTTTGACCTGACGAAGACGAAGGAAGTGGTTGTATGCCCATGCTTTTTATATGTGCGACCCTCGCCCATGCAGCTTCAGATTTGGGTTTGTCTAATTTATGTGGTGTTTATATTTTATTTTTAAATGATCAAATAACTTTAATAGGTAGTAGTAGTAGCAGCTACTTATTTTACTAGGCTAATAGGCCACAATTGACCCTTTCTGCCTAGAGACCTACAGTTTAGGGTGGAATCGGCTATCAACTAATTGACCGCCTGGGCCTCCCGCTTGCAGAATGGCAAGAGTAGATCTTCTCGAATCTCTACCTGGGCTCGCCTCTCCGTCTGCATCAGGCTAGCGCCAGCCTACCAACTGTTAGATGAGCTATTAGTCATCCATCCAATTGCCAGACTCGATCAGTATGTTGCTTCACTTTACTGATCGAATATTGGAAATTGAATGGATAAATACCTCATCATCTTTGTTAGGTACTTTTCATAGTTGACAAATTGTACATTTTCCCAATGAAAATAGTAAGATAATATTGATAATTAATGATATTTATTTTGTGTTGATAATTTTTCCTTTAGAAAAAAAATTTCAAGATTTTAGTTGAAATATATGTCTTAGGTTAATTGAAATGCCTAAAATTTTATTTTTGAGTTTGCACTGCCTCACCAGGGGCACTTATTTGTGTACTTCCCATATTATTTAATATTGGCGCCCATATCAATCATGAACAAATGACAAGCATGTGTCCATGGGCAGCCAAAGCAAATAATGAAAGTAGTAGGTATGGCCTCAAACGTTACATAAAAGAATCCAATAATACAGTAAAGTTATAGGTACCAAATAATTCACTAGATATCCCAAGCATAACAAACAAAACAAAATACTGAAAAAAAATTGTTAGTCATTTAATCAAATGGCTGACAGCACACATGACAATGTACCATGTCAATCAACCAGAAGTAACTCGCACCCCAAGGATAAACTGTAAAATACAGTGTGGCGGTAAGTGTTAATAAAACAAAATATACTGAGACCATTCAAAGTTAAGCCAAATCCAGTACAGTTTTATTTATTCTAGATACATTAATTGTCATTAAATATTAATTGCAGAGGCAGATTTTGCAGTTCTGCAATAAACAATTTGAGTTGCTCTTTCAAACTGTAGTTATGAAATAACATATTTTGGTATGTGTAACCACTTTTACTAAATGTTTTAGGACATTGACAATTAACAGGAATAACAGATGACCCAATACACTGCCATAGGATGTGTCAATTATAAAGCATTTCTCTGAAGACTTCTCCATTCTTAAAAATTCCTTCTATGATTTATTTAATAAACAATAAATGCTAATAAAAACTTTTATTGGAACTTCGATATGTATACATTTCATTTGACTTGACTAGATTACTTAAATTTATACAAGATGGAAGTAATTAGTACCTAATAATAGCTTAAAGTAATATCATCGATATATCACTAATGTTAAAACTTCTTTATCGTTTGAGATATACTTACATAAAAAAAGATTACAGTGATAGGAGACTATAATCTTTAAAATCAGGATTCATTTAAAAAACATTTTTAAAGATATTCTCAGTTATAAATAAAAATCAGATTTTATTAAAAACTAAATTATTTCACATCAAGGAAAAATTGATGTAATAATTTGATACGATCAAATGTGAATATAGCATAAAAATATTATTGAGTACTGCGATTCTTTCTCCGATGTTAATTATTTTTTATAATAATCATGAATTAAAACACAACCATTAAGTAAAAAATGTCTTTATAAATGTAAATTGAGCAATAAACAGAGTATTTGGCGAGTGACGAGATAATTCATCAAAGCATGATAGAAATAAAAGTCCAATGAAAAACAAAACACTAATAATTTAAGACAAAAGTTTTATGGGCAAGATATTAAAATTGTGTCAAATCAGAATTAAAAGTGATTCTAAAACTGATAAAACCCTAGCCGACAAGTACATTCATCCTTATGTAAAAATGTATCACTCAAAATATGGTTAGTTTAGTAGTAAATGTGTATAAATGGTTCATTATAATGTATTTACAGTAACAAAACTAACATCCTAAATATATGAAAATTTTGATATCCATATTTTTAAGAGATAAATGTAAACATATAAAGGAAAGCATGTCGGAATCTTTTAATGTAAAATTTTACTACTGAAATAATTCCAACACTTTACGTTTCAGAAGAACTCCAGAGTAGGTAGTTGGTTTCATTTATGAAAGAGCATCCAAATTAGTCATTAGAGATTATTTATAGGAAACTTAGTTAAATTTTATCCCTAAATACTACTTCATACGGCCATTGTAGAATTAGAATTGTCATTATGTTGTTTACTTACAAAATATTGATAAAATATATTAGACTGCAATTTATTTAGTGTCTGTTAGTTTTCCTCGCGGTAGATTAGAATGTAATACACAAGCATCTATTTTACTGCTTTTTGTTATCTCGGATTAATCACTGAATACTCTTTATTAAATACACACAGACAAGACCTAAGAATTAAAATGTTACAATATAACGCCAATAATAAATAACACTGGTTCGAAATAAATTTTTGGTATCCTTAACATTGTTTAAATTAATTTAATGGCAGTCATTAGGAAGAAAACAAGAAGACAAATATTTCCTTACTCAAAATATCTCCTGCCAAAAAATATGAATCACATGGAAAATTATTTTCCTTTTATCTTTTAAATATTAATATAGTTTGTATTTTCTACAAAACCCATTTTCAAAAATTATACAAAATATTGCAACATAGAGGTTATGACTGATAATTTGACACAATATATTTTTAATATTTGCGATTCCAGTCATTGCCACAGATGAGAGAACGTTCTGTCTGCAGAACATTAAATGTTTTCAACTGATATTTAAAAAATGTTAATTTGTATTACTGAATGGTGTATGCAAATTGCTGTTATCAAATAAACCATTCTTTATTTAATATGTATAAATCCTATCTCCACAATAAGATATTTTGTTTTAAAATGCTGATTTTAATAACTTTCTTCAAATGACAAATCTTTCCCAAGCTTATATTGGATCTACTTTCTTTATTGTCGTCAATCATAAGATTTGGTATCCGAAAGCAACTTGAAATCTGAATGTCGAAGTGTTACTACTATGGCTTTATGTTAGGTACCATATAAAGAGCAACAATTTAAATGGAGAAAATAAACAATTTTCGTTGTAAATAATGTTTTCATTTATACTCATATTTACTGAATTCTTTAAATGCAAGCAAAATTAAATTTAGCACTGCTTCTTTCAATAACAATTACACAGTAAAAAATCGGTGCAGCTAGATGCTCCTCGACAGTACCCAAGTAGCATTTTAAGGAAATAAAGATAAACATGTTTCAAATTTGTAGCTTGCTGCTTTGTACACAGTCTCGCAAATGTATTGATACTTTATTATGTTTTGTATTGATAAATATTTGTACAACTAACATCGTTTGGAACGGAACTTGTGCAGTCAGTTTCGGAAAGTTTTATTATCTTTGATGTCTAATAAGAATGTTTCAATATCGTGAGTATTTTTATTACCTTTTAATTTGGAAATAGTTTAAGGTACCTATAAGATAATATTTGGAATAACGTGAAAACTACAATGTAATTTTTAGCAGATGTGTGGCCTGAAAAAAACATATGCAATGAAAATTTTAAAGATTAATTTATGGAGATCCTTCGAAATTTTAAATGCGCCTTGCAAATATAAACGTTTTTAACTTAATCTTTTCATTAAGAATATATTTTTTTTATAATTATCTTTATAATGATTAGTAACGTAATCCGAACATCAAATTATATTTCTTTTTCGTAATTTATATCAATATTAAGCCTTTACCTAACCGTTTCCTTTTTAAAAAAAATTGCCCATAATGGCCGCTAAAATGGCAAACGCTCCCCCAACACGTACAACCAAAATGGCTAGGTACAGAAACAGTTATCTGTGTTTTGAAAATTTAAATAACATTTTATGAAATAAAACTCGATTACTGCAGCATATCACGTTTGAAGGAAACTTGTTTTGAAACTATTTTAAGAAATGATAACCATTTTCTAACAGAAACAGTATCTTCTGTGCTTCAGAAAGGTTCTGAAGTGTCTGAAAATAATGTATCTCTATTATCACTATGTACCTCAAATATTTTTCATTACAACTTTTTACCTTCTTTAATATTCTTCTACTTTTGCCGTATTATCTGACAACGTTGTAAGTGCATCAGTTGCAAGATTTGTTAATTTATTTGCTTTTTATATTCCACACCAACTTCTTTTAGAGCCGTTGTTGGTTTCACATCTCTTATATATATACTATACCAAGAAGAATGTTTAAATTGTTTGGTTTTTTTCCATCTTGTATCTCTAAACTCTGATACGTATTTTCTATGGTAAGTAATAATAACAATACTCGTAAAAAATTAGGTTATAATAACTCTATAAATATATTGAAAAATAAATGGAAACAGTTTGGAAACATTTGGATACATAACAGTGTGTGTGTGTGTTCCATAAAATTTCAATAATGTATCGGCACAAGTTTACAGTTGGAAATGGTGTAACAGATGCTGCAGTATGTTTCGAAAATGTCTTCAAACACTTGTTCTAAAGAAAAAATTTATCTAAAAGTGGAAACAGTTTCTATACTGTTTCATAATATTATTGTGACACCAATACTTTCTTCTTCTGTATATAGATGAGAAAGTAAAACTGCTTTATTCATTTAAGTATTATTTTGTTAATTTAAATAAATTATCATTCAAAGTATTATTAATATGATTTTGGCGACTGCCATATTAGTCCAGTCCTTTTAGTATTCATTAAAGAAAAAAGTCCAAGAAAACTAAATTTTTTTTACATTTTTAATTGATGTTCTAAACAATGCCTCAAAAGTCCCCGGTGATCCATTGTACACACAATTTTTTCTGGTGCGTAAAAGGGTTAAAAAAGTGTTTTTTTCGCGAATATCTCCGTTCCTTTTAACTTCACTAATGTGAGAACGTTAATATAAGATCGAAAGATTAGAAAATTATCTACAAAAAAGTCGTACTTGTTTTGTCATACGAGTTATAGTTTTCAAGAAAATTTGATGTAAAAGTTATGGCTCAAGAAAATACCTCGATTTTACTACTACCCACTGATATTGTAAAATTATACTTTGAAAATAAATTTAGGTGAGCACATTTTAAAACTTAAAAATGAACGATAGAAGTATGGAACAGATACTATTATTCATATATAATTAATAAGTGAGTCCGAATAGAAATAAGCAGTTGCACCGGGCAATCTTGTGTAAAGCTCATGATGAAATCGAGGAACATATAAAAGGAGAAGAAAGAGACAAATAGAAGAAGAAGAACGAGGAAAAGAAGAAATGGACGAAAGATAAATAGCAGTTCTGATTACGCATGATTAATCTTTGAATATTAATAATTCAGACATATTGCCACCAATAAATAAAGCGATCATGTAGGACTTCATTAATAAATCACATAAAACCTTTTTTATTGTTTCCCGATTTACCAGTTTCATATTATGTAAAAATTATTCTTGTTCTGACTATATTCTATGCTTACCTTGTAAGTCTTATGAAAATTAAAAATTATTATTATTATTATTACTACATTATTATTCATCAAAAATTCCTTGTTTTCTATTTAATATAGGACCTAATTTATCAACTTATTAAGCACAAAATAGAGTAAAATCGAAGTATTTCGTTAGGTCATAGCTTTTATATCAAGTTTTCTCGAAAACTATCTCATATGATAAAACGAGTAAGGACCTTTTTTTTTATTGATAATTTTCTAGTCTTTCGGCCTTATAATAATAACATTCATATTCGTAAAATTAAAAGGAACAGATATTCGCGAAAAAACACTTTTTTCAACCCTCTTACGCACCATAAATTGTTTTTTATTTTAAATTACACATTTTTTTTTCTCTGAGTGTAAACTGATGAGGAATTTTAAAGAGACCTTTTCACAGTCTGAATAATTTTTATTGGAAACATTTTTTAATTTGACAAAATTGTTTGGATTTTCATGAGAAGTGCCCGAGTTAACTAATGTACCTACTCTGATTTTACTAATATTTAAAAGGGTTATACTTTGTGGATTTCCCAATATATTATATATAAAATTTCAGATATCCTCGTTGCGAAAAAATATATCAAGCCATAGACCAAATACATACAGAAATACTTACAGGCTGATTCGGATAAATTTGCTTTTTCTTACAATGCCTATACTTTATCTATTAATAGGTGAGAAAGTGGTTTATGGAGAAAGTACAAACTTTTATCAACTATTCTGTATAACAATAACACATTGGTATAAAATTTGCCTGTGCAAACATTGAAATATAAAAATCAGAAAACCGATTTGATTTTTTATTTAGCTTAATAATATAAAAGAAAGAGAGAATTCGTCGTATGAGAACTACATGGTTCTAAGAATTTACTATTTTTACAGGAGAACGAATTTTAGATTATAATTTCTAGAAGTCACTGTGATTGCATTTTTATATGTGGAACGTATAGAACGAAGAAATTTAGTATTTGCCTGGCATACATATAGAATGGTTTAAGTTTATCCAAAATTATAGGAATTATAAGAAAATTAATTAACATTTACAATCGTCCTTAGAACCATATGCCTCTTGTAAGGTATACTTTACTATAAGAAATGCAAGCGTAATATAAATTTTAGTACTTTGTATTCTTTTAACAAACAATAGAAAATGTATAAAAATAAATATTCCCTAGTTTGTGATTTAAAATAGTAGCAAAAAACACAGATTGTTGCAAATAGTTTTAGGACCATATGGAAATGAATTCTATAGTGCCATCTTTCATTCAATACTGAAATTTTCTAGTGAGAAAAATGCAGAAAAATATTTATAGTAGGTTGTAATAAAAATTCATTTTGTGCAAAATGTTGCTTAGAACCCTATAGTTGTCATGCAATGAATAAACTGATAAAAAGAAAACTGTATTTTTAATAAAAAAAAACAATAGGAAAATAAATTGTGATCATAAATAAATGAAATTGTGTAAATAAACATCGTAAATAAAATTAAAATTTATGTGGATATATTAAATTTCCCGTCATGTTAAATGGATGAAATTGAAAAGACAGTTAAAACTATCCCTATATAATTTTATGCGCCTTGTCTTATTTTTATATTAACGGTACCTTTCAACCAAAATGTTTAAATTTTTATACTTTTCTGGTAGTAAATGACCTTAAATAGTATTTCCTTTTTGTAATTTGTAAGCTTAACTTACAGTTCGTTCGTATACGCTTCTACTGTGAGTTCAGCCGTATGTAAAATTATAAATTTCAATAAATATTATGTACATGCCTACTGAAAAATCAAAAGTTCATCACAATTTTGTAAATTTAATGTCCTGGATAGAAAATTGTTCCTTTCATACTTACCCCAAATTTTGTCTAACATCCACTCATATACAGGGTGTGACAAACTAAAAGGGGCGATAAAAATTGTATTTCTGACCATGTATTTTTATATCAAGGTGAGTCCGATTTTCAATTTAGTTAATTAGTAATAAACATTTAAAATATTGCAGGTATCCTTCACACAGTTTTTACTACATTTTAAAGATTGTGGAAAATCTCTAGCACAAATAGTTCTGTTCAAGGAGGAACACCTCAGAGACATACTGCAGAGAAAGAAGTTATTGTAGATGCATTTATTAATAACCCACATAACAGTGCCTGATGTGTTTTTGTACTTCATGATGTCTCCGAGAGTAATTCATACAGAAGAATATTTTCAATACATACAGGATCTTCAAACTCATAAGGCTGGTCATTAATTAGATTATTATTGGTTCCTAGAACAAATTATTGAAGTTCACAGGTCCTCTTCACTACGTGTTATTTGAAATGATGAAAGACAATTTCCAAAGATAGTAACTGTAAACCCTCATACATTAAAAGAAGAGACTTTCAATAAATAAATATTTTAGAAAATGTACCATGCAATGTTTTCCATCTAATGATACCAACATAATGGAGCAACTCACATTGAAGAGAACTGAGTGGTTGAATATAGGTGGGCAGCTATAAGATTGCAACTTTCTTCTTAAGAAGTCAAAGCCACAAATAATTTCATTAATTTTAAAAGCTATGCTACAATTATCTAACAAAGTAGTTGTAAATAAAGTCGCTTATGCATATCCTATGCACAACTGGTCTACTGACAATGAAATTATTCATGGCTTTGACTCTTTAAGAAGAAAATTGCAATCTTACAGTGCCCCGGGTATAAGAATTTTTACAAACAATAGACTGAATTAAGATATTCAACAAATTACTCTAAGACATCAGAAACGGGGACTTTAATAAAAATAGACCTTATTGAGATGAATTTAGAGCAACATTTACTTGAAATAAATTTTACAGTTGCTGAAAATCAAAACAAAAATTCTGATTATAATTTTAGCAATGTATGTACTTGTTAAGTTGATTCAGAGTCTACGTTAAAAATCTATGTTTGAATATTTGCCATAATTGATTTTATTTCCTCATTTGTTTAGTTTAAATTGTTAACACATTGATCTATTGTGTTGTGAATATAATTAATATACGAATTATTTTTAAAATTTTCTAATATTTTTCTTTTATTAATTTATTGCAAAAATGTCATGGCACGACATTAATTACATTCACATGTAACAATTTATAAATAATTAATTAGCAAGTGAAAGTGGGACATAAAAAATGATGTTCACAAACATATTTTTTGTTACCCCTTTCAGTTTGACACACTACTTGCACGATGCTCTGTATAGGAAATTTTAACTACTGCATTCAAGAAACTTTTCTGTATTATTATTCAAACTATATAAAATATGTTATAATTAATTTATAGTTCTAAGAAAATACAGAAATAAAAAATACATCTTACCCCTAGTCTGTATCCACACTATGATTTTTGAAAGTAACAAATTTTTGTTAGGATTCAGTGTTTGGCAAACCAATTAAAACATCTGAGTCACAAACATATTTCAAATAAATATATTTACGATTTGTCCCAGGATGAAATTGAACTATGGATCTTTGCTACCAAGTAAGTATAAGCGCTTTTACTCACTCTTCTATGATGGCCAAAAATATACACACATTTGTGCTGCAGCTCATTTACATAATTCTTTAAAATAATTATTAAACAGAAATACAAAATACATAACTGTTCCAGTAATCCTAATACAAATTTATACGCATTTTCTTTTATTAAAACAGCAGCAAAATGGTACATCAGTAATAAATGCACATTTTACATAAATTCGAGTAATTCCATAACAGCTAATAAAAAACTTTGTACATTACATTTACTATACTTAGACAATATAAATACATAAAATAATACCACCAATTGACTAGAACCGTTATTATTAAATTCGTAAATTCAACTAGATGTGAGTTAGAAATATCTATCTTAATAAGCTTCTTTTTTAAGGGACTTAAAAGGCAGTAATGTTTACTTTATTTAAAACGAGTATAACCACGTGTTTAAAGAATATCTTTTCGTTTACTACATTTGATAAAATCCCAGATCTAGTTGTATATTTCCCAAAATGAAAAAGTCCTGTTCAGTTAATGTCCTTCTCTCTCATTTTGGAAAATAAATATGTGGCAAAGCATAACAAAATTATTAATCAAATTTCCTATATTCTTTGGCTCTCTCATTTGAGGTTATTCCTTTAGCAATGACGAAGTGTTCTGTGGGAAAATCTAATATTACCGTAACATGGAATGCCATATTCGCTAAAGCTATTATGTATTCACACAACGCAAACATGCTAAATGCTGAAACAAGTACATATTCATAATTAATTGGTGAACAGATTGTACAAATGATATGAAATTGTATATCACAAAAATGAAAACTGACTGACTATTCACTACAATGATTAAAAAAATAGCATATTTATTTCGCTACGTACTATAAAAATCTCTCTTAAATTCAATTTATAAACTATGCCGCAGCAACTACCACTGCGGTCGCCGCACCTGTAGCAATATGGAGAATAGGAAATCACTGTTCCTATTTATAAAGTCCATAACCAGAGTGTTGATGTTCCTATTCCGTTAAGAGATGATGATCTTTCATCTCGGGCGGCAACTGCTGCCGATTTAGCTGCGATTAGCCAATGCAATTTTAGAATGTAAAACCTACTGATAAAGTAGATTTCATGTGCAATAACAAATGTTAATCATACTGCAATGGTCATAGCACGAGTTTATAAATTGCAAATTGTTGCGGCTGCAGGTGCTGCAACTTCAACTGCAACTGCTGCAGCATAGTTTATAAATTGAACTTTACTTTTACCGATTTGCATAACTTTAAAAATAAATTATTTATTCACAATTGATTTAAAAAAGGAACAGTATTTTTCTTTCTTGTCTTGGTATTAAATAGTAGTTTCTGTCATATTTTATTTCTGAATCCCACTAGCTCTACATTTTCTTATGTAAAAAAAATTACTTACCCATTCTGTGACAGAGCAGTCTGTGTTCTAAGAAAAAACTGACTAAGCCGATTGTACTAATAAGAGATATATTTAACAAAGTCTGTTTTATATACAATCCTTGGTTTACATAACTCATATCGGTTCTTGTTTGAGCAACTGCTTTTATTCCCTTAATACAAGCCAACATATGAGTCAAACTGCTTACCATGAAAATTATAAACAGTTTTTCATGTACCGCTAAAATGGATAATAAATTAATCTTAGGTTAACAGTAGATGAACTGATTAACTTACGATAATTCTCCCTGTTAGAAATATATGTAACGCCACATAGAGAACCAGTTTCCATAACATTTAACCAGAATGCAATTTTCAACCATAATTGTGCCTTTAGTTGAGCCTAAAAGTAGTAAATAAACTTTGCATCAAAAGGATCAGATGAAGGCCGATTTTTTTTAAGTTGCTTGAAAAAATCTCTTGCCTTGTCTGAACAAAGCATTTTTGTATATAGGTATATTTGGTTTGGTTATTTTGATCCCAAAAATCTACCACAGCTCTATGTCCATGGAATTTTAATACATATTGTGAATACATTGAAATCGGAAATGGGGTTTGAATTAAGAAAAAAAAGTTACCATAAAAAATATGAGATATTAAAATGTTACATGAAACATAAATGTAACAAATAGATGTATCTTTTTGGCAAAAGATAATCATATCATCCTCAAAAAAGAAATTGTAGCAAATTTGTCCAAGGGCGGAGATAGAGTATGCCTTTCCGGCATGATATGAGCGTCAAAAAATTATATTTCATTTCTGTAGAAATATTTTTACACAAAATTTGGTTCATCATACAAGGCATTTTTCATTCATTGAAAAAAAAAAAGTTTTTTAAAGCAACTCTTTTGGCAAAATGAAGCATTTTCGTATATCAGCAAATTTAGTTAGATTGGCATATTTTGATGTCCAGATCCTAAGGGTAAAAACTTGACATACTTTTTAAAAACATCCTATATAAAGGGTATCTCAACAAAATACCTTAAAGTAGATTTATGCCTTTATTATTGGGAATACAAAAGAATATTGCTATAATCTTACTACTACATATTAATTAACTGAAAATGTGTACATTACAAAAGAATATACCATTCAAAGTTCCTACCATTACACATTTTTTTCACCGCTCATACTGTAATCATCAACGATGTCATTTGGACATACTTATTTAGACTACCTAATCACGAAAATTATTTATTCACGGGCGTTTATAAAAATTCATTATTGATTTTGATTTCCCAGAGATTTTTTGGAGAATATTAGGTAGAACACACCATATGCCATTTTAAAACACAAAAAATGAATGTCAAAAGATAACTAAAAAAAATGTCTGCCTAGTATTTTATATTTTTTGGAGCATTTGGAGAACGTCCTCAGTCAGAACATGGATTCTTCATATAGGGTCGACTCTATAAACTTGTGTTTGGATCTTGCTTGACCACCTCAAACTCTGTAGAGCGACTGTATTGGCTCAATGTTATGGAGTCTTTAATTGACGAATCTTATATCAGGGATCTATTGGTCTATTTTAGTAATGAATCTTAAGGATAGCGCCACTACTACTGTGATGTTCTGTTATGCCGGTTTTCGGTACTTTATAAATGGAACATTTGAATATTGGTCGACAAATGAACTTGTAAATAATATTTGCGGTTTTTAGGAAAGGATCTCTTTCTCTTTTGGAATTTGGTTCTATTTTGGAATTTGATTCTATTTTTGATTTTAGCCTTCATTGATATGCATATTAAAATAATTTTTGGTTGTAGGGTTACACGTTATACCTTGATATTTTCTTAACTGTGTTGCAGTGATCTACTCGTTGCCAATATTTATTGCGTTAGATATGGAATGGTTAGAGATTGTGAATTGCTACTTGGGAGCACTAGCTATGAATCTCCATTTATGAACCATTCTTCCACCATATTATTTCAATTTCGATTAGTAAATTTTCAATAAAAATTAATACCAATTGTTTCGTCATTCTGAAAACTAAAATATTAAATAAAATACTTTAGAATAAAACGGTGCCAGAATCTCTTTACACAGCAGTCTATTTAATCGTATTTTAATATCCACACTTATTATTATACCGATCGGAAGTTAGGTTAGGTTTGTTGTGAGTGGGTCTCAGTAGACCCTCCACTGCGGCCATCAGCAGGCCTATTGTGGCTCACGCCTAATTATATTCCACCCAATAAGTATCGGAAGTAGGCAAAATAATATTGACGACAAATATTACTCATCAAAACCAATAAAAAAAGCTCTATTGAATCTATGTCCAGAAATGATTTCTAAGAAGTCAGGCTCCTAAAGTGGTAGACCAAAAACGGCTTCAAAATTATTATTTCTACTTTTTTCAAAATTTTTGATTTCAACAATTGGCATAGTTGCACCCCTCTCTATTAATTAATTTGAGGAAATAAATTGTAACAAATTATTTCTAAATAAAAACTGAACACCTTAAAAACTGAAAATAAATAAAATATAACACCAACTTTTAGAAAAGTATAAATTTGTGTAATCTATTAACAATACACTTAAACACTTAACATTGATTACCCTATTGTGTATTTCATTTATTGATGTAAAATAATTTAAATACAGTAGATAATTTATTTACACTTTTTTTATTTACTTAAATGAAAAATAAATCTTATAACACCTTTTAAAAATTAAATACTGGAGAGGAATCTTCCTAGATCAACTTTCAACCAAATATTTATATTTATAAAGTACAGGGTCATCCGTCATAAATTCACCCTGTCTCTATTGTTTATGAAGACATTTCAAAATTTTAAAAACATGGTGATACCAACAAGATATTTATTATAAACTGGTGATACTAGACATTAATTTTTTAGAACACGCACTTTTGCAATTTTTCGAATTTTTTTGCATAAATGTACTCACAAACGATGTAGTAACAATTTGTGACATAACAAATGTTGTGCAAATGATAAATAAGCCAACAAACTTACGGGATCGTGGAGCGAATAGGGGTGCTGGGTGGGTAATAACGAGCCGAAAGTGACTGATTAATAACAACGAAAACCACCCCCTCCCTATGTGTTCCCCTCATATTCACCAGTAAACCATCCCTTAAAAACCACCCCCTTTTTATTTAAACCACCCTGTCGTCATTTTTTAAAAATTCGCTAATAATAATAACGAGCCGAAAGTGACTGATTAAGAACAACGGAAACCTCCCCCTCCCCATTTGTTCCCCACATAAATATCTCAAAATCATCCCTTAAAAGCCACCCCCGTTATAATTTAACCACCCTCTCGCCATTTTTGAAAAATGCGCTAAATCTACCCCTTTTATATATGAATTAGTTATTTGAATTTCAAAGGGCAAGGGAAATATGTTATCTTAAAATAACAATTATAAAAACAATCACTTACATAATATGGTACTCACATCATTTTGTGTGTGCGTCCCTGTATGTGGATCGACGACTGTAGTGACACGGTACGACGCCATGTCGATGGAAAAAGTACCCGACACATATCAGACTCAAGAGTTCCAAAAAATTTCTCGTAATTATAATAACAATGCTCACAACTGTTAAATTCACAACGAGGCACAGTAGATTCTCTAGTTACGCAACTCGTCGCGCCCGCTGTTCCCGACATTTTTTAAACAATTATAATGGAATGTTCAATCGTCACGCTGCAACAAAGAACTGAAATAGCGTTCGGAAAAATGCCCTGTAATCAAAGAGTAAGCGTCCCTATACGCCCTCAACCAATCAGCTCTCAGTTTTTTGTTTATACTAACTCGAAAACCTTTTTAGCGAAGACTTTATTAAAAAGGAAATTGTCAACATGAAGTTAACATCATCTTAAAGTTATTCGCGTAGTCTCACATGAATCCCTGCGATAGATATACTTTAATTCAACAGGTGAAATTAATAGAAGGTGCGGCCAACAGCGTTGCCAGATTGTGACAATGTAATATTCGTTGTCGCATTACTCCTTAGAAAATCTCGTTTGTTTAAAATGTTGTATTGTTTCTAATGTTGTCGCCAAACAAATCATTTGAAAGAATGGTGTTGTAGGAAGTGCATTTTCGTACTACTGAATCAATGGATAAATTTTGAAGAATACGAAATTTGCCGTATGTGTGGCAATGCTGTCGATTAGAGTGTACCATGTATATTGAGTTGCATACAGTAGTGCCCTATTTTTTGAAATATTGTGCGAGATGACTTATTTTAATTTGGTGTGAAAGGGTGCTAATTCAATTTGTCATGCAATATGCCCTCACGTGATTCAGTGCTGACGTGGAATTTTTTTGAGAACGTTGTGCGACATCTGAAGGCGTTTTTAACAACACACCCAGACAGCCATATGAATGAATACAGGGTGGATTATGTCAAGTGTTGTAATCTTATTGTTTTATTTAAGGGTAGTTAGGGTTGTTTGCACAAGATATGACACTGTGCTACGAACATCTGATGATGTGTAGAGTGTGTCGGTATAATTAGTTTTGTGGTATCTTAGAAGTGCGTGTTCTAAAAAATGACCCATTATTTTTTTAAAATTGAACACGTATTTTATTTAACAATTCAATTTCCCTTCTTTTTCTTATTTCTTATATGTAATATTATATATATCTACTGTTCATAGTTTTAGACATATACTTAGTACGAATAATAATCTTATTTTTTTTTTTTTGTGTAACCATTCACAAACAAACAGGAATCACCCTGCACATAGAATAAGTTTTGATCAGTTTATAGTTTGAAGAGATCAGTACAGGTGCCATATAAAATAATCTTTACCTCAGGTTGAGCAGAAGAATCTATTAGATTTAAGTGATATGCTCGATGAACTGCTGAAATTATAAACCTCGGTCCTATGTGAAATGCAACACTAATTCTCCAAAGATATCTTTGGGGACTTATACCTGTTATAGCACTTATCGAGGTATAATGTTATACACCTAAAATGTATTAATTTTAGAAACCTTGTCATATCTACATAAAAAAAATTACTTACGCGACAGTGAGTCTCGTGTATATCATTAGCTTGAAATATGTAAGCTGTGACAAAACAAACAACAAGAGCTAAAAATGGGCAAGAAACGGTAAGCAAACAAACATGTTTAAAACTGAGACTATAATGAACCACAAGTCCTTCTTCTGGTGCCTCTTTCTTCTGTGTTAATTCAGAATCCATGATCCTCGATAAATATTGAAAAATTGATACTACAATGATGTAGGAAGCAGTCTAGTAGAAACGTCATTAAATGTATGTAAACTATCTAAAAATGAGATATATTAAAAATAATAAAGGTCAATGATAAAACGTCCATCGGATTTTAAAAGTACTTAATATATTAAAAATAATGAAGAAGGTTAATGATAAATCGTATATCGGATTTTAAACGTACTTAATTGTATAATGTCAGAAAATCATTATTCTATTTCAGAAGGTATTGTTCTTTAATAAATAAACCTTTCCCAAAACAAATAAAACCAGGTTAGTCCTTAATTTCAACAATTTGACAATAAATAGCAGGAGTCACTACTGTAGCGTGACTATAGCTGTCAGCAGTGTAGCCAAACTGTTAAATGGAAATGGTAAAAGGTAAAAGATTCTGTGGGGAAAATTCCTCGATCATAAATAGAGTTGGCAAAAATGCGCCGCAGGACATAGGCGTATGCACAGAACAGAAAAAGGGCGTATGCATCAAAATAAATGTAATAAAAGATATTAACCAGTAATAAAACCAATAAACTGTTATAATTTATAACAATGTATACACAACTTACCCTCTTAATTAGCTTGGTTATCACAAACTGGAAAAGGTCTGTAAAAACTTTGCAGAATCATGTACATTTCTATGGTTGTCTCCGAGAGTAATGTTCGATGTGGTGAAAAATATGCTTATATTTTGAGAACGGCCGTTTGACATCTATTGATGTAATACAAGCATACTTAAAATAGTCTTTGAAGTCACTTAGAGGATCTGCAGATGCACGATCAGTACCATCACAAATTTGTTCTAATCTGGTAAAACCGGTGTCTTGCTTTAACACACGTGCGAACTTTTCTTCAACGAGCTCATTATGTGCGTCACAGAAAAGAAAAAGAATTTGCGTCACCTATAGAGTATAGCAGTCGATTTACTTCGTCCAGTATTTGCAGTGACTGCGTTAACGACAAAGCACTGTTTTGTAAATTTTGTGTGACGACATGTAATATTTTAGAATCCTTGTGAATAGTTTTTAAAGCTGTTTCAACAGAAACATCTTCGAATTTTGTCTGACTTTCCTTAATAGCTGCAGCCTCGTCTGGATTGAATTGTAGTACCACAGCTTTTATTTGTTATAAATATTCAGCATAATAAAAAGCTGCCTTCAATCATGTTCCCCAACGTGTAAGAATCGGCTGTGGAGGTTCGGGAATACCGGGGACACTTTCTATCAAATGCGCGAAGACGTTTAGGAGATTTAAGAAACACTTTTTTTGTACTTCCTATTAATGCATCTAACTCTGAAAAATCGCATCGAATAGTTTCTGCCACAATGTGTAAAGCATGCGTTTTACACGTAAGGGTACATTTACAACCAATTCGGTACGGGCACAATCTGCTGGTGGATTGTAAATTGGGTTTTAAGCATATCTGGTTGAATGTATTTGTTTACAATAAAATGTTACGTCGGCACGACCGTGAATTGCACTTCAGCCTTGAATTGGATGTTTGCAAATCGCAAATATTCAATTCAATTGCGGCACGAATTTCAAGATGGAAGATTAGATCTTTTACTATTAGAAAATATGATTTTAGAAGTTATGTTAAATAATTGTAATTATTTAATCAAACTGAATTTGCACACACGTAATTTTAAAAAATCTCAACAGATGGCAGCTTCTAACTCATTATAAATGATTAAAATTTTATCTTGGCACAATTCACAATCCGTTAGTACATTGTGCCTGATGTAGCGAATTGGTTGTAAATGTACCTTAACATGTACTAACCTACAACCGTGTTCTTAAAGAGAACGGCCTACCAAACGCTTTGTCGCGGCACCATCGGTCACAAACATCAACACTTGACTTTTTGACAGGTAAAATTTTTCTACCATCTCCAGCACCACCCGCGTAATTGTTTGACCAGTACACTCAGTTAGTCATTTGCTAGGTAGTAACAATGGAAATGTCGGTTTAAAAGCATCCAGTACACGTACTATAACATTTAAAATATATATATTTTTTACAATCTGTCGTCTCATCAACACATAACCACACCCGTGTATTTTTTAGTACACATTTGATCTTATTTACAATGTCTTCGCTTACTGTTGGTACATAGTTACGAAACGTGCGATTTGGTAACGTCACCTTGGGATTGTATTTATTCCAGAACTCCTGAAATGGTTTTTTATCGAGTATGTGCAGCGGACATCACAGGCAATGAGCATTAATAGTAAATCGAACATAAACTGTGTTGTCGAAGGCACGCCATTTTTTTTAAGTTGCACGGAATTTACAGTCACGTTTGTCCCAGCACATTAGGTCTATCTCGCATATCTTACAAATTATTATAGCACCATTGTAGAATAAATCCAGAAATTCACCGATAAATTTATTCACTTTATTCACAGCGTATGGCTGTTTTTAACCCTTGGGCAGGTCTGACATACTTTATTATTAAATTAATATCAAGAATAGAATACCATAAATAAAATTATCAACAATACAATAGAGAGGAATAAATTATGTTGTACACACCACGAGGCATAACAATAGAATAAAATCTAATATTAGTGTGCAAAAATTGTAAACAAGTTTTTTTGAAAAATTTTGAAATCGATATATTTTCTACTCTGAAAAATGCTTTGAAATTTTTTTATAAATTGTCTAAAAAATAATCAGGCGAGACAATTTTTGCAACTTTTTTCCAAAATTTTAAAAGCAATTTTTTCACTGCAAAACGTTCTCCCTTAGTTTCGATAGTTGTTATACCTTAACGTATCGCTTGGGTCGCATGCTCCACCAAGATATTGCAACTTAAATTTCACCAGCCGCCACTACTTTTTTAAGCTTAACATATTGACTGCAATCAACTGACTACTATATTCCATTCACAATGAAATAAATGACTTAGTGCATGGCACATTTTTGTGACGGTTTGTATCCACACCTACTCATTGGGAGATATGCTATATTCCTAGTATGTTTTCGCAGAAAGCTGGCAACTTATCGGCAATGCTCTCCCTTGCCTCATAGGCCTCTGCTTTCCTGGACAGTAATAACAATTAGCATCTCATATGGCACAAACAAACCTAGCTTTAAAGCTTCCTGAATAATCAATTGAGGGAAGGTAAATTACTACAGTACAAACCTCAAAGCAGGTTATTTATAATGAATAACTAAATAATTAAATATTTTAAAAAATTTATTGGTAGGAATGTCAATTCTAAATGTACATATATATGCATATATTAACAAAGAAATATATAAAATACAAATAAAACAATATAAAATATATGGGAATATTATAACAGTTCATATATATTATTTTTTGGAGCAACTTAATAAAGATTTAATGGTATTTTCAAGTTTAATGGAATCGGCAGCAAACTTTCTAATACCATCTGAGAGTTTATCTGTGGCCATTTGATCTTCATTTAGAAGCCATCTAAACTTAGCTTCTGTAAGTGTAATTTTTTCCAGTGGTAACTTGACCGCAACTTCTTCGCTTAATTTTCTTGGCACAGGATCATTACTGGCTTCCAATTCACCCAGTAGTTTTGGACTAATAGTCAAAAGGTCACAACCTGCCAAAGCTTTAACTTCCCCTAAAATATTTTGTTTAATTTAATCCATGTGATGGGAAAGAAAAGTGGTAGATTAATCAAATTAACTGCTTCTTTCAGAATTGAATAACTTATACAAAACACATTTTAATAAAAAGAGAATGTCAGTGAAGACAAAACAAGGTTTAATCTTATGTGGAAAAAAATATGTGTTGTTTTATAAACATTTTGTTAACCATTCGGTAACTTACTGCAACATCATTTCGACATTATATCAAAATGTCTAAAATTTTATCGTTTTAAATCGACAGTACTTTTATGTTGATTAATACATAATCTGCATTAACAAAAATGCAGTATTTATTTTAAATGGCATTCATTATGAAAACGGAAATGCTACAGTAAATATAACTATGCACTAAACTAACTATGACATCATTTATTTTAGAACTGTCTGTTTTTATCAAATTAGGAAAAAATAAATAATTAGTAGAATTTACAGTAATTTGAAACAATTTTCACAAAATTAAGTATTCCCATAAAAATAAATATTATAAATGTGCCTCCATTCACATCGAAAACAAATTAAAAATATTTTAAGTATTTTCAACAGGTGGTCAAAAATAAATTTGTAAGTTGGTTTTAAACTTTTTCTGTTCATGGATAATCAAAAACAAAAACAATTATTTCATTTTAAATAATACACAGTATGGGAAATTACACGCAATAGTCCAGAAAACTACTCGGGACACAGTTTTCGCCGCTCATCAGCAACTCTCCTTGTTGATGCAGGCGGTGATATAACCGCACTAAAGTGACATGGAGGGTGGAAATCTACGTCTGTAGCGGAAGGCTACATTGATGAGTCCATCAAAAGGAAAATGGACACAGCCCATAAAATATCGAACTCCGTAGATCAGGTTCCATCTATTAGTTTCCAATGCCAATACAGTGAATTTATATCCACAAATAATAATAATCAACATATTAATTTCGATGATAATTCTTTACCATCCATTCAATTGGCGCATTGCTCTAACGTTAATGTAACTATTAATATAACTAAGTAAGTAGTTAGTGGTATCTTTTAAAAAATAAATTATGTTAATATTAAATAAATTTTGTTAAAGCTATAAAGCCCAAAATTTGGTTTTGTAAAATTGAGCTAAAAATTGACATTACAGTCGTAGCAATGTATAGTATTTTACTTGCATATAATGGCTATTATTCACTCGGGCGATTTACGAAACTCGCCTGCAGCTCGTGTCATAAACATGACCCTCGTGAATAATAGCCATCATTATAGGCTCGTTGAATAATATACTATTATCACCAGTTTAGTGTTTATTTTGTTTATAAATCTCTTGGGTACACTGTATAGTTTAAATATTTATTGACATTAGGTATTTAAACTCCGAACTATTACAAACAATTGGTTAACGAATAATTAATTAAAATAGGAATAATTAATTACAAACTAATTCATATTAATATTAGGGAATTAATTAAGGAATGAAAAGTATTTACTATTTTGCCGTTTGTCAACTATTTTTCTAGGAAAATATTATATAGTTCGAAAATTAAATTCATTTTTAAATTGTACATTTAAAATGCCAGTCTATAACTTTTGCACTCTTTTTGAAGCAATTCGACTTCGTGGTTGTACATACATGGGCATTAAATACTTTATAATAAATTACCCAATCATGTGAAACATATTAATAACATAAAAAGGTTTAAAATAGAAGTGAGGCAACTACTACTCAATAATGTTTTTTATGACGTAAATGAATATTTAGATTTTGTATTTTAAAATGTTGTTTTTTACACCAATAATCTGTATGTGTATGTTATATATTATTTTATTTGTAGTATTCATTGTTGTATGTTATATGTTATTGACGAGTCCCATATCATTCTTTGTATTGGTCAAATGGACAATAAATTATTATTATTATTATTATTTTCGGAATATCCGATGCCGGTCAGTCCTCCCGTGGCCTCCGACGCCTCACGGGAGTCGCGCCGGCGCATCAACTACAGCCACTCCCCACATCCCGCAGGGTTAGTGACTGTAGATACCAGAATCGTGTGCCCTAAGCAGACGGAGAGAACCCAGAATGACCGCCTTCTGCATTTGACCTGCCAGCCACTCGGCTGATTTTTGGCAGGCCAGTATGATCTTCAGTTCCGAGAGCAGCGTAGGCTTTATCTCTCCGAGTACGGCGATTATAAGGAGACCATTTTCACCAAGTAGCATGGGTACAGCACTTGGAGCTCGTACCGGAGATCGCGATATTTGGTCCATTTCTCCTCCTCCTTCAAGGTGATGTTTTTCTCCGCAGGTGCCGAGAACTCGATGACATACATCACCTTGAGTTGATGGTCGAGGAACACTATGTCAGACTTGTTGGCTTGGATTAGCCTGACAGTCGGGAACGAGTAGTTCCAGTAAATCCGGCATTTCTCGTTCTCGACAACGGACTCAATATCTCCGGGGACGTAAGGCAGCACTGGTGTCTGGTCTACCCCGTACGAGTGCCTTAGATGGTAGTATAACACTCGTAAAGCCGCGTTATGTCGGTGGATGTAGGCCGAAATCGCATATATGGGGCATGCAGAAAGTAAGTTCATGAACGATTCCGGCGCCTGATGGAAGGTCCTGCAGTTGACATCAGGAACCTCTACACGCCACACGCGGCTCCGGTAGACCAAGGTGTTGATAACACCATCTTGGCAGGCCATAATGAATCCCTCGGTCTCCGACTTAAGCCCTGCTGACCTTAGAAAGGCGAAAGTCAGCCTGGTCAATAAACCCAGTGTTTCTATGTTCTTATATTAGACACCATGCTGGGGTTTATCGACGTGCTGCCGAAACAGATTTTCCTGTTCGGCAGCTCTAATTCGGGCTTTCAGACAATTTGGCTGAAGTTCGGTGACTGACAACATCAGCACCACGCCGGCCTCCTCGCCTGATGTCAAATGCGAAACCGAGTTCATCTGCGGCTCTTTTTGCTGCCTTGAACAATCCTGCTCCCACTCCTACAGTTTCGTGATGTTATTATTATTATTATAAACTCAGACGCCTTTAGTTCAAAAACACAGTGTAGAATGGCGGCTGGTGAAATTTAGGCTATGTCATATCTTAATATTGGAGCATGGGACCCAAGCGATACTTTAAGGCATAAAAATTTTTTATGCTTCAATACTAAGATATAACATCACCTAAATTTCACCATCCTCCACAGGTAGCATGACTTTGATACTGCACAGAACCTGGCATTATGCATATTTTTTTTAAAAAACCAATTTTTTTTTTCAAAATAATCCGAAATGAAGGTTTCTTTGCAAAAGTTTGGTATTTTTTAAACAGAAAGTCTCTTATTACTGAGGATCTATTTCAATTTCTTTGTCAAGTGTCATGATTAAAATTTCAGGCGAAATGGTAAAACATTTAAAATTTTTGACAACTTGGACAAGTTGACTGGTAAAGTTGACCATGTTCGTAACCACCTTGGACAAGCTGATATTTGACCAGTCAATTTAACTGTGGCCTGACCGGTAAATGACTGATTACAGACCGGTTATGATAACCGTGACTGAAGTGACTGCCAACACTACTATTTATATATTTATCAAATTGCAGGTTTGCTCATTTTTATTCTTTTTTATAGTCGATGACTTGTAATAATTTCAAACAATATTGATGCTAATTTATTCAATTTAAGCTGGCTATTTGTAAGGTAGGCATGATTTAAAACAAAATTCTGCAAACAGCTCCTGCCGTCTAAAGCGGTGGCTGATGACATTTAGGCTGTCATATCTTTGTAATGGTACATGGGACCTAAGCGATACTTTAAGGCATAGATATCAAGACTAAATGAAGCTTTGCAAAAAAAAAAATTTCGATTGAAATTTGCGAAAAAAAGTTGAAAAAAATCGTACATCTCACCAAGTTACTTTTTAAACAATTTGTAAAATATTCGCAAAACATTTTTTTTTTTAGAATCGTGGAAAATATAAACTGATTTTAAATTTCATAAAAAAAATAGTGCTTTTACAGTTCCACCGTTTTGAAATTTGCACAATGAAAAAGGAATCTAAAATAAAATTTCAAAACGGTGTAACTTTATAGAAAAGCAATATTTTTATTAACCTGGTGAGGCGTACAATTTTATCAACTTTTCCCCGTAATTTCTAATTGCATTTTTTTTGCAAAACTTCTTCATTTAGTCTTTATAGTTATGCCTTAGGGTATCACTTGGGTCCCATGCTTCAATACTAAGATATGACATAGTCTAAATGTTACCAGCCGCCATTAGTCTAAAGGTGTCTACAAATATTTAGTACGGGATTTGAACATCTCTGACCAGAAGACTGTAGATGGTGTCATTGTCACTTCAGGTAGTCAAACCTGAAGAGGTGTCTAGTCTGGACGGATAGTAACCTGACATGCCGGTCTGAAAGAGTGTTGTGCTTCCTGGGCTAGGGAGATATTTCCAGGGCTTAACCCATTAAATCCCAAGCATCGAAAAATTCAAAAAACGAACATTTTTGTTTCTAAATATTTATTATGTTACACTTAAGAATACATTCCTCGTGTCAAAAAAAAATTAAAAAAATTAACGTATATAAAAAAAAATAGTGATGCGTAAACGAACCACTGGGAGGAACCATGAAATATTATTTTGAGGCACATAAGATATAACTAATAATTTTAACGAAAATATATCATAGAAAGTTTCAATCTTACATAAAATAACTAAGCATTAATTATTTTCTACATAGAACTTTACTTAATAAAAAAAACATTATAATATTTCATGGTGCGTGAACGCACCACTGGTAACACCCGGTTTCATTTTTGGTGATACTGTACAAAGCATGAAGTATGTAAATGTACATTACATTTATTACAAATGTAAATTATGTGGCTATGGCAAATTCTACACCTCCTTCGTGCTTTATTGGCATGAGAAATCATGAGGTGACCTGTATTATCATAACGCAGTTCATCTATAGCAGGAGCAAGATTCCTTTCAATTATTGTTTTATCAGTTTTTAAAAGTCGCAAGGCTACGTAAGATTTAAAATCTACCTGGGAAATTTTTTTCCATTGACATTATAAATTGTCCATGCGTTGACGACTAAGCTATCCAATGAATTACAAACTAAAGACCACCATTTTTTCCCAAATACTTGGCATCTATAATTAGCAATTCCGTTGTCGTGTAAATCTACCCCACCCATATATTTATTGTATTGGGCAATTACATAAGGTTGGGGTATCTGTACATCTCTTCGTTCTTTTCTATTATAGCGTTTAATATTTTGAACAGGAGCTACACTATAAACATTACTTGCCACCGTTACAACCGAATTATCGTGCCAACGGACAATAGAAACTTTTGATTCAGAATCATATGCTGAAATATGGGACTCGTGGTCTTTTTTTACCAAATGATTTACAATTTTCGGATGGACACTTATTTGTCCTATTTTCGCGGATAGTACCGGGGCAAAATAACCATTATTTTTTAAATGTACGAAGAGTTTGAATGACGAAAAAAAGTTGTCGAAAAAAATTTGATGATTCACTGGCTTATCCACAACAGAAAGTACTCATGACAACGTCACCGCTAAGACCAAGGCTAGAATGAGTTGTATCTATAAAATATAAAAATACGTAAATACGAGTAATACGAAATTCATCATTATTCTCCAAATCCGTAACGATCTCCTCCAGAGCCGCTTCTAATTTCCTTTGAGTCAAATACCTCGAAAACGGCATATTTTACTGATTTCAATTAAATATCACGTGTACTGCACAAGAAACAAACAAATACTAAACAACACACTAATGGGCGACTGTTTACGCTACATAGGCTGACTTGTCGAGGCTGGCAATAGCTTGGTTTTATTTCATAGATAAAACCAGTGGTCCGTTCACGCACCAGTAATAATAAAAATAAACCATAATCTATATTATATTTTAAATGTATTTTTTTCTACCATGTAATCTACATATTATAGACCTACCAAAAATGACAATACTTTCCAAAAATAAAATATTTTACTGTTTTAGATTCACCTCAACCTTTGACACAAAATTATGCAGCGTTTTCCTTGATTTTTGAGGTGTCATAAAAATTTTGTTTTAAAATAAAAATCAACAGTTCGTACGGTACTAAGTTCTCTAATACTGATAATAATAAAATTTATAAATGGATATGCAAAAATATTTACTGAATTTAACAAAAAAAATCATCAAATATGTGGTGCGTTAACGCACCATTGGGACAAAATGGGTTAATACTCTCACCCAGGCGTCTGCATATGGTGTCAGTTTGTCATTTCAACAGTCATGCCAGGAGGAGTGTTCTTAGCTTAAGGACTTGTTCAGCCGACGCACCAGATCGCTAGATACATTTGGTCCCGTCACAGAGGTTCAATTTTTTTTCATTTTTAATCTTGTTGCTTATAAATCGGCAGGTTGAGGCGAGCTTTGCTTATAATTTTTCTCACCGCATACTGGCATGACATTTTTTCTCATGTAGTATCAATTAACTATTGCCTTCCAATGGACAACTCCCCTACTCATTTTTTTCTAATTATATCTAATTAACACTGGCTTTATTTCTGCTTCTTTTTCGAGTGCTTATATGATAACCAGTTAGTAACTAATGTGTATATTGCTATTGTTTTTTTGTTATACATAGCCGATAATAAATCTTTTGTATATATTTTCTTAGATCCAACTAAATAAAACATTTTTGTAAAATTATTAGTGCCTTGTTTCTTACATCTAATTAATTTTTCTAGACCCCTGGATATAACCGGTTTTCACTGCTACTATCTGAGACCCTATTAACCACTAATAGGGAAAAGTGCTGTTCCTGCACTAAAAAGAGGAACTGGGAGAAAACACCAAAAACCGTAACACCGCCGCAATAAAAAAGTTTCCTTATAATTTTTTGATAAGATGTAACATCTTCGGGTTAAACTCATTTCAAGTTTATTCTCAATTCACTGTTAACTGAGAATCGTTTAAAAAATTATTACATGGCTTTGCATTTTTTCATTAATTTGGAACGAAGAATTGAAAACTATGGTTCAAAGTGTACACAACTTCCAACTTCTGATTTTCACACATCTCAATTATTTTTGGAGAAATGCGCCCTCTACCTGGAATTCTAAGCATTTTTAATTGTGTTTATATGACAGATCCATATTACTTTGGCGTATTAATTCTCCAATATACTCTATATATACATTTTTTTTTTAATTTAATATCATGATAGTTATTAGATGATTCTAAATTATTTTTTTTTACATTGTCTTGGTTTCTGGCTTGTCAAAACACAACAAAATTGTGGATTTATGGCCAATAAAGGTTTATCTATTTATCAAGATAGAGTATTAACGATTGTTTCATTAAGTCACTAAATATTTTGCCTATTTATATAATGAAATTTAAAATAATTTATGCAATGAAATTTTTTAAACAAGTTGTATTTAAGATACGGATAAATTTATTTATATCATTTTACGTACCCACGTTACGGAATGATGCCCCCATTACCACAGTTTTATATCCAAACTTCTTATAATAATTATAAATTTTTGTTACAGAAATTACTCCAGGATCTTCGTCACCTGAATATGACTTTGTGTCTGTGTTTGCTACATACCAGTCTAAGATCCGCCCTACAAATGGAGATATCAATGTTACACCTGCTTCAGCACAAGCTACAGCTTGTGCAAAATTAAACAACAATGTTAAATTGCAGTGTACATCATGTTTCGCTTCTAATATCCTAAAAAAAAGAGGTACATAAATAAATAAATTATACGAACTATTAATTCAAGATCTTACTTGGCAGCTTGTATTCCTTCCCATGTGGAAGCTAATTTTATCAAAATGCGGTCTTTTGATATACCTTGATCTTCGTAGAGTTGGATAATTTTCAAAGCTTTCGCTACACTTGCTTCCTTGTCAAATGACAACCTAAAAATGGTTAACAACCGTAATTTTTATGCTATTTTGATTTTTAAATTTACATTTAAATATAAACAATTCTCCATACAGATAAAGATTGCAATAGCACCAAACTTTTGGAATATTAAAAACACTGATGCGTAACTTATGAAATAAGTTTCCAATGACGAATTTAAATTTTACATACTATGGCAATTGTTAGTGAGGACAAGGCAGTTTTAGAACTTCTAGTGTAGTAGTATAAAGGCCGCCGGCAATTTATTCAAGCAAAGGAATTAAGGCTATTTGCCGAAAGTGATCGAATTTTCATTTCATTTAATTTTTAATAATATAAATTTGTTTGTACTATATTTCTATTTAAAAAGCAACAGCAAAATCTCTGCAATCCTTCTTAGTTGTAAGCATGTAGTAACTAGCTGATTATTTTCATGAAACATCTGAGTGCGTTTTCTTAATAAAAAACTAATTTGCATACAGTGAAATCAAAAGTTGCATGTTTCATGTAGAAAAATCAAAATTTAATTTTTTGCTTTCTCTACTGTAGCCCTAAATGTAATATAATAATAATAATAATACTTTATTCATCCAATAGATCATTTACATGATATAGGACAGGTACTCCCGTACCTCAAAACAATTTATACATGTTCACTAAATAAGAAGTCAGAAGTTACTTCAGAACAGATAATTATACACAAAACAAATATAAAATCTAAAATAACTTTACATATTAAAATGAGATTTATCGTATTGATAATAAAAGATTGTCATTAAAATTTTACTTTTAATAAAAGATTGTCACAAAAATTTTACTTTTAATTAAAAGTCGTCACTCATATATTCATCTAAAGAGTAGTAGCTTTTACTTCTTAGCTCAGATTTAATTTTAGTTTTAAACTCTCTATCACTGAGTTTTTTATATGAATTTGACAGTTTATTAAATACCTCTATAGCCAAAATTTTAGGACTTTTTTCATGTAAAGATAAACGATGACTTGGAATTTCTAAAGTGCCTACACATCTTGTGTTATAATTATGGTTGAAATTGAGCTTTTTTAGATTTTTTAGTACAAGTTAAATGCATCATGCTGGCGAATAAATGAATTAATAATAATATGCATCAATGCAGTGTCCAGAAGTTTAAGACCTGTCTTGGTCACGCTGACAGGAGTCTATAAAATTGTGTTACCTGGCGTCTACTTCTGTGGACACTCTGCCAGGTATAATCTTCAAAATTTCAATTCCAAATAGCACACACAGCATATCCATGGCATTTTCGAGTTTCTCCCCTGAGGAATTTCCAACTTTATTTCCATAATGAGCAGCTTTTTCTATTAAGGCTTTGTATTGAGGTAGGCTTGCTGCAGCCAAAATTAATGAGGGATTTGTTGTGGCATCTGTGGGTTTGTAATTTTTCATAGCTAAAAAAAAAACAAGGGTTCTTAATTACCCATGTGAGCAATGTCGATGTTATGTATTATTCTTCAACGTAATTTATTTTTGATGTAATAGTAGTTTTTTATTTGCACTGCAGATCAGGTCATTTATGATCTAGTTCAGTTATTTTCATCTCTGATTGGTTTAGAAAGTTTCTTTTAAAATGCCAAACCAATCAAAAACAAAAATTTACTGAACTGATCTGAAACATAATGCAAATAAAAAACTACTAATATACACATAAATTATTCTGTTATCATACTATAATGGACGGACTTTTACAGAAATAATCGAATTAAAACAATGAGTAATGTAACCATATAAGCTTTTTAAACTATTGACTTTGTGGAAAAATTAATAATAAATATATATTTTGTTGACGTCATCTACTCCGTATGTACATTTACGCATGAATTTGCAAAACTATTTTATAAGTTGGTGGTCCAATTTTCATCTGTGGTGGTGTCAAACGTCATCTTGACAGCTTAACCTCGAAATTGTCGTCTTATTCTCCACGATTTTATTTGTTCAACTTGACATCGCGTTGTAAAACTGCGAAATAATATTTTTCTATGATTTCTCAATAAATTTTATTCTGCATGAAATCTGCTTAATCATTTTAGTAGGGCAGAAAATATATTGTTTTTTTAAATGGTTTAAGTGTAAACCACTTCCCCGCCTATTTTTCAAAATAGGATATTAATAATAAAATGTTTGATTGAAAAATATATTTAAATATTATATTCTGAGAGCACAGGATTTTTTTTTGCAAATAGTAAAAGGTAAACTGAAGAAGGTAACAATTATCAGAATATACAATAAATCATGATTTATTTGCTCCTTGTTTAAGGAAAGTTTCTGTTCTATTTCCCCGCAATTGATGACTTGCTATTTCTGATACTAATTAGCGGGTTTGTGTGTTCTAGTGAAGTATATTTTATTATAAACATTAGTGGGTGATCGAAAAAAAATTAAAACTTATTTTGACAACTTCACTGCATTTTAAAATGACCAAAATTGATTTATAACTGCAATCAGTGCAATCATTCAAATATATTTTTTTGTTTTACTTTTATCAAATTATTTTTGCCCCGAATGTTTAAATTAAAAAAAAAATCTTATTTCAAGTTTCTACGAGAAAATTTTGCTGTACTATTCCCGAAAATTTTCCCCATGTTCTTCCCCGGGAATTTACCCATCAGTATTTCTGATCTATTTAGATTGATTTCATAAATAACTAATGAACAATAATATATACACCTATATACGACATAGAAATACTGTTAATACTATTATTATTATACTATTAAATACTTTTAGTATGTATTATACTATGATGTGGTAATATGATATTTAAAAAGTATTGTAAAAAAGTACCTAATCATAATCAATCTAATCTCATTTTATTAAAACATGACCTCAACAGGCTCAACATATGATATTATTTAG
The DNA here is from genome assembly GCA_029963845.1 of Rhamnusium bicolor. Classification (NCBI taxonomy): domain Eukaryota; kingdom Metazoa; phylum Arthropoda; class Insecta; order Coleoptera; family Cerambycidae; genus Rhamnusium; species Rhamnusium bicolor. The sequence goes on from JANEYF010000780.1 coordinate 474,408, forward strand.
GCAGGGGCGGCGCGTACCCAAGAAAAGTGAGGGGCCCAACATTTCAAATGAAACATATTTTTACATTTTATATTTTATTGTTCACGTATTTATATTTGTTTAATCACATAGTTTTAATGCTTTGACGTTATTTTTAAACAAATTTTATACAAATTAGTCATCAGGTTAATATTTTCTGTTGATATAAGGTGTCGAATTTAATATTTTAGATATTTACAGTAACAAGTTCTTGAAGTACGATTGTGACATTGTTTTTAATATTTTTATAAACATACGCAAAGAAAACTATCTATGCCTTTGTAGCTAATCCTTAGATAGATTTATTTGCAGAATTCCGAAACACTAACCGAAAAAAAAAAGTATCTGGAGACAAAAATTCGTTACTTTTCCCAGTAATACTACTAAAGTCTGTTCACATAAGCTTTGCAGCGTTAGTCAGGATAGGAAACAAAATGCGCGCTGATGATTGGTGCAGACGGCAGGCAGATACACACAAGTGCAAAGTTCTGATAGCGGTTAATTCAATTTTCATTGTTTATTTTATTTCATAGGTATCGCTAGAAGTAATTTAACTTATGTGTTGTGTAATGTTTACATATATTAAATTATTTACCTTTATTGATATTGCTGATTTTATAATAATAATCAGTAAGGTATTTAATCATTTAATGATTTACTGTTTTCTAAATTGTTTTTATTATACGAGGCGACTCAGTTTTAATAGCGAAAATTTTAAGTCGATAGGTCTCGACGAAATGAGGATTTTTGTTGTAGATATAACTTATTTCATCTGAACTTAGCACATAAAAAATTCTGGCACAGGAGCGCGTATTATATAAATATATTTTGTGCATTAATAATGCACCGCGTGCCTATGCTAGAGAACTATGTAAGACTGACGGTCGACAAAGGGTCGCTCTGCGAGACCAAGTAAACAGTTTTTTATGTGCTCATATGAATGAACAAGGTATAATATTGTGTATATTTTAATCACTTCTTTACACAGTTAATACTAAATGCTCCAAATGCAGCATAAAGATAGAGATAAACATAACATTGTTTAAAGCAGAAGCATGAAAATTGTGCAGCAAAAAGTGGGCCCGCTCTAAAGCAGGTAGAATTTAAAATTGTTTTATTTTCTGATATTGTTTCTTAGGGTACACAAAATAAAAAGTAACGGAAATTTTTAAGACGTGTGGCTTTCTTATAGGTAAATCGAAATTTTTTATTAAATTAGGATGTTCTTATTTCGGCGTAACCAGTCATTTTAGTTCCTTATTCAAAACTTTAAATATATGTCAATTTTATTTTTGTTTCTTTCCACTACTAACCAATAAAAGGCATTTCTTGTTATTGTAAATAAATTACGTATGTACACTGGTGAAATATTTTTCCACTGATTCAATAAACCTAAAAGGCATTTATCTTAATTCTAATGCCTTGAATTATTTTTTACGCTTGGTAATAAATAAGTAACCTACAATGATATATTTATTACGCCTGGAAATAAACAATTTATACACTCGCTACTTTGCCCATTGTAAATCGGGCTTAATAAGTCCAACCCACCACTGTAAAGCTTAGGTGAACAGACTTTGTACTACTACTTGGTAGTGTAATTTTTTTTTGTCACTTTTGAATGATGTATATGCTGCTACCCCTGCCTCTTAAGCATTCGAAATAAATTTTGGTTTGGGAATCATCTGCTGAATTTTCTCAATGTACTTAAGTATCACCGTATATACTCGTTTAGACGATATATTTTTTTTTAATTTTTAAACTGCCGTCACAAACCGTAGGTATAGAATTACATACCTATGTCACTGTTACCAAATTATAAGGTTTTTGTTTTGAAACTTTTCAGCGTGTGGTCATATATTTTGCATCGATCCATTCCATATTTAGATTACACAGCAGATGTAAACAATTAAATACGTATATTTGGTATAAACAAGGTTAACTGCTGAATTAATTTATATACGGGATGGGAAAGATTTTAATCGGGAAACTTAGAGAACTGATAAAAACACGCCAAAATAATATAACATGGATTTGTCATATAAACTTATAGCTAAAAATGCTTATTTTCGAGATAGAGGGCGTTGAAGTTTTAATTTATTGTCAATTTTTCCCACATTTCTCTGTAAATAACTGAGATATTGTTATACATTTTTGTGAGGGGAATGTTGCCTTCATTAGTATACTTTGTACCATAGTTTTCATCTTTCCATTCCCATCAGAGGCATAATGTTGAAGATATTTTATAAAAAAAAAAGTACGCCACTGACCTGAGCTATTTTCTCTTTCTTTTTTTAACATCTACTATCAAGCACAAAAAAAGTTTTCTTTTAATAGGCTGCAACGTTAAAAATATATACTTACTACTTTTGAATTATTTAGTTGAATTAGGAATTAATTCCATGAAACATGTACCTACTAACAACAACAACATAACTATTTATTTTATAATTTAAGCAATAAAAAACAGGATAAGAAAAACATTAAAATAATTCTTCAAAATGCCACCCACCAACTTCTATACATTTTTGACAATATTGCACTAGTGACTGCAGAGAGGCAGGGCAGGCAGATATGCTCTTGATTTTGCTCTATTAATTATTCTCTAGTCAGAAGTGAAGTGGTGTAGCATATATTTTGTCCTTAAAATAAAGTCATGGATAGTAATCTAGTAGATACAAAACCGGTAACCTGGACGACCAAGTCCTCATGCATCGACCCCTTCTCAGGAATGTTTCCGAGGCGATTTGGGTAATTGTATATTTTTTAATCAATTTTATTTTTTGATGCATTGTTTTGCATAGTAATTTATACCTACACCTATTAGGAATATTTAAACTTTTTTTCTTTGAACTAATAAATGCTTCCACACTCCTCAATCCTCTTTCAAATTTTAATTGCATCGTACAGGTAAATATTATAAGAAAATTCTTAAATTAATACCACTGCTTACTGAATCTAATCTACTGATAGTATTTTCATTTTAAATACAAAATTGCATGAGGAAAAATTCAAAACCATGTAAATAATTTATAGTGCTGTCAATATGGTGTAAAAATTCCCTTGACCTGGGCAAAATTGCAACACAAATGATTCTTTTTGCATTCTATTGTGAAAAGTGTCTATTTTAACATATTCAAAATCCCCATTAATCCTGGCGCAGGAAATCAGTCAAAATCCAAGATGGCGGCTGAATTTTGTATTTTTCATTACAAAATTTATAACTGTGTATAACTTTGTGTTTATAAGGTGTAACTTGGCAAAAATGTTTAAAATACAAAGATAAAAGCATAAAATAGGTATTGAATAGGTAAGATAGGTATTGAATCACTCAAATTGCCTATTATACATTAGAGAAAACTTTATTACACATTAGACTTACAAGAACAAAAAACCATTATTTTAAAGTATGGGTTATTTTCCTTTATTGAACAAAAATTAAAATGATTTGGCTGTTTTTTCACAATTCATCATAATCTTCATCTCTACTTTCCATTTCTTCATCTTCTATTTGCTGCGGACTATTTTCACAATTTGTTTCTTGACACTGACCACATGAACTGGTACATCCCAAACCATTCTTTTGGCAACTACATTTCATGGCACCACAGCCGGTTTTGCAGTTACATCTTACTATGCGTAATATACTTTCAGGTGCTGGTGGCAAGTCCATTTTTTTCGGTACATACATATTATCATGTATACTCCATCTCCACTCTGTTGGGTTCAAGCCTTCTTGCATTTGCTTCCATATACAAATTTGCAAATATGCACGGAGGCTATGATACTTGACAGCTGATTCCGTTGGGGGAAGGTTCTGTGGCTGAACGAAACATTTTGCCTTCGATACTTTAATAGTTCTATACCTAAGTGTATTTAGTGTATCATCTGGATTTCCACCAAAAAATACACCATTATCTTCTTTCCAAATTATTCAACCTGACTGGGATTAAGGTTTGTTGTGCTGAACGATAGTGCAAGTTCACGAAAGTATTGATCAACAACACGTTTGAAAACTGATTGCTTTCCAATATGGAATCTGGAGGTGCTGTCACATCCTGTATACGAATGTATAAAGAATATACTGTTCGCTAAGTCATTTCCGAGCGAATATCTAATGGCATTGATATCATAAATGTTATTCTGTTTGGAAGGTTTTTTATCACTTCTGAAAAACAGCTTGTGGTATGCTTGATTACACCAATAAATCAGCAATACCAATAGGTCAGTGTCTTCTCCTATCACTGTTGCATTTTTAATTTTTGAAGATTCCACTGCAGTTTTAACAATGTCAACATCAGTATCATCAACTGCATGAATTACTGAACATCCCCGTTGTTGTATTTCTTCAGCGATTAGAGTAATTATTTTCTGCTTGTTTCCCTTATTAGTGAGAAACATTTCCTTACTTCCTGTGAATGTTATATCTGGCGTGAAGTTCACGGAGGGGAAAATTGTATTTGTTCGGCGATTATGGGTCATGTCTTTTATTGTGTATTCTGATGTATACGTATACATTTTTTTCCAAAATGGTGGCCTTTAAATATTTGAAAACTAAATATCTAATTATTTAAATGAACGCCATTTTGAAAAAGAAATTAAGTAAAGTCAATGGTTATTTTTTTTATACTTTTATCTTTGTATTTTAAACATTTTTGCCAAGTTATACATTATAAATACAAAGTTATACAAAGTTATAAATTTTTTAATAAAAAAAAAAATTCAGCCGCCATCTTGGATTTTCACAGACTTCCTGAGCCGGCATTAATGGTGATTTTGAATATGTTAAAAAAGACACTTCACACAGTATAATGCAAAAAGAATCATTTGTGTTGCAATTTTGCCCAGGTCATAATTTATTTTTACTGCACTATTAAACGATTTTCAATTAACAGCTAATTGATGATAAATAATAAGTATGGCATGAATGATTTTGAAATGAGTTTGCATCGTATGAAAACATTACAAGAAAACTTTTTTTGTGTATTGATGATAAAATATGTCGAAAAGGAAAGAAAAAATAAGCTGAAGTCAGTGGCGTACCGTTTTTTGCGAATAATATCCTCGACACTCCTCACAGTCACGCCTCTGGTTGGAATGGAGAGATGAAAACTGCGAAGTGTATAGTTTTTTTAATCTCATTGTAAACAGTCCATCTGAACCGCTGCTACCAGATAATCTCATTACAAAACCTGTTTACTTACGATGGAATAACACGGAAATCGTTCGTTATATCCAAGCACGATTTTCGCGTTATTCCATCACAGACAGCCTGAGATTACCTGGTAGCAACGATTCATATGGACTGTTTACACTGAAACTGGAAAAACTATACCAACGCAACATTCACATTACGAATTTCATAACATAACAACGAATTAGTTATTACTTCCGGAGAAATGTGGGAAAAACTAAATAAAATTTCAACGCCTTCTTATTTAAAAAACTAAACCTTTTAGCTATAAGTTTATATGACAAATCCATATTGTTTTGGCATATTCTATCAATTCTTTAAGTTTCCCGATTAAAATCTGGCGCATCCTGTATTATTTCTATGGGAATTATAGTATCTTGTATGCTAGATCACAGAAGGGCTAGTTTCAAATTCAAAATAACATAGGTACATAGTATATCTCTCAGATTTACATAAATAAGGAAAAAATATATTAACAATATGACACTTGTGACTAGACAGAGGACAATTTCCGTAAATGCCGTGACCGGCTCCCCGATCCGCCTGCCTTTACCATAGGAAAGAAGAGTAGCTGTGTGCGTGCGCAGTGAGTTCTGGACCGTATTCCCTAGAGAAGGCAAGTGGGTATGCACCGCCGATGAATAAAACACAGGAGCAAATATCGTGAGGTACATTCGCTTGCACCCGTGGATGCAATCAAAATTTTTAAATATAACGATTTTTCTTAATCGGTGCGTCATACTCATAACCTCAAAAATTATTTATTTTATCATATAATGTTGTGTTAAGAGAACATTAAAATTAACAAAATTATAACATAAAATTGAGAAATTTGAATTCTGTAGTGAAAAATGACAAAAACAAGAGATATGGGAGGCAACTTTTTAATTTCATTTGAGAAACATAAAGACTGAAATCGGTGTGAAGGTGCAAAAATAACTGCCTAGTATATATCCCATCTCTAAAGTGTTTTGAAAGTTTTAGAGATTATTTTAGAAATTATTAATATTATGCGTATTTTAAGTGCTATTCAGAACACACCTCCACAGTTAATATGTAGTAAACGGGTATTGCAAACCAATGCTCAAACAGTTAAGGAAGTGTAAATGCTTTGTGTAATATTGGTGTTAGAAGTTAAAATATGTTACTGCTTGTATCAGACCAGCGACATATGCACTGTGTTCCAAGACATATGCAACAAATAGAGGTGAGTAACTCGCGAGTGTGTTAACTCGAGGAGTCGATTCAGTCAAATGGGTCACTGTGCTGGCTGACTCGATTTTATTTGCATAACTCTTGACTTCTTTGAAATAAACCTTGCTCGCAGTTTTACTTCTTGCTCATATCTTGGCTCGTAGAGAATTGAACGAGTCGATTTCAATCAGCAGTCGGGAATGGAATGGATCTTGTATTCATCCACGTCGGAGTCGGTTGGCTCTTATAACGTGTGAGGCGAGCAGCTGGGCTGGCCACAGCCGCACAGTACTTCGCGTGAATTCTAAAAAGATTCAACTCTTTTTGAGTCAGATCATTGAGTCAACACTTCAATGGGAGTAAGAGTCAATGAGTTAACTGATTAAATAGAGTCACTTTGCCCATCTCAACAAGAGTGTAATGGACAAAAAAATTTCGAATTTTGCAATGGCACTTCGACAATCAGTCCTGCTGAGTGTAAAACTATGATATATCAGAAGTGAGTTGATTTGATGCTATACAGGTGTTTTATAGGTCAATTTATAAAAATCGTCACAATAGTGCTTTTATTTTTCAATATATCGTCACCTCAATATTACAAGGTTGTATGTGGTGTGGCGAATCTTTTGCTACTTTCTAATAGATCGCAGCACCTCTGTACCGAATTTTATTGTTTAAAGAACAAAGGTACATGTGAACATATTACACAAGTTGATTAACATGGTTACATGTTTTAATATACAACTTTCTTTTCTAATATTGAGATATTTTTAAAGTAAGACAGTTGTTGTAATGTTATCAGTGTTATCACATACAACTGTGAGATATTACAACTGCCACTATCAGCCATCATTATATCGTAAAGTACACAACATCGCACAGTCAGACCGAATTCATTACCATCAACATAAAGCATGCTATGGCTAAAAGACAAGGGACTGCAAATTTGGCAGTATATTTGCCTGAACCAAAACCAGTTAATAACATCAATAAATTGCCCGATCACAAAGTTAGTGCAATCCTTTCAATGTATCGTTGGATGCCCACTGTTGACAATTATTCAATTCAAGAAAACAAAAATGGGGTAACTATTGAAAAGGCTGGAAAAAAGCCAATTAGACTTTACTTTTATTAATATTATATAGTTTATTTAAATATTGTTATGTATTCTAGAACAAATAAAAAGAGTTTCCAATAATACTTCTTTTTTTTTTAATGTGGTGTAGAAAATCTAAGTTGTATATAGCAAAACAAATATCACTGGTGGGAGAGCAAGTTGTATGTATTTTTTTTTTATTGATTAAAATAGCTGCGTCGAATTTGAAGATAAAAATTACGACAATTACACGATCGAGTAATTTTAACACATTGAGTGAACTGAGAATATAAAATAAAAAGCTGCTTTTAACTTTGTAACACCCCTAAACTTTTAAAGTCAAATTTCTCAAAACTGCGGTGAGCGCCCATAGAACTTTGTATTGATGTGAAAACTCTATTAAAAAAGTTGTGCCTACTTAACAAATTTTAGGAATATAAACTTACTTTGTTGGAACTGCCACTTTTTTACTAGTAGTCAACTTTTTGTTGAAAATAAGATGTTAAGAACAAAAGTTAATCAAAATACTAATTTATTTCAGAAAATATATTTATCATTTCAGAGCACTGTCAACTTACAAAAATGATTTTTAAAAATTCAAAATAATATATTTATTGAAAAAAAGGGTCAGTTTCAACAAAGCAAATTTATATTTCTGAAATTTAGTAAGAAAGCACAAATTGCATTCTAAACAACTTAATTTGTTGGAATTGGAATTTTTTCATAGCTTGAAAAATAAAGGTAGTTTATTAGTGCCGATTTTTATAAATTTACTTATACCCTGTATAACACTGATCAACTTATTTTTGATATATCTTAATTTTATATCAAGCAGGACTGAATCCCCAAGTGCCATTCCAGAATTCGACAATTTGTTGTTCATTACATCTATTCTGAGACACAGTGTATGTGTAAAGTAGCCAGGCCTTTATAGTTTATACGAGCACAATTGAAATCGTATAAAAACTAAAAGCCAGCAAAAACAGTCGGCATCTCTTTATTGTACATACCTATACAATAATATAAAGAATAAAGAGATGCCGACTGTTTTTGCTGGCTTTTAGTTTTTATACGATTTCAATTGTGCTCGTATAAACTATACGATAAATGCAACCCAATAATATGACTCATGTAACTTGTCTGACCCATGCCTCGCAATCTATGCCTGAAATGCCTTGAACCTGTTCTGTGCCTTGAACGCGGTACAGGAGATTTCATGAAATGTTAACACTCGAGGTAAAGTTTATTTCAAACTTATTTGCAACACAAAAAACGTCGTGAAATAAATTTTTATATAATGTGTATTTTAATTGTTCCATATACAAATGATTATTGTTTCTTAAACCATGTGCTGGCCCTGCATGCACGGAAATTGTCCGCTGCCTACTTATGACAGCCAATATGAGAAATATCTCCGTCTCCACACTTGCAATTATTTTGACACTACGATGGTACGATGACTATATTATGCATATTTTGTACCTATTATTATTATCATTATTATTAACAGTAATGTAAATGAACAATTAACACGTTTCAATATATTACGCAACACGATAATTCTGTTGATAAGTGTTTCAATGGAATAAACAAAATCTTGATTTAATAAATTAATAATATAAGGTCAAACCGGTCATATACCGTAAACGGTAAACTAAAATAAGCAATCGTACCTAACTAAGCTAAATGAAAGTTATACAGTTAACAGAATTGTACCTTGGATAATACCACTTTACCATATTCATTAATAGGTATACATATCAATTTTTGCACATTTATTAAGTTACAAAATGTGCGTAGCTTGCAAACAATAAATGAAATATAAATACTATATTAAATAAAAATCAAATTAAACCCTGTATCTAATGTTTTTTTAAGTGAAATTAAAGGGAAAATTAAATTACTTACCCTCAAAATCGCCGGTGTCGGCGACTACGGTTGTAAGGGCCTTCAACTGGTCCAATGAGTTCTCCATCTTACTCTTCTTTGACTGCGGCTCAGACATCGTAAAATCGCATTTATTTATAAAATTTTTGTAGATAAAATTATGTCAACAATTGCAATCAGTTTTTAGTGACCTATAGCCAGACCCAGTGGTGTGACCGTGTCGCAACACAAATGAATGACAGAATGATACGCGTTTTTAGATTCCAGAACGAAAAGGTTATCTGATTACTTTCACGTCTAATCTATACACATTACAGAAACCAATAAAATCGAAAGCCTACACCGCTGAAATTGAAAACAGCCAATCGGAGGTTATGCTATGGAATTTTACAGAATAGAATGGCGTGCGAAAGGGGTACAACTAGGAAAATCCATAATTATTGCAGTGAGATTTATTTATTTTTTATGTAGGAGTGCAATACATGAATACAAGACATGATATAAGAATGCGGAAAAACAATCAATATGTAACATATACCGACAAAGTAAATAAATAAATAGCATTGCCTTGATACATAGGTAGTCCTAATCCTTCGTTAAGGATTATAACAACCATTGTTTAAAAATATACTAAAGGGTGTGTCAATATGAAGTTTCATTTTGAAGTGCTCGCCATTTCTATTATCAATTTTTTCTTGCATGAATTAGAAGATTTTGCAGTACCTACGTTGGCGTACTTTGCTTTTTAAAAGACCCCAAAGAACGAAGTTTAAGGGCGTTAGGTTATAATGCACACGTAACCTGCGAAACGTCTCGTATCACTTTCCCCATTTTGATAATGGGTTTTTACCTCAGATTAATATAAAGATAAGAAAACTCATGAGATACGCTGATTATGTTCTGTGCTGATTATGATTATTATGATTATGACCTATACAAAGAATTTGCATGGTTACATATCAACGTATCCAAAACAAACCAGGGGCGGCTCCAGGCTTCAGCGTTTATTTTCATGCTTTTGCATAACTTAAAACTTAATAGGTATACAAAATTTGTTTACTTGAGTAATGTATTTTCAGTGCTATTGTGCTGTTATTTTAATCCCTGTTGTTTATAAGTGATGTGACAAACTTTAGATTTGTGTTATTGGGTACTGACTAATAATCGATTTTTAGTTATAAAGATTTATTTAGTAAATATATTTATTGAGAAACAATGAATAATAAATGTGTAGTGTACGGCCAAAGAGGAAACCAATGGGGTTGTTTATCTTTTCACAAGTAAGTAAATAAAACAGTCAGCGTCGGCATAATGCGTGAATGCGACAGTGTGAAAGCTCAAAAATAACTAAAATTAATATTAGCTTTAAAAAAATATAGAAAACAACATTTGATTTAATTAGAACACCCTGGTGGAAATAGTTTCTACCAATAATCTAATTTAGTCTTGCAGTGTTCTGAAAAACAATTCCAGAAGAATGAGTAAGTCTAAAAAATTCTGAAACATTCTGAAAAAGTATGAAAAGATCTATGTAAAACTTACTAATCATTTTAAAGACTGCATTTTTACAAGTTTTTGGACTCTTCTAGAATACTTTTTCAGAATTAATCAGATCTTTCATGAAAATTTAGCTAAAGTAAAAAGTAAGACTTTTTCAGAGTTAATCAGTAAAATTTAAAACATTTCAGATTTTCGAAAAATTATTTACTGTAGGTTTTATCATATTTATTACTTCTCGTAAGGAATATAAAAACTTGATAGGAGGAGGGTTATTAGTAAAAAAAATATTAATGTTTATATTCTATACATTTTTAAATTTTATTTACAGATTTTTTTTAATAATTAATTATATACGGTTAAAATATACGAACTGTTTTTATTAAATAATTACAAGGCGATAATTATTATTATTATAATATATATAATACAAAGAAATACTTACAAATAAATATATAATACAAAATATTTCAAAAACATTTAGGAAATACTTAATATAATACATATAATTCAAATTATTTCAAAAACATTTAAGGAATACACTTAATAAAATGTTATATAATACAAGTGATTTTAAGAAATATTAACGAAATACTTTTAAGATAAATATAATATAAACTATTTCGAGAATATTTAATTAATACTAATAATAAATATATATAGTACAAAATATTTCAAAAACATTTAAGAAATACACGTAATAAAACATACAATATTAATACACAATTTATTCTAAAACCATAAGTCTATCGCGTCTAGCACAGACTATACAGAGGTTCTCTGTGGCGTCTAGTCAGTCATAATCAGGGGTTCTGATTGGCCATCCTAAATCGAATGATGCATTGTTGCGCATGCCATCACCCCACTTTCAATTTCACTTCTACGTTCCACGTATGATGCCAACTTTATCTATGATGACAACAGCTAATGTAGAAGAGGTGCCTTTTGTGTTCGTTTATAAAATAATAGTGTAGTGTTGATTGTTAGGATTATATCGATATAAACAAAAGCACGTATGTCCAATCGAAAATATTGTAAAAAGTACAGATATATCCGGAGTTATGTGAACATTAATAATAATGCATGCCCACTTGTTTTACCAGCAACGGCTTTGGCGGTGCAAGATTTGGAATTTTTGGAAATGAAATGAATGCTGCTACTAATGATAGAAATCAAGAATGCTCTGTGCATCATGATCCAAACGATCCAACTTTATCTGAAATACTTTGTATTATATATATATATATATATATATATATATATTATAATAATAATAATTATCGTCTTGTAATTATTTAATAAAAACAGTTTGTATATTTTAACCGTATATAATTAATTATCAAAAACTATCTGTAAATAAAATTTAAAAATGTATAGAATATAAACATTAATATTTTTTTACTAATAACCCTCCTCCTATCAAGTTTTTATATTCCTTACGAGAAGTAATAAATATGATAAAACCTACAGTAAATAATTTTTCGAAAATCTGAAATGTTTTAAATTTTACTGATTAACTCTGAAAAAGTCTTACTTTTACTTTAGCTAAATTTTCATGAAAGATCTGATTAATTCTGAAAAAGTATTCTAGAAGAGTCCAAAAACTTGTAAAAATGCAGTCTTTAAAATGATTAGTAAGTTTTACATAGATCTTTTCATACTTTTTCAGAATGTTTCAGAATTTTTTAGACTTACTCATTCTTCTGGAATTGTCTTTCAGAACACTGCAAGACTAAATTAGATTATTGGCAGAAACTATTTCCACCAGGGCAGTAAAAAATCCACATTTTATTAAAAAAAGATACTTATACAAAAATATTTATTTTAACTTGAATGGAAAGGTCATTCTTAAGGTAACTTACAAACTGTAGATGTTTTAAAGTCTGTTGATCCGGCATAGATCGGGTTTCTCCGTGCTATGTAAATGATTCTGACCAATAGGAAAAAACTAGCGATCATTACGTATCTCGCGTGGAATGTAGATAAATCGAACAACTTTTTATGTTTTGTTACTCATCTACAACTATTATTAATCTGAGGTTTTTAATAAATAAGTAAACGTTCTTCAAGCGAATAGCGTTGCATTATTAAAATGGCAACAGGTCTGTTCTTTTCGTCGGTACTTCTTACACTTTTCAGGGTTAACGACCAATAGAGGAAACTCAGATTTGAAATTGACCAATCACAGTGAATTTTCAGCTGCACATAAACTAAAGTATAGACGAAAAAGAACGGACCTAATGCTTCGTGATGAATGATAGCTTTCAAACTGTATGCTTGACAACAGAAATGGCAGCATTTCAAAAGGCAACCTCTTATAGAAACACGGACATGTAAAAGCTACATTTTTTTCATAAACTGAAATTTAAAAGTTTAAATTTAGTCTACTAGACTTAATTTGTTATACCGACTAAGTTTAGTAAAGTATTTTAATTTCTGTTTTAAAAAAATATTTTTTAATTTTTGTTTGGGTAAAATGCGTTGATATTTACTACATGGTTGAGTAACTCGCATATTTAACCAATGGTTTAATACATAAATTTGTCACCACTCGCTGTCGAAAACAGTTAAATTTACAGCTGTTTTTTTTTGTTTCTTATATCTTGTATTGGACTATACCTATTTAACTTTATTGTAACTGTAGAAATATTAAATGCAACTAGTTTTTAACGGTACATTGACTTACCTATTATTATGTAGATAAAAACACTGGTTTATGGTACATTATATAAGAACTATTTTACCTTTACTCTAAAAAAACTGTAATTTAGTGTGTCAGCATGGAAAATTAATAATTCACACTGTTGACAAAATTGTCATTTAAAAATGTCAAAGAAAAAAGATTTGGAAAAATATTTCAAAATATAAGGGAAACAGAAGTTAAGTGATACTTTTTGACATTCATGTAACTATATGTTCGTGTTTAAATTTTAGTTAACAAGAATAAAATATGGAATTATCTCATTAATGTTACAAATAATTTAACAGTCTCACGGGTTACCTAACTATTAATAAATTAAAGTGGTTTTTATGAATGTCCTCAAGTAAAACAAATTATAATTAGAAAATGCTAAAGAATGCTCAGGTATGTACCTATATATTAATCATTTTAAAGCCACTCTTAAATCTCAAAACGTGCACTTTCCAACACAATGATAGGAGCCAGCCATTATTTATTCACGCGCACGGGGCTTTTAGTATTACTTACGCATATCCACGTACGGACAAGGAAGAATTTGATGCTACTCACCTGTAAGTTCATGAAATATATTTTCTTCACACAAGCTCTTAATTATTTTTGTGTAACAGTCTCACACCCATAATTAAAAACGTTATAATTATATTTCTTGCATATTATGGAATAGATTTATACATTATTTACTAATAATTGGTTGTCATTTATATACTTCGAAATGTCTAATACCGGTGTAAACAGCAGCTCGCAGAGCTCCGCATTTATCAATTACAATTGTAAAAATAAACCTTTCATTCACTATATCTGAGTGAAGTGTCTTAACATAACTCATAAGAGTTGCCTATCAAAGAACAAAAGCAAAATTAAACTTTTAAAACAAAATAAAATCATTTGCTGTGAATCGGCCGACGGCAGTTATTTAGAAAATGACGACGAGAAATCCTTTCTGGAAAAAACGATTAACGATCTCACTGAGGACAGTGAGATGAAAAATAAATACATTATGAAGTTGAAACGGGAAAAAACACTGTTTATGCAAGAAGCGATCAATGCAGAGGATGAATTAAATAATTTAATAAAAAGTCAAGAAAAAATTATCACGGAACTAAAAGAACAAATTAGTGAGTTGAAAAAATACAAGGAAACAGCAAAGAAGTCAACAAAGAACATTGGTATACAAACACAAAAAAATGTAAAAAACATTTCTACTGCTACAGACTTAAGAATGGGTGATTTGACAAGATGTGATAAAATATGTATATCCGAGACAAATATACGGGATGGAACAACTACGAACAGGCATGTGGAAAATTCATTAACAAGCAAAACAAACTACAGTAAGTCTATCATAATCAATAATATTAACTCTAACTACAATAAGAAAATAAAAAATCAAACTAACGCCTCTGGCAAAGGGCAGATCAGTAATCCAAACAACAGACTACTGATTTTGAGCGATGGTGAAAGTCATAAAAGAATTAATCAGTTTAAAAATGCGTTTCGAACAAATTATTTTAATTGTCTAACTTTTAAAAAATCCGGCGCCCTGTTTAATCAAGTCACCAGTGACATCAACAATCTTGCCAAAGACTTTACCCTGTGCGACTACATTTTAATTTCGGCTGGTGCACATGACTTTTATAATCACAAATATCCAACTTTTAGATATATAAGTGATATGGTGCACTCATGCCCTAATACTAATTTTATTTTCGTTTCTGTGACACGTACCAAATATAATAGGAATCTTAACAAAAGAATTGATAAATTTAATTATGCACTAGAAAAATTTACACACAAACTTGATTTTTATAATGAGGGTTCTTTTTATTATTTGGATGTAAACACCTCGCAAGCAACTGCTGCAGCTAATGATATTGCAGAAAATAAGGGTGTAAAAAAAAATCAAAACTTAAAACATATTACACTCTCAGTAGAGAAAGAGTTGGTAGATGAGTCTTTGAATATTCTGGAAATTCTGGATGAAGAAGACACATCGATTGTGGAAGAAACAATGACTATGCAAAATATCAGAGAATCTGGAAATGGTGAACAGTTTTTTCTGTGCTCTGAATAACTTAAATATCATACACCAAAACATTCAGTGCTTATCTAATAAAATTCTTGACTTAGATAATGTTTTATGTGATGACTATAACTGTGATATATTTCTGCTTTCGGAACATTGGCAAAATGATGAACAATTAAATGCTATAAAATTGAGCAATTTTACTTTAATCGACTCCTTTTGTCGGAAAAATATTAAGCATGGTGGTGTCGCCATATACTTAAACAAAGAGTTTAGCTCAAATTTTAGTATTTATACTGTTGGTGAATTTTGCGAAGAAGGTGTTAGAGAATGCTGCTGTGTAGAACTTATACAATATAATATTTTAGTCCTTGCAATGTATAGGCCTCCTTCTGGAGATTTTAAATTATTTTTAAATCTATGTAATGGTCTACTTAACAAACTGTTTAATATGGGTAAAACAATTATTATAGGTGGGGATTTTAACATAAATTTTTTAAGTCATACCACGAATTTAATACTTTTCAGAGATCTTCTGTTCTGTTTCGATCTCCATATTACTGTTAACTCGCCAACAAGAGTGACCCCCACCTCTAGCTCGTGCTTAGACAATTTTCTCATCACCTCAAATATTTCTAATTTTAGATCTTGTGTTGTTGATTTATTTTTGTCTGACCATTTGTCACAAATTTTCTCAGTTAAGGTGGAAAAACAAATCAAAAAAGAAAATAAATATGTATACCGCAGAAATTTTAGTATGGAAAACACCAGTCGTTTTCTTAACTATCTACAAAATCAACATTGGCAAGATGTGCTTACCCAAAGTTGCCCTAATAACGCTTTAGATAAATTTTACGATATAATTTTGCACAATTTTGATTTAAGTTTTCCAATAAAACGGTTTAGCACTAACAAAAGAAAATGTAACGTAAATAAATACGTTACACCTGAACTAACTCAGCTTAGAAATCAGGTTACTATGTATAACGACCTTGCAAAGGTAAATAGAGCTTACAAGGATCTTAGTGTTCACTTAAATAACTTATATCGTCATAAATTAGAGTCTGCTAAAAAGGCATACAACGATCAAGTAATTCGTCTTTCAGACAACAAAACAAAGTCTATGTGGAATATAATAAAAACTTTACAAGGATCAAGCACAGTTACAAAGGAAATAAGTATTGAGAAAGACGGAAACAAGGTCCCCATTGAGAAAGTAGCCAATAACTTTAATTATCATTTTTCGAATACCACTAATAATAATACAACACGTGATTTTAACTTCTTAGAATCTAATGTAACTAATATTAACAAATCTTTGTTTTTGTCTCCAGTTTCCGTAGCTGATGTTGAATCACTTATAAATAAACTGAAGTCCTCAAACTCCAGCGGGCACGACAATGTGTCTAATAATTTAATTAAAAAATGCAAATATTTGATTAGCTC
Source organism: Rhamnusium bicolor (assembly GCA_029963845.1). Taxonomy (NCBI): domain Eukaryota; kingdom Metazoa; phylum Arthropoda; class Insecta; order Coleoptera; family Cerambycidae; genus Rhamnusium; species Rhamnusium bicolor. The sequence continues at coordinate 491,464 of JANEYF010000780.1, forward strand.
TCCGCTGGCTTATATAATCAATCTATCCATAGAAAAAGGTATTTTTTCCCAGCAAATTTAAATTGGCAATAGTGAGTCCTCTATATAAAAAGGGAGATCCAAATGACTACAACAACTACAGGGCTATCAGTTTACTCTGTAGTTTTTCAAAACTTTTGGAACTCCATCTTAAGGACCAGTTATCAGGTTTTTTACACAAAAATATGTTGCTTTCACCATCACAACATGGTTTCACTGCTAATAAGAGCACTGAGTCTGCCCTATGTGATTTTCATTACAAAATCATAAATGCTTTGGACAATCATAAACATGTTGTAGGCCTTTTTGTCGATTTTTCTAGAGCGTTTGATCTTGTTGATCATCAGTTGCTGAAAGCTAAACTTGCACTTTATGGTGTTCGTGGAAATGCTCTTCAAATATTTACGTCTTATCTGGAGAATAGAACGCAAATTGTAAGAATGTCGAGGGAAGTGCAGAGCAATACTTGTGACATTAGAGAAGGTGTTCCTCAAGGCTCAATTTTGGGACCCCTCTTGTATATATTATTTGCCAATGACCTAATCAGTTTCTTAGAGAAAATTCCAAACGTTCATGTGGTCTGTTATGCCGACGATACCAACATTTTAGTTATAGAGAACGATTTAACTGAAGCTAAAGTGACAACGGAAATAGTTTATGAAAAAATAATATGCTGGGCCCAAAAAAACAAACTAAATTTAAACAAGAGTAAGACTGTCTCTACTCAATTTTCATTAAATAGTAATTCTGAGATTTTAACACTTTTTGAAGGCACCGACTACGTTACAAAAACTTGTGTTTCTAATAAACTATTAGGTGTTACTTTTGATAGTCATATGCAATGGACTCAGCACATTGATAATTTATGTATTAAATTAAGGACAAGTTGCTATGCCCTAAAATTTACGTCTAAGCACTGTAGCCAGGAGGTCCTCATGACTCTCTATTATGCCGGTTTTCACTCTCATCTGAGGTATGGAATTGTGAACTGGGGTAATACTAGTAATGTTAATAGAGTTTTTATATTACAGAAATATGCAGTTCGAATTTTAGCAAATTTGAATTACAGAGAGACTTGTCGAAATGCCTTTAAAAACTTAAAAATTCTAACAGTTCCTTGCTTGTATATTTTTGAGGTATGTTCATATATTTTCAAACATAATAGCTTTTTTTCAAGGAATCAAATATGTCATTTATATGAAACCAGAGCCAAAGGTATATTACGTCCTGATCTCCACAGAACTAGTATGTACCAGAAAAGTTTTCTCTATCAAGGATGTAAATTTTATAATGCTCTAACTGAAGACCTTAAAGTTTCCGGAAGTATTCACATTTTTTAAGTCAAAACTTAAAAAACTACTGCTAGAAAAAAATTGTTATACTATCCAAGAATTCTTCTAAATGATGTTTTTTGCGCTCTAGGCATAGTAATAATAGTACTATGCCTAGGTCTTATAATAGATACACAATGTTTTTTCTTTTTTTTTTATACCTATACATCTTTTAATTAAGTTTGTCCTGACATTTTTTTATGACGTATTCATGTTATTCATGTTATACTTTGTTGTACACGTTTTAGTTTTTACTCTTTTAAATTGTTTATTTGACATTTTCTACACTGTTTTTGTATGCCACTGTGTATATTTTTTTCAGTGAAGAAATAAAATTATTATTATTATTATTATCCAAGAAGTCGAGTTCTTTATTTTAAAATAAGACCAGAAGCTGTACACATCTTTTCTCTTCTTGCAGAACTCGCAATATTTAAAACTTGTCAGAGTAATCCCAAGTTTAGATTTTCTTTTCCAAAATATTAAAATATTTCAGATTACATCACCTTTATTTAAGCACTTGGGAAATATATTTCATCTTGAGTATACCATATAGTAGACATGATTTATAATCTTTCATCAGGAATACCTATATTTTTCTGTAAAGTCAAATACAAAAAAATTTGGATCCCGTGGACCTCAAGTCAAATACAAAAAAATTTGGATCCCATGGACCTCTTTTCAGCTGGCCAATTTTACTCATCACCGAATTTATCATTATCTTTGGCCTTTAGAACGTGAAATTTGAAAGTATTATCTCAAAAACTGTGACTGCTGTCGCGATACTACACACATGCAGACAGATTTTTTTTCTATAGTTATGTTTTTACTTTCTTATACTTAATAATAATAATACAAGGAAGTATAATAATCGTCATTTTTTGTTACTTCGAGATTTTGATTGATATATACGTTTTGAACCCTCCTGAATCCACTCTATTTTCCGAATGATGTCTGTCGGTGAGTGTGTGTGTGGATGTGTGTATGTGTGTATCCGCGATAACTCAAAAAATACTAATGGGAGACTTCCCAAATTTGGCAGTTAAGATATTCAACAACATTTTAGGTGACACATTAAATTTGGTGAATGTGGTATCATCAGAAGAGACATAATGAATGAAAGAAAAAAAGGTACAATTTCGGGGAAAAAAAATAAAAATTTTTATTGTATTTCTGGACGAATCTCGACGAATTATAATGAAAAACAGTTTATGAAAAAAAATCTGTCCGCATGTCTGTAGTATCGCGATAGCAGCCACAGTTTTTGAGGTAAAGCTTTAAAATTTGGTACACTTTCTAAAGGTCAAAGACAACGAAAAATTCGGTGAGGAGCAAAATTGGCCACCTGAAAGGAGGTCTGTAGGACCCAAACTTTTTGTATTTGCCTTTATAAAAAAATATGTTCTTGATGAAAGATTATAAAACATGTCTACTATATCAAGCCAATAAAATATTTTTCAAAGTACAAATAAAGCTGATGTAAACTGAAATATTTTACACATTTGACCTCATAAAATGGGGTTAAGACACATATCAAACCTATGTGGTTAAGATAAATAACAGTTTTGACATTTGAAATGTCTAATTTAGTTACAAAAATGTCAATGTCAATAAGAAGAAATTATTAAAATATACGACATGAATTATTATTGACAGTATCGAATGACGCTGATAATTATTTATTTAAAAATTTTAATGAAACATTTCAAGGTATGTTTTTAAAATTTAATTGATGTAAGTGAAGAATTAAATAGAATGATTTTTTTAGATTGAGATGATATATGGATGGTATAAGAAAGTTATGTGCTGGCCACCAGATATTTTTATCTATACAAAAACTTCGTAGTGGTGTTATTGTCTCTAGAGAACCTCAAATTGTACAATTTTCAAAAAAAAAAAAAAATTCATGTTACAAATAGATTAACAATAACTATTGCCTATAATATTGAACTAATGTAAATTTAAAAAATTTACATCAAAAACATTTTGTAGTAATTAGTGTGTATACTGGGGAAGTTTGGATGTCATCCCAGAGACGGATTTTTAAACGTTTTCTTAACCGCCTCTCAAGTCACCGAAGTAACTCCTAGAAAATACTAGGATTTTGTGTTGAATGAAGAGACAAGTGGAGTCCGAACCACATCTAGGGCATCGACAGTTCTCTCTCATCTTAATCCGAAACAAATTACAAATAAAATTTCTAACTTTTTCCAGGATGGATTCAACTATCGACGTTCGGTACTGAGTAAATAGCTATAAGCACTTTACTCACTCAGCTACCATGCCCCCAACGTAATACTATATTTCGAAAAATTGATATAATAATAATAATAAATTAAATTGTATTTTTTTTTACAGTACTTAATTCATTATTCTTTTTTTTCATGTAAAATTGGTACCGATGAGCTGCCGAAAATTACATTATTATTTATGTACATAGTGTCGAAGGGCAAATATCGTTTGCGTCCCTTGGCTGTAGAGCAAGGAAGTAAACTAAATAGAAGTATTTAGTTTACATCCTTGATCTATGTAGTTTGTAATTTGTTTAGTTCGAAAACGTTCTAGCCATTGATCTGTTGTATGCATGGCTAGTATAGAAATTTTTATTCGAAATTTTGTTTAGTGTAGTGCGTTAGTGGGAGTAAAAAATGTCGCGGTAGTCCGCGTCTTCAGAAAGATGTGTTGTATGTTATTATGTAGTGTGGGACACTCATACATAAATCCAGTCCAATTATTAGTAAATCTGCTAACAAAACATACGTTTATGGGCGAAGACAAAGGTGGGGAAACAGGGAAAAGCTGTTATGTAAAGAAGTTTACAAGGTGAATACTGCTTGCTATACTGTCTTCTCTTGTTTTACAGTCTGCATCTGTTCTAAGTCTAGTAATTAGTGCTGCTTGTGTTTGGTGTATGTACTAAAAACTTTCTTTCTATAGTAATTACATGTTACATGTCACAAACCAAAATGTGCTATAACCGAGAACAGCTGTATAATATAAACTACTATCTAAATAGTATTTCATAAAAAAAATTTATACAATTTTCTGGGGCGCAAAAAATTGCAGGGGTCCCTTTTATGAGATCATTAACTTATTTGCTTACATTGATACATTGAGTTGATTCTTCTTCTTTTACAGCCTTTTGCCTATTTGTGAAAATTATGTCTTGGTGGCATAGTAAATTTTAAATATTGAAGTGGAAAACAACTATTTCTTTTTGATATTGAGAAAGTTTGTATTTATATTGAAAATTAGTGTTGTATCATTCTGATTAATTAACAATAAATATGCCCAATGGAGGTGAATAACTATGATTATGTTAAGAAAAGGGTGTGTTTTAATGTAACTCTATATTTTTGAAACATTTTTAACTAACAGTGAACATCAAAACACCAACATGCATTACTGATTTTATTCACTATTTTGTCCACATTGAGATTTTGCGAATAAGGCAAGTTAACCTAACAAATTTTAAACCTTCTCGATATTAACCAATATTTGGGGTTAATAACCCATTAGCCAAAAACAAAAAATTCAATAGGATGGCCCAATCTGTTTCATGACAACACAGAGTTACCTGGCCTGAAAATGTCATGTTATTTTGTCTGGCAGATTTACATGTTACTTTCATAGATGTCTATGATTACTTTATCAGTCGAGAATGAAATGGAATATATTCTGTATTATATTTAACCACAGTCAGCTACTGAGTTTTCACGTGTGCGTCTCAAAGAAACATATCTTAAATTAACAGCCCTGAATGTTTTTTACTCAGAACTTCAGCCAATGATTAAACACCACGGGTAATACAACCCACTGTATCCCTGAAGGTACCACAAGGTACCTTGTGTGGGCTACACATTTAGAGACAATGGACACACACCCAATGTCGAGTATGCTAGCATTAATTTCTGGTTTAGAAAAAATGTAGTTCTTCAGCCAGTTATTGAACCCGAGACTCTAGGGTGAGAGGCACTCGACCATGAAGCCACATTAAACAGAGACTTTATATAAATGGTAGAGAGAAAAATTAATAATAGAGCATTTCGTTACATAACCTCACAAACTTATTATTAAATTTGGTTATAAAATCTTTAAACTCTAAAAAAGAAGCATGGTGTAACCACTTTAGACGAGGTCAAATCTTGCTTCGTAAGTTGCAGAAATTTTGTTTGCACATTTCTAGTATAATTCAAGTTAAAACTAGTTTGTCCTATGGACAAAAATACTATGTTACTGTTCCTGATTCGCTTTAAAGAGTTTAAAGTAAAATTTAACACTTGACTGTGTAAAATTAGAGTATTGAGAGGTTAAGAAATTTAATTCTTTGCATTTTAAAAAACTGATCATAGGAAAATAAAGGATTTACTACAAATACACCTCTTCGAAAATAATTGTATGTATTTTGAATATGATAATATAATTCCTACTTACGTCTTAATTTCTACAAATTAAACTTATTTGTTTAAAACCACGTAAATGAATGAAATATGAAATTAGGGTACAAAAGTAATGTCAAAAATAAATATGGTATACGTGTAAAACAAAATCTACATGAATAAAAAAAAAAAAACATAATTCTACTCCAACGGGATGTCGATTTCCACAAAGTCTTTTTGCAGCTGAGCAAGCTAAAAAATAAATTACAGTAATTAATAAATGCTGCATATTACATTTACAGTCTGTTTCGCTATAATAGTAAGTAAAAAATGTTTTTGCAAATTCATGACACTTTTTTGACAAGAAACACTCATTGTGGTTCAATATTTAAAAACAGTTATTGTGGCACATTCAATGTTAGCCAATAGTTCTTACTTTTATAATACAGAACAAATGGAAATTTGTAAGGAAATCAATAAAATATTAACTTTAATGGGTTCAGTTTACATATCTACAAAACAAGATTTGCTTATTTTAAAAGATTCATCACGTTCTACTGAACGTGGGAATGTCGTGTACAGTAGGAAATTTTAAAATAGAAAGATCCAGCTACACATACAGGCTAGCCCACCGAAAACAATTAAATTCACTATTTTCATTGGTACGAAATCAACCTCTAAATGGGGTGGGGGGGGATAATAGTTACCCTCAAAATTTCGCACAGCTGGAAAAGTCGTGACTTCATTTTAAAGTCAATTGATTAAATGTTTGAAATGTCTCCCACTAACTTCCATGGAATAATAAAACCTTCGTTCAAAATGTTGTTGGACATTATACTATTCGTGGGTGATACGTTGCCATAAATCTTCTAAAGAATTGTTAAATTCTATTTCCAACGGTATTTTGCTTGTTAGAAAAACACTTTGGTGCAAAAAATGGCAAGAACATTTTAAAGATGTTTACAAAGTACAGGGTCTGGTATTGTTTCTATCACTCATTGTGAATTGCTACTTGGCTGGGCTATTAATCATTACCACCTAAAAACAAGACCTCAGTGCTGATCCGAACGCTCCTACTTATGTCACACCCGCGGGGCCCAGAGTAATCGAGAATATACCACATAGTTGCACGTTTTCCTAGTTTATTGTTTTTTTCTTCGAGAGCTTTCACGCTACAATTAATGTTTTTTTAATTAAATTGTTAGTATTGAAGTTCATAAACATGCCGTATAAATGCAGTGTAATGGGTTGTAAATTATTTGAATGTGCCGAAAATGCGTGTTTTCTTGTGTAAAAATGGACTTCTGCTATTCCAAGAAAAGGATTTTCACCCTCAAAGATCATTAAAATATGCGAGATTCATTCATAGGGTAATTAATTGACCAGGATGAATTTGTTGAAGCCCTTCAGGAAAGTGACAAAAAATATTTGTCTGCAAAATTCTATCAGCTATAAAAATTACGAAAAATTTCTCAATATTCTAAACACATTACCGATTTCAGAAGGTAGGTTCATATAATATTCATGATAAGGATAACGCCACAATATTTATACTAACATATCCTCCAGGACAAATTATCTTATGCTGCTGTCATAATTTATAATAATTATTATTGTCTCATTATAAATTTAAGTCGAGGAGGTTAGTCATTTCTATGCTAAAAGTAGTAGATATGGTCTCATCTATTTACATTATATTTATGCCATAAGAGAGGTTTTGTCACTCATTTTGTTTTGAATTACTTCAGGAAAAATGGATTTTAGTTTGGTGATTGCGATAGATGCATATTGCAAATTACGATATTAACTTGCACCACAAATACTTTATTTAAAAACTGTTGTGACAAAAACTGCTGACCATTTAGGTAAAACTAAAAACAAACATAACATAAAACACAATACATAAATAATTAGACAACCCCCAAACCAGAGCCAGAGCTGCACGGACGGAGGTTACACAGTTAAAAAAATGCGCGCACACACAACCAATCTCTTCGACTGTCAGAATCGACTCTGGGATTTGAAGGCGGAAGTAGATAGGCAGTAAACCAGCTACATTTGTCACTTAACGCTCTGGCCCTCGGCCATACTGAGCAAACATTATTCAAATCAGCCCGATCACTAACTTTTTGTGATTCAATATTTTGGAAGTAGTAAAAGTTTAGTAATATGTTTTTGTAAATTAACATAGGTAAATATGAATTTTCAAAAAATTAAATTGTATAAGGCATTACTTGGTGATAACTGATAATTAATCATTACTGACTCCAAAAAACAGTTTCTCAACTTTTTCAACCATAACTTAATCAGGTCACAATTTTACAAATTTAAGCAGTCCTCAAATACATACATAAGAAAGCTTTAAGTTAAATCATAGATTAACAGAATTTTTGAACTCTAACAACAGTCAGGGTGATTATTTACTTAATAACCAGTTAGACTTACATCAATCTTCAGTCTTTGATGTTTTTCAACTGTAATTCTTGTTTGTTAACCCTAGTATAAAAAACCCTTATATTGGCCTCATAAATTGTGTCTAAAATTGCTCATAAAAATGTATTTTATTGTATGGTATCGACTTTCTAATTTATTTCTTTGACATTTAAATCTAAAAACTATTTTCATATTTTATATTTTTACAATAGTTTAACACCCGCAAAAAAAACTAATAGGGTGTGATGTAAAGGCTCAGTTCATAACTGGCAACCCCGTTTTTACAAGAACGCCCTTATTAAATGCTACAAATAATTTAGCATTGTTTATTATTTGTTTTTACAGTACCCACGGCAAATTACGCTGGTTCGACTGGACCAGCAGTTGTGTGTCACATCGTAGCACTGAGGCTTTCTTTTTAAGTGATAATGTATTAACCTCAGATTAATAATATAAAGATAAATAACATCCATAAGAGATACGCTGATTATTATAACCGATACATAAACAACAATTTGCATGTTTACATATCAAGGTATCCAAAACAAACCAGGGGCGGCTCCAGGCTTCACCGTTTATTCTAATGCTCTTGCACAACTTAAAACTTAATAGGTATACAAAATTTGTTTGTTTGAGTAATGTATTTTTCAATGCTATTCTGCTGTTGTTATTTTAATCTCTGTTGTTTGATAAGTGATAAGTGATAAACTTTATTTTTGTGTTATTGGGTACTGATTAATAATCGATTTTTAGTCAAAGATTTATTTAGTAAATATTTATTGAGAAACAATGAATAATAAATGTGGTGTGCAGCCAATGAGGAAAACAACGGGGTTGTTCATCTTCTCTCAGGTAAGTAAGTAAACAAAACATATCAGGGTCAGCATAATGTGTGAATGTGACAGTGTGAAATCTGAAAAATGACTAAAATTAATGTTAGCTTTACAAAAAATAGAAAACAACATTTGATTCCATTTGAACACTAAAAAATTCAAGTTTTATTAAAACAAATACTTATACAAAAATATTTATTTTAACTTGAATGGAAAGTTCATTCTTAAAGTAACTCACAAACTGTTGATGTTTTAAAGTCTGTTGATATTTTTTTAATTCAATTTTAAATGTTATTTAAAAAAATGTGTTTATTTTCAGATTTCCCGAGAATCTGGTGAGAAGAGAAAGTTGGATGAAGGCTCTCAAAATGGAAAATGCCAGTAAGTGGCACTACGTGTGTTCAGAACGCTTAAAAAAAAGTGATTATACTATTAAAAGATCTGGAATAAAAGTCTGAAAATCAGTACTGTTCTATTTTTCCCCTGGCAACACTATCACCAGGTTCGTCACAAGTACTGTCCAGGTTATTAGAGAATTATATTAAAAATTAATAATATACTGAGTAGTCAGTCATTCATACCAAATAAAATAATATCAAGTAGATACCTACAAAGTATCAACTGTTTTGTTGATATGTTATTTTTATTGCAGTGATGTAGGTTTGTATATTTCAAAGAAATCCCACTTGTTTCAGCATTGAAAATTATATTCCTTCGCCGCCATTAGTACCCAAGATAGCAATGTATGTTAAATTTTAATATACAGTGCAGTGGACCACTCGCTACATTTAAAAACCTTAAAAATATCTACAATTTAATGTGCTGTTGCTTAAAAAATATATATAATAATAAGAACCAGGGGAGTTTAAAGTGGCGGACCCTGTATATTTAAATTTAACATACCTTGCTATCTTGGGTACTAATGGTGGCAAAGAAATTAAATTTTCAATGCTGAAACAAATGAGATTTCTTTGAAATATACAAACCTACATCACTGCAATAAAAGTAACCTATCAACAAAACAGTTAAGGCTCTGTAGGTACTTAATCTACTTGATATTATTTCATGAGGTATGAATGAGTGACTACTTAGTATATTATTAATTTTCAATATAATTCAGTACTGATCTGGACAAAACGTGTGACAAGTGGTGACAGTGTTGCCAGAGGAAAAAATGAAACAGCATTGATTTTCAACACTTTTAATCCATATCTTATAATATTATAATCACTTTTTTTTAAAGTGTTGTGAACACACGTAGTGCCACTTACTGGCATTTTCTATTTTGAGAGCTTTCAACCAACTTTCTCTTCTCTCCAGATTCTCGGAAAATCTGAAAATAAACACATTTTTTAATAACATCCTTTAAAATTGAATTAAAAAAAAATATCAATTGACTTAAAACATCTACAATTTGTGAGCAACCTTATGAATGAAATTTCCATTGAAGTTAAAATATTTTTGTATAAGTATCTTTTTTAACAAAATGTGGATTTTTTTAATGTTCAAATGGAATCAAATGTTATTGTTTTTGTTTTTGTAAAGCTATCATTAGTTTTAGTTATTTTTGAGCTTTCACGCTTTCGAATTATGCCGGCCCTGATTTATTTTGTTTACTTACCTGTGAAAAGATAAACAACCCGTGGTTTTCCTTTTTGACCGCACACTACACACTTATTAGTCACTGTTTCTCAATAAATATTCACTAAATAAATTTTTATAACTAAAAATCGATTATTAATCACAGTACCAAATAGCAAAACTTTAAAATCACTTAAAAACACATTAAAATGAGACGTCGTCTTATAGAACACTATTTGTTATCAAGACGGTGATAGATCAGGCATCGATCGGGTTTCTTTGTGCTGTGTTTATGATTCTGACCAATAGGAATAAAACCAGCGATAATATTTATGTATCTCGCGTGGGATGTAGATAAATCGGACAACTTTTTATGTTTTGTTACTCATCTTCTAGTATTATTAATCTGAGGTATTAACACATTTTTATTTAAGTGGTAATTGAGATGGTAATTGAGTTAGTAACAATCAAAACAAAATCGACTGGTCAAGTGTCTTGTTTAAAGTTGTCAAAATAGCATAAACCTTAGCGAACAGCTTTCGATAGGCCACTCTGTATATACAAAATGAAGTAGTTTAATAATATAAGAATGTGGAATATATAAAAAACCAACTATGCACACTTCTCAATTTGACCTCTTTTGACATCAAAACTTCTTTGAAGACAATATTTCAAATATTATGCGAAACAAATTGCTTTGTATAACAAACTATGATAACTTAATTACATTTTGTTTATATTATTTGACCAACATATTTAAATTATTATTTAAAACTGTTTTACAGTCAGCAATACTATTGCAAGCAAGACAAGTGACAGGACAGTGCTCTCAACATTTCTTGACAAGCGTGTTACAGCCAATAATTCTCTTTAAATTTCAATATTTAGCGAAAGAATCACCAACACTGAAAAAAATAAATTGTCCTATGTACAAATAGTCTACACATTAACGTCCTTAACCTAACTTGAAATTGTAATACTTGTATTTTGTATTTATCATTACCTCTTATATCAAATCAAAATAAGATAAGACTGCCAAGGGTAACACAACGTTTTAGTAATTAGCCCATGAGAGTGTGCTTCCCGGGGTCTAATTCTCAGTGGGCCTGATGTGTACTGTATTGTGCCAAAGAAGATGGCTTAGTTTATTTTTATATAACATAACTATATGAACAATAGAAAATAAAGGTATTGTAAAAAGAAAATTTTTTTTATTTCTCAAGCCTGAAACGACAAATATTAGAATTTATGTAAAAATATAAATATATTAATGCATAAAATCCAAACCAAAAATGAGAAATTAGTGATTAAAAAAACTATGTCTAAATTATGTCTTTATCTTGTCCCTACAACATAATATAAGGTACATGCACCAAATAAGGCCAAACGCCTTTATTTCAAAAATGGTGAAACTCTCAGATTGCAGTTTCCTATTTGACATGCTACTAAAGTGGAGCCTACAGCCAAAAGTGTACCTTAATTAAAATACATTTTGATGGCACTGTCGCAGCACACTATTTCAAACTGGCCGTGAAATCACGCAGCAGTATTTTTGATGTTTTTTTTTTGTGGTAGAATCCTTTCGCCAGGCAAAATTGTTGTGTTCATATAATCAGAGGTAGGTATGTAAATATTATGTATTTATTTGTGACTGGCGGGTTGTAAAAACATTTAACCGCCTGTTGATTATTTGATATTAGGTGTTCGTAATAAGGCCAAAGCAACTTGTTTCTAATAAGGTCCATAGGCCTTATATGCAGCTTATATGCTGTGTGAAATGTGTTCAAGATATTATGAGGAATGCCCAGACTTGTGCAAAGGCGACAGAATATTTTTAGTATTATAATTATGTGAATTCATAAATATTTAAAAAAGTTGGTATTTAAGAGGGCTAATCGAACCAGTGTTTGTAAGGTAATTTTTCAAAATTTATTTCTTCCATACGGTTTGGTCAAATTACACCAAATTTGGAGGATCAGTAGTTAAAAGTGTACTAGAGGGTACATGTATATCTATTTTAATTAATTTTCACTTTATGTAGAGAAAATTTATACTGTAAATATAAGTGAAATTTGGACGTGATTAGCTCCTGAATTATGATATCAATCGGTAAAATTTGAGGTAAAATCATACATGTCGTCTAGAATTAATCTTCATAATTATGCTCAGCAAGTTTCAAACTTTTATTCCATACTATTTGGTAAAAAGAATTTTCTAAATAAGTATCTTTGTCACAACAAATGGAGCAAGGAAGTGTTACCTCTATTGGGAATCGCACCTCAATGAAGTCGGTGAATAAAACGTCCAGTGAAGGTATAGTCAAGAGCAAAATTATTCAGCGGCGCATGTATAAAAACTTTCTAGAGAATGACACAGCTATCCGAAGCTTTTTCCCGACTAGGCCCCTTAAGCATAGAACATTTTAGAATCAGTTACTTTTCACTGAAATATATTTTTTCATTGATTTCATGGCTTTTCTTTTACATTTAGATCATGGCCTTGTTAGGATAAGGCAAACTGCATTTTTTTTTTTTAATTGAAAAAATATGAGTTTACTGTATGGAGCTTTCGAATTGCAGGATGAAACTATACGATCTTAAGATGTGGTCGTTAAAATTTTTGTCAAGCTGCAACTAAGTCATAAACGAGCAAACCTTAACGTGGCCATATTATTTGGTGCAGATACCTTATTCATGAAATAACATCAAAATTGGGCCATTTACCATCTGTCCCCCATCACAAGGCAGCTTAAAAAAATCGCATTTGAATTTTTTTTTTTTTTAAATGGGGGTCAGTTTTTTTTCATACATATAAATGCTCCCCTGGGGTCAAAGTAATCTAGAAACTATTTGGTTTCTCACAGAAAAACTTTGTTTACACTGTGCAACTTTAAAAATATAAAAACCCTCATAAAAATCATACTCAAGCCACATCGGTTTACAATATGTAAATGGAACAAATAAAGTATTTATCTACCAATGTTATAAAAAATATAAAGGGTGTTTCAATAAGAGCGCAATATTTCAAGATTCAATAAAACATAGTTTTCTGTAACAAAGTTTCGACATATTTATTGAGTTACAATGTAGACATTTGGCAGTTATGTATGGAGCAACACATCTGATAAATGGCCGCCACGGCTTTGCATGCGTACTCTTTTGGTAAAATTTTGAATAATGGTGTTGCATACATGTGGCGGTATTTCGTTGAGTTGGCATAAACCTGTGATGCAGAAAAACCCACACTCAAAAGTCCAAAGGTGTTAAATCGCAAAAGCATAATGATCGATTCTGGTCATCAAACCGAGAGATGACACGACCAGGAAAAGACTCGTGCAAGACCGTCAATGTTTCACTGGCGGTATTGCAAGTGGCACCGTTCTGCTGAAACCACATGTCATGAGCAATATCTTTCAATTGAAGCACATGTCGTAAGCAATATCTTCCAATTGAAGCACAAAAAACTGAGTTATCAGCACAATAACGTTTGTCATTCACCGTTACTGCATTACTTGCCTCATCTTCGAAGAAAAAATGGCCCATGATTCCTCCAGACCACAATTCACACCAAACAGTGACACGTTTTAGATGTATTGCTTTCTCATTACTCATTCGTGGCTTTTCTGAGCCCCGAGTGTGGCAGTTTTACCTATTAACGAAGCCATTGAGTGAAAAAGGGCCTTATCACTGCAAATGATTTTGTCTGCAAAATCGGCATTCACTTCTTGTTGTTCAAGGATCCAATTGGTGAACTCTCTTCCCTGTGCATGGTCTGTTGGCAGAAATTGTTGAGTCAATAATTGGACTTTGTAGACATAGAGATGCAAATCTTTAGTGAGAATACGCTGTTGTAACATCCAATTCTTGTGCACAATGACGAATCGACGTCCCTGGACTCTCGGCCGCGCTCTCGCGAACTGCCGTGATGTTTTGTTCTGAACGACCTCTATGAGCTCGTGTCGTGTGTCATTAACCGAACCAGTACTTTCGAATTTTTCGATTATTCTTCACAGTAGATGAATGAAGAACATTATTTGGACCGAAAATTGGACGCATTTTACGAATCGTGGCAATAAAACTTTCACCATTTTGATAATAATGTTTAACAATCAGGACGCGTTGTTCTATCGTGTAATGCTCCATGTTTACTAACTCCCATCTGTCTCCTATCGACCTGGCATGACATAATCTTATGACATCATGACAGCCAAACTGGCGCACAATTCAAATCTTGCGCTCTTATTGAAACACCCTGTAATTCATACTGTTTGACATTATTAGAGCTCGGACGGTGGTATTGGCTCCCAGTGATGCCTTTTGTCCAGACAATATTATATTGTAAGTAAACACCTACTGAACCAGTTCTTCCATACAGAAAAACAGAAATTTATACATGGAAGTAAATTTTATTTAATTTTAAAATGTTAATATGTAATAGTTCTATCAGAAAATGTATGAAAAAAAATAAAAAAAGTTATATGTTTACATTAGCCAAATTTGGGGGTGACATCACACTATATTTTTTCTTATAACTCGTGAGTGGCTGGAGTTATCTAAATTCTGTAAAGACATTTGGTTAGTTCTTTATTAAGGGTTACTCAGTGGTAGCGGTTTAAAATCCGTACCTAAGGCCGTTCTGGTTCCTAAATGTTTGTTTATAGATAGAATGACCATTTCCCTAAATACTACTTAAACAATATACTTCAATTCTACTTTTTACAAAATAGTGAGTATATTTGTTGACCTAGATTTGACTATACACTGTCCAAGATAAGAATGCACAGCATGGGCATCTTGGAAATGGTAGGAGATACGAATTCGGTTAAATGGGGAAAAAGTTGCGTAATTAGGATACTATCACAATGGTCTTAACCAACGTCAAAAATTATTTTTCGTTTTTGAATTATTTCGAAAACAGTAAATTTTTGAAATTCGCTTTTAATTTTTTTTCCACGTTATTATCAAAAACATGAAAAAACAAACAAAACTTCCTCATTGTACTTTCTAATGAACTTTAACGTGGCAATGATATTTTCGCCCTCCGACGTTTCATTATCTTGGAACCATCATCTTCTTTTTTTAAATACGGACCTGGATTTTTTTTACGGATTTTGAATGCATTCTTCATTCTAAATTCACCTATGTATTACACATAGAGCTTACAACATGTTTTTCTTTAGTTATACTCGTTACTAGGATTTATGAAATGAATAGATAATAAATTTAATTTGAGGACTAGATACAAATACAATTTATCAGGTACTCGTCCATTTAGTATGTTAAATAATACTCAGTTAAGGAAACAAAAATGGTTTAATACTGAATAATAATAAATTAATTGCATATGTATTAACCTCAGTAACTGCACAGATATAAACAATCAATTTTATTAAAACCATAGATGTCAAACCTCTAATAAATGTTCAAAATGGGAACCGTTATTTTCTAAACAAAGATAGCATCTTCGTATAGTAGAGTTTAAAACTCTAGTTAGCATTTCTGGAGTGATGCTGTTAAATGCTTCAGTAACAGATGCCTCTAATTCTTGTTCATTTTCAAAATTATGCCTGTATACGAAGTTTTTGATATATCCCCACAGAAAAAATCCAACGGTGTCATATCCGGCGATCGTGCTGGCCAGGATACTGTTGAATGAGTGCCAATCCATTTTTCTGGAAACCGATTGGATAAATATTCTCGAACAGCCTTGGAATTATGTGCTGGAGCACCATCTTGTTGGAACCAACAATTCTGGGAATCAGCGAGAGGTAAGTTGTCTAGGGCGTCTTCAAGATAAGTGTCAAGTAAGTTCTGATAACGTTGGGCAGTCAGTGAGTCATGGTAAATAAAAGGGCCTATAATTCTTGTACCAAAAATGGCAACCCACATATTAAAACCAAAGCGGTGTTGGTGTCTGGCTGGTTTGAACAAGTGTTGATTTTCTCGGGACCAATAATGTGTATTTTTTCGATTAAAAATACCATTATTAATGACCATACTTTCGTCTGACCAAATTACTTAATGAGGAAAATTTTCACCATCCTGGCATTTCCTAGTATACCACTCACATAATGTCCTGCATCTTTCTTCGTCGCCTGGCCTAAGCCCTTGACAAATTCTAAATTTATAAGGATGAAACCGATGTTTTCATAAAATAAAACTGGACGTGGATTTTGATATCCCAGTAGCTCGTTCAATTTCTCTAGTTGATACACGTGGATTTTCAGTAACTGTCAACAATACACTGTTTACTTTCTCTTCGTTACATGGTTTTTGTCGAGACAGAATGGGTTTTCGGAAAGAACCGTGTTCCTTAAGATTTGACACTAACCTTCTAAAAATTGTTTTATCAGGCTGCCTTCTTTCTGGGTACCTATCGAGATACAAATTCTCAGCATCAACATAATTTCGATGGCACAAAATGTAACATGTTACCATATCAAATTTTTCTTCATTCGAAAACGAATCCATTAGTATTAGTCGATTTGCGCAAAACCTATCAGTTGAGTCTAAGATTACTGTATATAATAGTATTATTCAACCACACTTCGATTACTGTGCTACGTTATTGTACTCATTTGACCAGAATAAAATAGCTTCTCTACAAAAACTACAAAATCGTGGGATGAGAATTATACTTAAATGTAATCGATATACTAGTATCTCTTTAATGATTGACATGTTACAATGGACATGTGTATCAAAAAGATTCTATTATATGGCAATGATATTCATTTTCAAGTTATTAAATAATCTCTTGCCTTCTTATTTTAATGAATTCATTGTATATAATTCAGAAGTACATGATTATAATACCAGGACTATTAGTAACTTTCATTTGACTAGATGTAATTACTCTAACACTAGAAAATTTCTATTCTATAAGGGTTTAAATGAGTATAACGTATTACCTACATCTGTAAAAATGTGTAATAATTTAAGCCAATTTAAAAGATCTATTAATAAATATATTAAATCATTGTAGGGACATGCTTAGTTGATGTTTGATGTTTTATAATTAAACTTTATGTACTCTATACTTTACTTGTTATTTGTATGTATATTAGAAATTCCAAATAAATATATTCTTCTTCTCAGTATAAATATGTATAAAGACAACAAGATGAAACAACGACTATTCATGAATATGACAGATCGTTAAACTCAAACAATCATTGTTTTTACCAGCCTACTTATCACTAAAAAAAGGTAACTCAACGTGTAGCACATTGAGCATATTTTTTTGCTTGACTTTTATCAGTTTAAATCAAATAATCTTTAATCGAAGTCGTGGTATTACTTTTGAATTTAGAGTGTTCACATTTATGAGAAATGCAGATTGATGAAAACATGATCGGATTTGCCGATTTGCTTGCTCCTAATCAGTATTTAAAAATAAACGATTTAAAATTTATTTCTTGCCTTATTTTCCGTTGCTGAAGGCTGAAATAATTAATACATTTTATTTGCAACTTTCAAAGTAAAGGCCGTACTACATAAATCCTAGTAACGACTATAACTAGAGAAAAACATGTTGTAAGCTCTATGTGTAATACATAGGTGAATTTAGAATAAAGAATGCATTCAAAATCCGTAAAAAAAAATCCAGGTCCGTATTTAAAAAAAGAAGTTGATGATGGTTCCACGATCACGAAACGTCGGAGGGCGAAAATATAATCGCCACGCTAAAGTTCATTAGAAAGTACAATGAGGATGTTTTGTTTGTTTTTTCATATTTTTGATAATAACGTGGAAAAAAATTAAAAGCGAATTTCAAAAATTTACTTTTTTCGAAATAAATCAAAAACGAAAAATAATTTTTGACATTGGTTAAGACCATTGTGATAGTATCCTAATTACGCAACTTTTTCCCCATTTAACTGAATTCGTATCTTCTACCATTTCCAAGATGCCTATGCTGTGCATTCTTATCTTGGACACAGTGTATACAGTTTCAATATCAGGTTCCTAATTTTTGTTTAGACAGAATGACTCAGCAAACTTATAAATAAGCGAATTATTTTTAAATTTATTAATGCTTTGCTTGTACTAAGGCCTCTGCTATTATCCTGTGTGGGGAGCCATAGGTGGAGGGCCCTAGTACGGCAGCCACAGGGATTGATACACACCGCCAATTAACACCTGGCCGGTGGCTTCCTTTGATGTATGCTGACAAAGGTTTCCATGGTGAAAATGGGTGGATATAGATAAAAATGAGAGTTCCTACGGTCCTCAAAAAGTTTCCACACTCAAGTGATCTAATACCTACTAACTCCAAAACATTTTCAACAGGTATTAGCAATATACTTTTAGTCTTGTAGGCAACTGGTAGTGAAAAATATTTGTATGTGTGCTTGTTAGTTTTGTGTAACATCACTCAATACCTCCAGTCTTCTTCGAGCGAGTGTTTATAATAAATTGCCAGAACAACTTTAGATATTACGGAATTCGTTAAAAAATTACAAGATATATTGTGTCATACATGCATGAAATTACAATATTGCGTCATACGTGCATCTACATAATTACGCGCCGACACATAACCTACAACCAATCTAGATTTTAAAATCGTCAATACCTAAATTCCGAGCTCTAGACATTATGGTTGTATTATAATAAACGTTTCTCTATAATAAGTTGTTTTTCCTTTATATTAATGTCATTGTTATATATTTTAATTAAATTGCTTATTGAGTGTATTTATTACATCCTCTCTCACCAGTAGTAAATTATAATATGATTTGCTGTACCGCACAACTTTTGTATGTCTGAAATTTATGAGTTAATTTTTAAATTCGTAATTTTTCTTTCATGCAATAAATATTATTTGGTTTCTTTTTCCATTTTTTTTTTCAGCACTTTCAAAACTAGTTACCTGAGCTTTTTTCACCCTGTGACATTTTATTACATCCATGGTTTTCAACAAAGGTAAGGTAAGGGCAGCTTCTCTACAACTTTTTATGGTTATGTTTGTACCTCTTAGGTCGAGGCATTTGAGTTGTGTGAACATATGTAAGGCAGGTATCAAGTTATCGTCATTAATTTCTTTCCAACCATATATAACTAACCTAAAAACATCAGTTATTTTTCACACAGCTGCACGAAGGAATTTAAAAAAAAAACAATTTTCAACAATACTAAATACTAAATGACTGATAGATTAAATATATATAACTTTATATGTATATACCCATATTAGCATTTCACTCAAAAATGTGGATCCTAAAATTTGTATATGGTTGTGAGCAGTGCCTTTTTAGGATTTTGTTAGTTCGGAAACTATAAATACATTATAATGAAATATTTGTATGCATTTACTATTTCAAAATTAACATTACAATATTGTTAATAGGTGTTGCCTGTGTCAATATAAAAATTGATGGTCCACATTTTTGAGCGCTAAATATTTACATAAGGATGAATTATCCATGTATATACAATAACGTATGCATGACATAAGTTTGAAAAAACTTTCTTCAAAGTTTGCTTTTTATACTAGACTAACCTCCGGTATTATCAACATTCTAAAGGGAGTTTTAGTGACAAGGAAATCTATTATAAATAAAATGTAAATATGAGATAGGAATCCTACAGCTTCGATAAAAAAATTGGTTTATTGCCTATAATAATAATAATAATAATTTATTGACCATGTTGAAATACAAAAACTGTACATATGGTAAGTCAAGTAAACAAAAAAAAAAAAGGTGTATATAAATATAAATAAAAATTTTTCAAGAGTATAAACGTCAATAAATAAATATATGAATATATAATACAAATACATATACAGTTAACAATAATTCACATAAAAAATTCCTGAACACTATATAAAGACATTTCTAGTAAATAAAGTTTGACACACATTTTAAATTTTTTAAAAGTTTATATTTTTCAGATTATTTGGTAGCTTATTAAACAAAACAATGCAATTATAGTTTGGTGACTGTTTGTAAAAAGTAGAGGTGTGAGTTGGAATATTCAACGTATTATTATGTCGTATATTGTAAGAATGTGTACCTCCCAATCTGTCAAAATTATGTTTATATCTATATGTAAAGCACACACATTTTAAAATAAAAATAGATATTACAGTTAAAATTTTATTCTTTTTAAAAACATTTCTGCAGCTATCTAGTGGTTTCAAATTAAAAATTAGCCTTATTATTCTTTTTTGGGAAATTAAAACCCTGTTTATGTTCCTACCGACTCCCCAAGCAAGTATACTCGAAGACAAATGACTATAGACCAAGGCATAATATATATTTAATAATCCGTTGGTATCTAAAACACTTTTCATTTGTAATATGGCAAAATAACCAGAATTTAATTTCTTACAAACAAAATCTATGTGTTCATCCCAAGAGAGCCTACTATCTAGGTGTGTTCCTAAAAATTTTACACTTTGCGCTACTTCAATATTATTATTAGATAAGAAGTCAGGAGTAAGCTCTTTTCTTATATGAAAATTTATATAAACAGTTTTCTTGTTGTTCAATATCAACTGATTACGCTGACACCATATATCTAGTTCATCATAAACCTTAACGACATTTTCACAGAGTTGTGTAGGGGTAGGTGCTGAAACCGTGATAGTTGTATCGTCAGCAAACATTGTGACTCTACCTATGGTAATAAATGTTGGTAAATCGTTTACATAAATTGAAAATAATAAAGGACCTAGCACAGAACCCTGGGGTACCCCCATATGGACATCCCTTATATCAGACATAATGTCGGAATATTTCACTAATAATTTCCTATTTGACATGTAAGATTTTATCCACTGCAACAATGCACCCCGAATACCAATATTATACAATTTTGCAATTAAAAATTCGATGTTAACAGTATCAAAGGCACAGGAGAGATCAAACATTAATGACATTACATACATTCCCTGGTCAAGCTTTGTAAACAAAATCTAGCAAATGGTAGGAAGCAGTTTCAATTGATTTATTGACAAGATGTGATAATATTATGCTTACTTAAGAACTGCACTATCATATTATGGACTAACCTCTCAATTAGTTTAGAGAAAGTACTTAAAAGAGAAATTTGTCGATAATTTGCTATATTGAGTGGATCTTCTTTTTTATACAGTGGTATAACACATGCTGTTTTTAAAATATCTGGAAAAATTCCACATTCCAATGATTTATTAATAAGGTATTCTAATGGTTTGCATATTATGTCACTTATATGCTTTAGTAATTTAATACTAATTTCATCTAGACCTGTGGACTTTTTATTACTTAGTTTAGCAATCTCACTTTTAATGGTGTACTCATCAATATAATGTGTGAACAACATTTGCTGTCCATTAACGTAAATGTGCAAACATTTTAATATTTGAAATAGTACTGAAATAATTTGCAAAGCTATTTGTTATTACAGTAGGATCACTTATCATCTCATCATTTAGCATTAACTTTATTGAATTTTCTTTTTTTATTATTACGACCAAGTTTATTATTTATTATTTTCCATGTTTCCTTAATCTTATTTCCAGCATTTTTAATTTTATTTTTATAATATTCACTTTTTGTTATTCTAATATTCTTTTTGTACGCTTTCTTTTTATTTAAATATACGGTTTTACTGTTTTCACTATTTGATAAACCTAATAACCAAAACAGCTTTTTTAGTTCATTTTTTTGTTTGCATAATTCGTTATTAAACCATGCGTTTTCTGTATGTTTATGACATGTCTCCTTCACAAGTGGACAGCAAATATCTAGACAATAAGTTAAATCACTTATCAAGTGTCTAGAGGATGCATTGGTATCGTCTATTGTATAAATAAAAGACCAATTAGTTTTAGTTACTTCATTAACAAAAGCAGATATGTTATTTTCAGAGTAGTTTCTATACTTTGATTTTGAAATGCTATTTTTGGTTAGTCTGTTTTTTGTGGTATCAATAGCAATTAATTGAGCATAGTGATCTGCTATACAAGGGTCTACAGTTTTACAGTGGTACATATCAATAGGCAAATTTGTGCTTATGTAATCAATTATGCTGGAAGACGTTTGTCCATTGCATGTCGTAAATATCCTTGTTGGATTGTATGTTGTGATGTTTAATTCAAATGAGCTAAGGATGTCACATAGGACCTGTTTAGCAAGACTATTCTTACCATAATCAATGTTGAAATCGCCACAGAATATTAAATAATTTGTTTCTTTTATTGCCATTTCTATGGCTGCAGTAATGTTATCAAAAAAAATATTCAACTCACCATTTGGCGGACGGTACACACATATAATCGCAATGCCGTTGTACATTATGCCACTCACAATAAGGCTATTACATAGTATCAAAGAACCTCCATGTATATGAACGGTTCTGGAGAAATAAGAACATATTTTGTAACCGGGTACTACTATATTATTTATATTCTTACATTGTATCCAATGTTCTGTGATACATATTATGTCTACTTCTTCTGATTGACCAAATAACTCAATCACATCAATCTTGTTTAGCAAACTCTGAACATTAACATTGCATAATAATATTTTAGATTGGACTTCATTGGTTTTCTCATCTTCTATATTCCTATAAGAAAGTTTTTCACCTACAACGCCATCTAGGGTTGGTGGCAAAGCTGACTTAGTCTGGGATATAAAAAATGTTCTTGCCTATCCATATCTGTAGATAAATCGAATGCAACTACTTCAACTATCTGCAAATCCTCATGTCTCATACTATTACTACCATCAGCGTCTTTAGTGTTTCCGTCATCTTCGTTGTTTTTATTAATGGTTGATTCTTCTACATCAGTTCTACTAACTACAGTACTTTCATCATCTGCTGCTCCATCAACATTAATTACTAATTTCTTCTGTTTTTCTATCTCTTGGAGAACTAGTGATTCGTTTTCTTTTACAAAAATTAACGATTTTGATCCAGCATGCCGTTTACTGGTAATTAAGTTATACAGATCGTTAGAAATAATGTTATCATTAATAACATATTTCTCATTATTAATTTCGTAATACAACATTTCACCTTCTGTTATCCTGTTTAGTTTTTGAATACATGCATTTAACTTTGTATTGAACTTATAAATGTGTTGATTTAAAATGTGACTTCTAGTATGGGACAGATGTAAATATTATATTGGTCCTGCAACATTTTTTAAGTTTCTCATTTATATATCTGAAGGATGGGAAAAATTTTTTACGGAGATCATTTTTCCCTGCTATTATAACTACATAATCATTAGTGTCAAAATCCTTAGTGAGAGCCTCAATATTTTCTATTACATTACTCATATTTGCAGAAGGCTTTATAATAGACATCAAATGTGAATCTTTCATAAGGTGGCTTCTAAGCTTATATTTGATATTTTTCCCAAGTTCATCAGATAATAGAATCTCTATTTTTTTTTTTATTGCTTGTATATGCCTTTTTGTGTAGATCGTTATTATTATACAGAATTTTGTTGGGTGATTGTCTGTTTACAGTTACAGCATTTATTTTATTATGTTCTTGCATTTCATTCCCCTTTTCTACACCACTGGGTATCTGCAATCTTTCAACATCTATGAATAATTTAGACTGGTCTTTTTTTATAATATTATCAGTTTGACATGCTTGGGTGCTTATTGTTTTGGTCTCAGTTTTTGTTCTTGTACTTTTATTTCTTCCTGCAAATCCTCTATAAGTTTTTGTTGTTCTTTAATCTGATTATTAAGAACGGTATTATCAGTTTGACATGCTTGAGTGCTTATTGTTTTGGTCTCAGTTTTTGTTCTTGAAATTTTTATTTCTTTTTGCAAATCCTCTATAAATTTTTGTTGTTCTTTAATCTGATTATTAAGAACTGTTTCCATTTCTGTAGCCTCTAGAATTAATATTTCATAATCCTTTTTCAATTTTAGGATATAATTGTTCTGCCTTTGTTTATCGTCACTAAGATCATTCACAGTTGTTTCCAAGACACTTATTTCTTCGTCATAGTCACTTATATCACTATCTTCTTTGCAACAAATAACTTTATTGTCTTTTAAAATTGAAATTTTCGCTTTGCTACGAAGTACACAGCTTTTGTGAAAAAAACTAAAGCATTTAGTATATCCATAGTTTGTATTAACTTTTGTTTTGCAACATTTAAAATTATAAGTTTTAGAGCACTGTAAATTCATGTCTATCCCGTTTGACATGACATTTAACTCTTATTTATATCTCAATTTAAGTTTTGCTGAAACTGCTGGTAATACATTTGCTTGTAACTAAAACTCCCTTTAAGTTAAAGGTCCCTTTAGAATGTTGATAATACTGAGGGTGACTAAAAAATTTGAAATTTTGACAAACATGACATAAAAGGAAATATTTTTTACCTAATAATATTTATACTTTGTCATAATTTTAAAATCAAATTATTTATTTAAACTATGTATTCTGGTAAACTGTTATTATGTAAATTTCTCTCTAAATTATGCTTTCCTCACAAGACTTTTGAGGACAAACAAGTTTGCAATAAATTATGGCAATTTCGACATTAACTAGGTTAAAAGTTGGTCATAATTTAATTTTTTTTAAAGTAATTTCCAGAAATTAAGTTTCAATTTTCCCAAATGTTTCTAAAGGTAATTTCCATGTAAATCAATAAATTACATATTTTACTTATGACAAGCTAGCCAATTTATTTGTAAGTAATAGGTGTGTGAGGTCAGAACGATGATTCTAATAAATAGTTAATAAAAATATTTGTTAATCCAAGGATTTTATCAAATCACAATACGAGGTGATTACCATAAAAAACTGTAATGAGAAATATACAATTTTATACATGAATGATTTGATTATTACGACCCTGCCGTTGATTATATATATTTGTTACACTTTGTCTTACTTCTCTAACTGTCGACAGCCAGCAGCCAATTGTTCAAGAGCATCTTCTGGGTCACTATCAAAACCAGGGCCAGATATTAACTCTAATTTTCGTAAATTAGTCAGTCTTGCGAGGGTTCTTAAACTCTTTGATTTCACCCTCTTTCTTTCACTAAAATGGATATCTTTTTATGAGGGAGTTGTGTTTGGACATTATTTCACAAATTTCATTTGCATTTACGTTAATATTATTGGCTAAAAAAAAAAACTCAATTGTTAATAGGAATAATCTAATCGAATTAGGTATACTTACACAATGATAGGTATTTTAAATTCTCATTGTTCTTAATAAATTCACTAACAATTTTTTGTGGAAAATGACATGACACAAAACTTATATTTGTTAATGTCACTAGGGAGGGCAGTGATTTAAATGAACTTTTACATCGATAAAGAGTGAGCCCTAGAAATAAAATCATGTATAGATTTGCAAATACCCTTATTTAAGATTTTTATGAATAAAATGACAGGTCTGCAAAATTCTTTTTTCTTTGCATTTTGAAAAAGGAGGTGTTTCTCGAAGTTTTTTTGTATGCTACCAATAAACCAACAAAAATTGTTTTCAAGTCAGGTTTCTCAGAAAAATGAGGTTATTTTAAAAGTGTAAAAAAAAGCTGGTTTGGCTATTTTTGATTATTTTGATGATAGATCTCCATTTTTTTCTGAAACTTGACATGATAGACAACTCTTGTTATCAGATTTGTATTCAGCATACGAAAAACTATGGCAAATTTTTTTTTATTTTTCAAAATGCAAAACCAGTGTAATAAGAGCACTTACTTTTTAAATTAACACATTCTGATATACTTAATAAAACATCTTCATTTCGGCAGCTCTCAATTTTTAAGGATAAAATATGCTCCCCACATTTTCTTAGCACACTAAAAATTCATTCAAAATAAGTACAAATTGAACAAAATTGTTATTAATAATAAAAAATTAGGCACAGCATAGTTGACTAAAAAAAAAGAGTATTTATTATTTATCTCATAGCCATTGATTTCTTCATAAACGTTCTGTGTATTCATCCTACGTGTCATCTACTTTCAAATTGTCTAGGTGAGTGTATATTACTTGCCAAATTCTGCTAATCTTTGTCATTTTATAATTTTAAGGCACTATTGTTCGACGCGCAAACTTTGATTTGATCATGGCACTCACTGAGTAACACCATTTTAGTATTTTATTAACTTATTTCAACAACGGTCCCCTTGACTGACTCAAAATGTCCAAAGATTATTGATAGTTGCAAACAAATTAATTACACAATTATATACATATTAATGAAAAAACAAATGTACTATATGATCAAACATCACAAGTAATAGAGATGGTGTAAATTCCAAGGACTATTTATTAGGTGCCTTACTTCAGTGATTATGTAACGCAATTTTATTAGTTTTACTGTTAAATTCAGAACTATGTTTAAGTTTCAAATTGACAATCCATCTACCTAGAGACTGCTACAATTAGAAATTTCAGATGTAGTAATTACAAACATTAAAAATAGCAGTTAGGTTACGAAATAGGTTATTAATCATGTTTAATTCAGACATTTACCCAAATTGCAATATGTTTTTAGTAGTTACATAACATTTTTCCACTTTCCTTTACAACATGGACCATAATTAAGTGATAAATCAATACGATAAAGCAGTTCTTTTATATTAACTAGTACATTAACTATAAAATACATCTTCATTTTCTAAATAAGCTACCTATCAATTTTATTGTCTGGAATGTCTAACTTTTTAGTTAGTGTTAAAAATTTAAATTCAACTCACGTTTCAACATATTTATTAAATTCAGTATAGTCCCGAACTTCAGCATGTTGATCATAAAATTTATACTCTATGCATAATTCCCTTGGGTGTGATATTTTGGAGACGAACGATTCTAAAAAATGTGTATTCATGTTGTACTGAAAAATAATAAAATATCAGAATACTAAAAACGACTACTAGATAAATTACTAATAAAAGATTCTTACCTTTAATGTTACTTTTCTATAAAGAGAACCGTCTTTTGATATATTATTTAAAGTTGAACACAACATTGCACAGTTATTGATCGATTTTAAGTCTAAATACTTGAAAATTTGTATGAGAACATCCCACTGAAAATATTTGCCAGTTTTTAAGTCTGTATTATTCAAATACAATTAGACAATAAACACATTTCTTAAATAAAGCTATAGTTACTTACAGGTAAAGTAGCTAAATCCCTTTTTGCTGGATCCCTGTCCGCAACATATTTAGCCTTTTTTCTGTGTGGGCCTTCTCCATTATTTTGTACCGCTTCTGAATCCATTTTATTTAATCGAATAATAAGCTTCTTCTCAATATTATATTTTTTCTTAATCAATATAATTATTAACGTACTGGATTTTCGATTTTTTTTTAGAATACTTTTATATCTCTTGAAATCATAAGTTCTTTCCAATACAACTACTAGGGATTTCACAATTTTGTGAGAAATCCCAAATTCCTTCTCTTGTCAGCTACGAATCTTATTTTGAAGAAAACCTTTGTTTAAATAGGTGGACATGTAATATAATTGTTTCTTCTTGTGAAAGTAACAAAAAGGAATACCTAGTTTTATTTAATTTTAGAATGTTCTACTATTTGTACATAAAAGACACATTTCATTTTTAATGGCGACAATTTCTTTTGACAGAAAGAGAAAAATAGACGTCTATAGGGCTTTTCGGGTGCAGAGAAGCATTAACCAGTGGTTATAACCTCTCGATTCATTGGTTGAAATTTATTTTGATTTTAAACTCGACCAATGATAATCCAGAGGTTTTAACTACTGGTTAAAACTTCTCTGCACTCGAAAAGCCCATGTGGAAATAACAATATGGCTTTTCGATTCAATTTACGAAAACTAAAAAGTGTCATTATTTATTACTTCGACCAGTCATATTTATTACCTCAGATCAAGAAATTAATCTGAGATTATTAGCACAGAATCAGTGTGTTAATACTAATTGTTGTCCAATCCTGCACCTATTCTTTTGACCATACTTCAAATTAAGTATGTTAGGTCTGTTTCAAAGTCGAATCTTAACGTATTAGAGGTAACTAGGCGAATATTTCTAACGATATCAAACTGGTCCGAGAGCATATAAGCATTCCTTACAGTCATACGGAAATGGCAGTATTAATCGCAATTTCATTGGCCGTTTTAAGATAGCCGTAGGGCATGCGCAGTTACATGACATGTCAAAGTGTATTAAATCCTTTTGGAATCGTTTGTCAGCGAGGAACTCGTTAGATGATAGAGAAGATACTCGTCTAGCACGCGGTAGGTCCAGCGGGTTCGAATCACAAACTTTTTTTTTATAAAAGTATTTTTTAGTCCGTTAGTAAGATTTATACGAAGATTACATTTTTTCCTTACCCTTTATTACATTTTTTCCTTGCCCTTTAACTTATTTTTTTTTTTAAATAAGTATTTTTTAGTTCGTTAGTAAGATTTATATGAAGATTACATTTTTTCCTTGCCCTTTATTATAGTTTGTTTATTTTCACGGTGCCGAATTCCCCTTTAAAAATGATATCTCATGAGCACGCCATGCCGTGGCCTTGAAACGGCCAATGAAATTGCTAGAAATACTGCCACTTCCGTATGACTGTAAGGAATGCTTATATGCGGTCCGAGACTACTGGTGGAACAAACCTACTGACGTTTTTATGGGCCTAAATTTGAAATCAATGGATGACGAAATTTTACGGGCAAGTTTATTTGTAGTAATGATTTAGATAGTTTTCATTAGTATTCATTAAAATGACTGATTTTATTATAAACTTCTAATACGTAACATTTTAATAAGAATTACTTTTTAACACATTTAAATTTATAGTAGAAATCAAAGAAAATTAAAGGAAATTCATTAATATTATTTGATCCGAACCTGAAGTATATCTGTCTTTGTTTATTAAAATAAGCCGGGTTAGGATCGTGTTAGTTATGAGTTCCCTTTATCAACTTTATTTGGAAATATTTCAAGGTTTATAAACTAAACGGTTACCGCATTCACACTCTAACCTATCAGATCGCGAAACGTCACAAGGGCTTTCTCCATTGTTAAAATGTAATAATCGCTTATCTTATATCTTGATGAAACAAGTAAAAGTCCAAACAAAGCAGAAATCGAAGAAAAACCAATATTAAAAACTTAAAATAACACAAATGCAAAAATAAACACTTGGCACGAAAAGCGAAAATGCCCTTTGTAACGTCATTGACGTTTCCCCCACCATAATTGTATTAAATGGGATAACCGTTTTGTTTATGAACCGTGGCCAACGTCCAAGATTTGCCAACGCCAACATGGCAGGAAATGTCAATTTGTAATTAAAATATTAAAACCACCATGTGTATATGTCGGCGCTGCGATCAGACGAGTAATTATCGGCTGACTGTTGGTTGGTTTCTATTCGTTTTATGTGGTTTTGTTGGTTCATTTCAAAGCGTTCTAAGAAGGAAAATACATATTATTACATTAATCAAAAGCTGCTAATAGCTGTTTTCTTTCGTGCTGATCGAACTGAATGTACCGAAAGTGAGTAAACTGAAAATGAACAAAATATTCACTTCAGTTCACTCACCAGAAGAACACCCTTATTATTCATCTTATTTTAGGTTATGTAAATAACTGATTGAAGTAATCGAACTAACCGCAAAAAATATTTGTGCTCGAGGGGTGAAGGGAATTCTGAATGCAATCAGTTTTATGAGAAGAGTGGGGAGACTGAACATTGACAAAAGAACGCCAGTAAAAGTGATTGCGTTCAGAAGTGGTAACTTCAATCAGTTTACTCAGAACGAAAGAAAACAGCTATTATAACTTCATATACCTTTTGTATTATAGACCTCAGTCTCGAAATTGAGGGAAGTTACTGTTTTCCCATCAATAGTACTTTATGCTTTTCTTTTATCTATTTTCTTCACGAGATCACGGTTGTTGGTGATATAAACAAACCCCATGTCTTTCTTGGGCAAATAGTGGAAGTGGATTGTCCCGTCCACATTTTTCCTTGCATTGGATAAAATTAAAAAAAAAATGTAGTAAAACTGCAATAAATAAACTACACAAGTGTGAACTACACAAGTGTGATCAAACGAATGTAAACAAAGCGAATTACTCGTTTCACCAGTGAGATTTTTAGTCAGCAGGCAGTGACTTGGCTTAAATAAATTCTCAATAGTCAATGCATTTTTCGGGTCTGTTCATGCTAAAAATTTTAATATTTTCAACTTTTCTCCATCAATTGCACAACTGGTTCCCAAAAACAATTTCGTTGTTACAACGGCAATGAAAATTAGCAGTAGTGAATCTGATAGGCGGGATATGAAATGAAATTTATTGCGTAACAGTGACAATTTAGTTTGTTACATGTTTAAAAAATTCCCCGAGGGGGAACAGGAACACAGTGTCAAAGAATATTTACGTTTATAAATGAACTTAAACGTAAATATTCTTTGACAGTGTGACGATAACTAATAAAATGTGTACATCAGTAGCACATAAATAATAATAATAAGAAATATGAAGACTAACTTAAAAAAAGAGAAACTAGAAATTACATTTTTACATATGAAGCCTCTAGATGCAAAACTCACATTCTCCACTTTTGGCTCATATTGAGTTATTTATACTCTGGAATTTTACTATTAAAAATAAACTATTTTAACGACAAAATCGTGTCCAAAACTCACTAAATCCTTATAATATTCAATAGCAAAATCGGCAATTTATTTCAAAACTCACATTCTCCAATGACATATGCGGTGCAAAAGTAACATTCTCCATTTCAGCCAATAAGAGAGCGCCTTTCGACATAACCTCATTGAAACATGTGTTTAAGTTCTTCCTTATTTCTGGTCTAAGTAGATTACAATTTGTTACTACAAAACTTGCTCTATTATCTAGCGATTTTAAATAAAAACTAGGAGTTTTAGCTTTTATTAATAAACAGTGGTTAGTGCAAAAAATGGAGGAATTTGTCAGTCCTTGTACTGGAAACCAAACATTTCGTAAGAGAGCTGTAAAGAAGATAATTCGAAAGGAGAATAAGTTACAAGCAAAGAAGAAAGAATACGTCGACACATTGTTAAAAAAACATTATGGAGAAAATTGGAGAGCTACGGAAGAAAAATTGAGTATTTACAAGTACATACTAGATAATTCTGAGTCTCAGGAAAACGAAGTAGAAGAAACAAATATACAGCGATGTGAGCCTTTGGACGAAGCACCAGTTCCCATTGTCTAAACTTTCATGGCTCTATCCTAATACATTTTTTTTTAAATTATGTTCATTTAAAAATATTTTTCAGTTAACTAAAATTGTTTATTCACTTTAGTTTCTCTAATAAACCCTCATTTATATTATATCGCCCTTTATTCATAAAATTACCATTACCTATTTTTGCTTTAAAATCATTTCAAAACTAACATTCTCCAAATTTTTATTTCAAAACTTACATTCTCCAGTATATTAAACAATTTTTTAAATATTTCCAGATGATTACACTCATTACAACTTTGCCCAATTAATTATAACTGTCATTGCAAATAGCAGGAAAACAAAATTAAAATTCAATCTTAAAATTTAAATGTGCAGTTTTTTCCTGTTTCTAAAAAGTTTAAAAATGTGGAGAATGTGAGTTTTGCATTTAGATGCTTCATATTACGTATTGCACTATTAGACATACATTAATAAGCACATGGTTACACATATACATATATCTGTTCAATTAAAAATTGTCCTATTCACTTCCGCTAAAGAGTAGGGTTCTGCATTTATTAACATGTTTTTAATAAATTTTTTAATGATATTTATAGGTCTTTTTTTTTTAAATTTGCTGGCAGAATGTTATAAAAAAACAAACATCTGTAAATACAAGCATTTTCTAGAAATGTGTTATGTATCGGATAAGAAAAAATATCTTTGTGTCTTGTTTCATAACTATGGGTTTCTAATGTTATCTGTAAACTCACTCCTATGCTTATAAATAAAACAGAGACACTCATACACAAAAAGAGCTGGAACTGTTAACAGATTTAATGCTTTAAAGTGGCCACGACATGATTTATGTAGCTTTAAATCAGATAAGATTCGTAGTGCCCTTTTTTGTCCAAGGAATACCTCATTAATATAAGATCCACCCCAAAATATTATCTCAGATGACAATGTGTCATAAAATTGTCCGTAATACACTGTCAGAAGAGTCTTACGATTCACTACCTTCTTCAGTTCTTTCAGTGAGTAACAAACTATACTAAGTTTGCTACAGAGTGCATATTACCTGTTCCTTCTAATTCATATGCTCATCAATGACCACTCCTAAAAATTTTGTGTGATCTGTGTAGTTAATTTTTGCATTATCGATGTCTATTTCTTTAAGATACTCAGTTTTATTTCTACTTTGTTTGAATAAAATACACTTTGTTTTGTCATTATTTAATATTAACGAATCCTGTTGAAACCATTCTGATATTTTTTGCATCAAATAAGTTACTTTAGCCTTAATGCCCTCATAGTTTTTATCAAAGATTAGTATGTTAGTGTCATCAGCATAAGTGGTTATAAAACAGTCATTATTTAAATATTGCTGCAAATCGTTTATGTATACTAAAAAAAGAATTGGCCCAAGTACGCTGCCCTGTGGTACTCCTAATTAAATGCTTTGAGTACTAGAATAATATTTCAAGGAATTTGATGTGATACACCCTTTCTGCTGACGCTCATTAAGATAACTACTGAACCAGTCATAGGCTGAATATCATATCCCTAATTTATCCAATTTATTTAGAAGTGTTTCATGATTAACACAATCAAATGCCTTGGATAGATCGATGAATATTCCAAAAGCGATATCTCCATTATCTAGATAATCCAGTATCTTCCTAACAAAATCAAAAAATTGCTGTTGTTGTGGATTTATTCTTTTGATATCCATGTTGGGTCTTGCTAATAATATTATGTTTCTAAAAATGGAGTTAATCTTCTACCCATAACAATTTCCAGCAATTTAGAAAAGTGAGATAACATACTTAGAGCCTGTAATTATCTATTAAAGTACGATCACATTTTTTGTATATTGGTTTAACCACAGCTAACTTTAACATTGATGGAAAGATCCCATTTCGCAGGGATTCATTTACTATGTAGGTCAGTGGTTCGAGTATAAAGCAGCTAATTTTTTTCCACATAATATTGCTTATATTATCTTCACCACTTGAATGGTTATTTTTTAAACTTAATGATTTTTAAAATTTCACTGTGTGTTACTTCAGATAAGAAGATCGAATTAGCATTACAAGTGATGTGTTTGAGATTATTATTTACAGGAATTGCACCAACAAGATTACCAGCCATATGGACAAAAGAATTGTTATGTAATTCACTTGCAAGTTGCAGAGAACTAAGTATGGCACCATTATTATTAATTTCATGAAAAGCTTGATTTTTTATATCATTCTTTCCACTTTCAGAATTAATAATACTCCATATGGTTTTAGATTTATTACAAGTTATTAATTTGGGATTCATAGAAAACAGATTTTTCATGTATAAAAAGATTAGTATAACTTTTATAATCCACATAAGTTTGCTTTGTAACCCTATTTTGCTGATAGGATTCATGTAATAAATTTAAAGCTTCTCTGGCAGTGTAAACATTTTCTGACATCCATTTTGCCTTTTTCTTTGGATCTTAAATAATTTCAAGGGGAATGATGAATTAAAGTGACAACAGAGTTCTACTAAAGTTATTATACATATCATCTACAGTTGTAGCCTCATAAACTGTTAACCACGTTTCCTGAAATAGTAGATTATAAATAGGTTCGTAATTTTTTGCACTGAAGATAAGTCGATGTTCATATTTTTGAGTGTTGCTCGTTACTTTTTCCTTAATGCTTAGTAACGGGACAAAATGATCAGATATACCTTTAATAATACCTCTGCCATTACATTTTAACATATTGGGCACAAAGAAGTTATCCAGACAAGTTGATGATGTTTTAGTTACTTTTGTTGGTGTATCTACTGTGGGTTTCATATTGTAAGAATTTAATAGATTTATGATGACGTGTTTATTCTTAGTATTGCCAGTTAATGACATATCAATATTAAAGTCTCCTGCTACGATTACTATTTTGTCATTTCTTGTAGCCATATCTAATAAACAGTCTAATTTATCTATGAAAGATTTAACATCTGCGGAAGTCAATCTATAAATGACACAAATTACATAGTTATTACCACTCATTATGGCCTCAATGGCGGTGCATTCAAATAGATAGTCTACACCTGATTGCTGTATTTCTTTAACTTCCCGCTAAGAAAATTGAAAATTTTCAGAAATCGGGAAGTTATTGGTTTCACCCCGATTTTCGAAAATCGAGTTTTTGTCAGATCTCGACGTTATAAGGTCTTAAGAAGCTATTCTAACTATTCCCATGATGGTGTCTGTATGGCTGTATGCATGTGTGTGTGTATGTGTGTACGGTGTATGTAAACCTCTCATAACTTTTGAACGTCTTGATTTGATCGATCGAAACGCGGTTTGCGGCATTCTAAAGGGGTTGACTCAACTTAGATTTCCTGAGAATGAGAACCGATTCGGCCCGCCAGATTTTGAGAAAACTCAAAAAATAAAATTTAAAATTTTTTTTTTTTTGAAATATCTTTTAGACTACTGAGCCGATCAATTCCAAAATCTAATCAGCTCTTCTCCTTATAAAACAACGTCGATCGTCGCAAACCGCATCAAAATCGGTTGAATCGTTCGAGAGATATCGATTACGAAAAATTCGCAAAAAAGTGTTTTTTTTTGAAATAACATTCAAAATTCCTGTCGGATCGATTTTTTGGTAATAAAATAACTTTTTGTACTTAAAAAACTGCGTTGAATGCCGTAAACCGCATCAAAATCGGTTGATTCGTTCAAGAGATATCGATTACGAAAAATTCGCAGTTTTTTATTTTGAAATAACATTCAAAATTTTTGTCGGATCGATTTTTGGTACAAACATAACTTTTTGTACTTGAAAAACTGCGTTGAATGCTGCAAACTGCATCTCGATTGGTTAATTTGTTCAAAAGATATCGCAGTTCAAAAATTACAAAAAAAAGTGGTTTTTTAATATAACTTCGAGATTTTCACCTAATCGTAGAGCTCAAAAATGTATGTATATAATATTTTGAGCTCGGAGAGCTCAAAAATTAACTAATACGTATATTTTTTTAGCGCTTTAAGCTCGAAAATAGCGGGAAGTTTCAGGGATGGCCTGCAGGGTCAACCGATTTTTAGATTTTTTAATTATGTAACGTCGGCTTATTTCTGCTACCAAGTCCAATGACCGAAGTCAGGAGAACTTATATCAGTGCTTGAGCAAGCACTGGAATCCCCTAACCTGTAAATTTTACCGAATCACTATTTCGTGTCATAGTAACGTGCTCACATCATAGATACATGTAAACTACAGTTTTACATACCTTTCGAAAGAGGATGGTGACGTGAGCAGATCCGCTCATCCACTTCACCGAGCCGATGGTTGCGGTAATATACCACTGTTCTTTCATCATTGTTATGGTGGAATATAAAAAATTACTAATAAAATGCATTTTCATGAGACATGGATGCATCTCTGACTTACAAATTTCATGTCCTTAAAGGATAGTTTACTCTTGCATTTTTGAGCAAAGATTTGCTAACTGCGTATTGCTAGGTTTCTCAGAATGTTCACATTTTACTTTACAGCAAAGAATATTGGTGTTTGTTTTGGTATTTGTTATTCAAAACCCCGATGGTAAACATAATATATAAAATGTCTCTTTCTTTTTAAGAAATGTTACTGTTACAGTATATCTTTTCGGGGTTGCACATAGGAGAAGTTGGTATTAATCTTCTGTCTCTATTTTATGAACGACATTTCTGTAATTTTAATTTTTGGCTGAAGGAGTTTGGCTCAAAGACAAAAGTTACATATTTATTTGCTAGTGGCCATTTATTCAGTTAAGAATTATCACAATATTAATGCAAATAAAAATATAATTATTTAAAAAACTAAACATTAATTCACAATCCACATAAAGTAGATCAATATGTGCCCTATAAATATAAATAAGTTACATCACACATTTAGCTAGGCAACAAACCTATTTGTTGCAAACAAATACTTGCCGCTGCTGCCTTAGCCTCTTTTTTATTATTGCTCGCCACATTTGGTTTATATTCAACACCATTGAGAACAACCTAAAAAAAAATATATATATATATAAATAAGTCAAGTTTTCATTATTACGACCAAAAATAATCAAATGAAAATTTACGTTACAGTTTCGTTATGAGTAATGCTAGGATACTTCATAAAATGAACCATGGGAAGATGCGAAGAAGAAGAATATGACCGACCATATGTTTCATATTAGAAGAATTTAGATAATTTTAAAATATAGTTTCAATTGTGGTAGAGCCTATTTTTCTCTTTTTTCTCTTGCTTATAGAAAACAAGTTGTTGTTGATTTTTTTTTTTTTTTGAAATGTCACGTGAAAGTGATGGAAGTTACAGTGAAATGGACATTTGTGATAATGGTCAATGGAAAAAAGTAAAGCATAAACGAAAAGCAAGGACTAGATTAGGAAGTATTTAAAAAAAAACAAGCAACTATCAACAGAAGAAATAAATGAAATTATTATGGGACAACATAAACCAGAAACATCAAATGGCCAGTCCACAAGTAAAAAACACACGTATAAAAACACAAGCTCTAACAAAGACAAGAATAATGATAATGAAATTTCACAACAAATACAATCAGATAAATACAAATTTATATACATTGCCCAACACTAGTACAAATGAAGAGATTCTCACACAAAAAGACCAGCACATAAGACAAAAAAAATTATCAGCAAAAATGAAAGAAATGTCACAAAAACCGTTTAAAGCACTATTTTATATAAAAACACCTGAGACGTTAACAAGGAAAATGATGTCAGATATATATGACACGGAACATCCTAACACTGACTATAAGATTCTCAAAATAAAAACAGGATTTCTCCTTAAAACTAACCAAGACAAAAACATAATTAATCAGACACTAAATAAGCTTATTGGTCAGAAACATATTCTAAATTACAAAGAAACTCAACCCTCATCGTCTATGCCAACAAACATTCATGTTTCTAATCATTCATACAGTGTGGTCATCGGATCTGTAGAACATGACATTACAGAAGAAATTAGTGAATTTCTCACACAATCCAATATCATTCACAGGTACTGCAAAAGAATTGTTGCAAACGCCACTAACAAACCTACATACCTCGTAAAAATCATTACGGGATGCATGAACTCCTCTTTTATAAACACAGACATTACCCGGCCTATCCAAGCTTACCACCAGCTCCAATACCACAACCTTGTTCTCGTTGCCAAAAATTTACACATACACAAAATAACTGTACCACACCGATAAAATGCACTAAGTGTAATGGACCTCATCACCATACTAAGTGTAATACACAACTTCCACCAAAATGCACAGGATGCGGTGCAGAAGATCCATACTGCATGGTCACTAAAATGTCCTAAAAGACCTATGAAACCAATTGAAGGCATACCAAATAATCAAATCAAATCAAATCTCTGAACAAAAAATCAAGGGAAATAGACCCAAAAATCACCTAAAATTCAAAGATACACTCCCAAGTTACAGGACACGATATGATCATCAATACTTACTTAAACAAACTAAATAAAGAAAAATACATTGACAGAGAAGAATTAATCTATAAAC
This sequence comes from Rhamnusium bicolor, assembly GCA_029963845.1. NCBI lineage: Eukaryota > Metazoa > Arthropoda > Insecta > Coleoptera > Cerambycidae > Rhamnusium > Rhamnusium bicolor. The sequence goes on from JANEYF010000780.1 coordinate 529,760, forward strand.
TAAGAAAACGATTTGTAGCACAATATAACATTGATACAGTTGCACATTTTACAAGAAGCAGAATGTATATTTTGATGTTTGACCTCGAACAACCTTTGACAATATCTCCAACTCAACCAATACAAGGGATTAATAATGTTCAAGTTCACGTCGATAGTTAAAATTTTATATTCAAATGTAAACAGCTATATACCAAAAAAACATCTTACAACAATATTATAAAAAAAAATCACATCAACTGTACATTATTTGTAGAAACAAAGACCAAAAGTACTAGTAACACAAGATATAAAAATTGGAATGTTCTACAGTTTGATGGCAATGTTGTCAATAATAATGTGAGAGGAGGAAGCCTTGTGCAAATACACCCTGGATTAAGGATGACCAAGGACAATCCATTGAAAGTAAATAACCCCCTATGCGAAGCTACCCATATCACCGTTCCATTTCTGGAGGATGTTACACATATTTTTAGTATACATTCACCCCACTGCAAATATTGATCAAACTATAATCACGAAAGCAGTACTATATAAATATTGTATTATCATAGGCAATTTCAACGTCAACAAAAACAAGTAAAAACACCTTAATAATTTCTTAGAAAACTCCAATTTTACAAAAGCAAATACTCCCCATACTTTTCATATGGCAAACAACCCAGACACAACACCAGACCTAATACTTTATACAAATAACCTTAAAAATAATCTAGAGAAAATCTAAACATATCCGGACATTGGTTCCGACCACTCAGCAATAGAAATATCACTAAATCTGAATAGGAAAATTGAGGACCAAGATGAAAAAAAGAGTTAACTACATTAAATTTAATATGGAAGAGGTAAACAAGATTATAACAAAATACATCGAAGATATGCAGCATGTACCAATCAATGGACAAGGACACAATCAAACAATTTAATGAAAAGCTGATGACAACAATCATGGAGAATACACCCAAAGAATAAGTAAGATACTACACATATAAGCTACCACCATATATCATTTGAATGATAAAAAATAAAAGGAAAATGTACAGAGACTATTTAAAAAATCCAAGTGAGGATTACAAGAGACATATCAACAACTATAACAAGGACATTCAAAAGCTTATAAGGCAATACAAAGAAAACAATTGGATGAAAACATGTGATGAAATAAACAAGAATCAAGGGAAAAACTACTGGCAACAAATCAAAAGACTTACTCAATACAAACCACACCAGAAACTATCTGTCCTAGAGAAAAATAACAAAACATATAACTCTGACCCAGAAAAAGTACAATTATTTGCAGAACATTATAATGAAACCTACATGGAAAACAGCAATCCTCAATTTGATGATGCTCAGTATGAAGATGTCAACAACTGGTACGAAACATATTTCACTTAACACCCAGTGCCGGACATAAAAGAGATAGATGAAGAAACCTCTTTTGAAATACCCCATAAAGGTAAAAACACAGCACCGGGATACGATAATATCACAAAAAACATAATAAGAAAACTCAAGTATGAAATACATTTATACATTAAAAGAACATATGAATACTGTCTCAATCACTGTTATTTTCCTCCAGAATGAAAACATGGAATTTTGATCACTATTCCCAAGCCTAACACCGACCACACAAATGTTGTCAACTATCGTCCCATTACATTACTTTCCGTTATGGGAAAGAACTTTGAAAAAAATCATCAAAGCGATATTACAGAACAAAGTAGGACATGTTATCCCAAGTTATCAGTTCGGCTTCCGAGAAAAGTGCTCCACTGTACACCCCTTAACAATCATCGCATCTAACATATCGACAGCAAAACTTAGTGGTCAATGTAGTGCTGCCATCTTTCTTGACATCCACAGTGTCTGGCATCGTGGCATATTATACAAACTTATGGTAACCAACTGCCCCAGACATCTGCTTTTTCTCCTCAAAGACTACTTATGTGGAAGAACTGTTCAAGTTAAAATTAATGACCATTTATCACAAAACATTACAATCCATCAAGGTGTTCCACAAGGCTCTCCACTCTCGCCCTTGCTCTACAATATATATTGTTATGATATATATAACTTTAATTCAGAACCAGAATATTTAAACCTGAATTTGTATATTCTCCAATATGCCGATGATACCGCACTCGTAAGCCATAACAAGAACATCTACAAGACAGCAGAGGCACTTCAGCAACTGATGTACAGAACATTAACGTGGTTCAACAAATGGCGAATGAAACCAAATCCCCTAAAATCTCAATACATCGTGTTTAACCATAATATATCCCCACACACTCCAACAATAACTGTTAACAATAGCACAATATATTGTCAACCGGCAGTAAAATACCTTGGAGTCACAATAGATAATAAGCTTAATTTTAACAAACATGTCAAACTAATTAAGAAGAAGTGCATTGCAAGAAGCAGACACTTCCGCAGCCTAACATATAAAACCAAGGAATCCACCAAAAAACTGCTGCCCATATTTATAGTAGAATCTGCCGTCCATTATTAGAACATAGCCACCCACTATACCTTAATACAAGAAGACCAGTCATAAAAAGCCTAGAAATAGCAGAAACATCAACATTGCGATCCATTACCAAAATCAGACACCCCAGAAATCTCCTCCATAACCCTCCCAACAACCTTCTTTATGAGATTACGCAAATAACACTAATCAACTAAAGATTACAATCCCTAACCACAAAATTTGCTAAGGAAATAAATAACATAGAAATAATACAACCCCTTTGCAAAACAAGAGAACAAGAATTACCTAGCAGAAGAAAATTTCCAGAGCTAACCCTATGGGAACACATCACTGCATTGAATAATATACAATGAAACAAATCTGTTTTTCTTTTAATACAGATATTTATACTGTAATGAAATGAAATGGTATGTAAATTATTTTAAACAGTTGTAACAGGATGAAGGACCTCGGTCGATGGCCTTTTGGTGAAACCAATAAAATACTTTTATTATTATTATTATTAGTTTCAATTGTAACTACAGACAAATTAGTGTCGCTGTGAGTATGCACTTTTTGTATTTTATTTCTGTTCCATAAATAATTTTTTCTCAAATCGAAATTTTCATGATATAAACCTCCACTACAGGATTTTTACAAAATTGACTTTCAGAAGTATCATGTATCAGTAGAAACTATAGGATAATTTATTTAAGCAAAATAGTAGTTTCATTTATGCTTGTTTCTTTATTATGCAATCTGAAAGATCAGCACGCTTTAGACAGAGCCTCTTTCAATACTAATTAACTGTATATAAACTAAATAATATGAAAGATAACTGGTAACTGGAAAAGAAATAATGATTTTAGTTTAACTGCAGACATGACTCGCAAGTCAAGCTATTGTGTTGCCTAAATTTTAGTTGTTACATTTAACGTTAGAATTTTAGACAGAAAATCCTTCATCTGAAACTACTTTTCGATAATAGTAGAGTTATAGTGTGTAGAAATTAAATAACCTTGAAAAGAAAATTCTTCTTATGATCTGGTCCGCATTCAAATTCCAATACATATTGGGGAGCACCAAGCTTCCTTTTAGAAGAATATTCTCCTAACAATGAAACAGGATGTTTTCCCTGTAAATTTTTCACAGCCGGTGCACCCTTTTGCTTTCTGTGTTTGCCTTTTTGCTCTTCATTTGCAACCAATCCTTTTTTGTCCAATTTAACTTCTAGTAGCAGTGGTTCTAGCGTTCCCGTTTTTTCTTTACCTAATCCTTCACCAGGCTTCCATCCCATTTTTTGAAGGAGGTGCATGCCCATTCCACCTGATACAGGTGCTGCAGTTTGAAGCTGATCCTAAGAACGGTATAAAAAAAATCACTAAAAATTTTCATCACTGAGAAGTGCGATCAGTGGAACAAAATATTTATATGGAAGGTAATTATTTAACTGACAATTTGTTATGATTATGAAATCGCACCTCTCTCCTGTTTGTAAATTAATGAGTTTAAAACACAAAGAATTGTAAGTTTTGTATTATTATTTGAAGTTATTCCGGAAAATGAAAATTGAAATAATGTAGAAAGAAAAAACTCAAAAATGAACATTATTATTTATTCCTTTTAATTGATTATACTGTAATGGTACTGTGCGAAACCTTTTGAACACTATGGTATTTTGACGTTTCGAATAACTACTACTAAGACATTTGATCAGTTCTGATAGTTTTGAAACTTCATAAATTTTACAATGAATCACAAACTTTTTTGAATGTATACCAAGAACATTGAAAAAAAAAATAATGTAACAATAAATGAAGGAAACATTCTATCGCTGTTTATAAGTATATTAGAGGAAGCCAGTAATAATTATATGTTGAGAAATACAACTGCAGATAAAAACATTTTCTGTTAAAATTTAAAAGTGACCATATGTTTTTAAATACATCTTCCTTACTAGGTGATTCATTGTTGGCCTAATATCAGAAACTGAGACATTTAAGGAACGATAGCATAATACAGAACCTTTAAAAATGGTCATTACTATATATAAGTCAGCATTTCCAAAACTACGTTCCAAGGAAGTGTTCTGTGGATGTTAATGGATGTCTAAGAAAATTTCATAATTTAAAAAGAAAATTGAGTTGTTTCGTCTGTAAATGAAATTTAACTTTAATATTTCCCTTAATGAAGAAAATAAAACCAAGTGTACTGAAAAGACATGAGTTCAGCGAAGATTTTGTGTAAACAAAAAAACTAGAGTGTTTCCACAACAATCCAATTTTGTCACAGGTCTCCGAATAGTGAACATACTAAGAGGCAGAAACTGGATTGTTTAAGGTCTCAAATACATATGACAGCTTTACAAATGTTCCCCTGTTTTAAATATGCGCCAATAACACGTATCAATACAGATTGTTTGTTTTCAACATATAAATAAATTTTTGCACAGAGTAGCGGCGGATTTTAACAGCAAAATATATGGAACAACTTTTAATAGCATACTTTGCTTGTAAGGAATGATACCGCAGCAATAAACGTGAATAAAATTATTCATGTAAACTGTGAGTGCCAATATACTTTTACTTTACTACCCCCACTAGTCATTTTTAGAAGCTCAACACTACAAGGTAAGCCACTGAAAGATATTAGTTTGCAGTAATAGTTTAAAAAATATTTGGTTTTAATTGGTATATAAATTAATAACAAATATTCCCTTGCCCCGATCCTGTTTTTGACGTCATGGCTCGCCAATTTCCGAACTCTAATTACACCGGCACAAAAAAAAAGTTGTTTGTACATTTGACGCCACCTACCTCCCGACATGTATTTCGACCCGCTGAATCCGAATTTGAAGTCAGTTTGGACCGTACACTCTCAAATATCGAGAAAATTGAAAAACCGTAAAAAATAGCGAAAATTGGGTGTTTCGGTAATAAAAAAAATTTTGTGGATCTAAACCAAGCCTAATTTTTATGTATTTCGATCCGTTGAATACGAATCTAAAGTATATTTAGACCATAAGCCGTTTTAAATTTAAGTAAATTGTAAAAAACTCGCGAAATTTGCTAAAAATGGCAAAAAATTGTGTTTATGTTGATGAAAAAAATTTTGTAGACCCGGATCGAAGAGGATTTTTATGTAATTTGATCTGCTGAATTCGAATCTGAAATATATTTGGCCCATTAATCCCTCAAAATCTCAAAAGATAAAATAGCAAAAAATTGCAGTTGAAAAAAATTGAAAAAAATCTATGAAACACGATTAAATACGTTTCTTGTATTTTTTTATGCATAAAATACAAATTTAGAATCTGAAAATGCGAAAAATTGTAAAATCTATAAAAAATGACGTATAAACAGAATAAAAATTTTTTTCATCAACATAATCACAATTTTTTGCCATTTTTAGCAATTTTCGAGGGTTTTTTACAATTTACTTAGATTTAAAACGGCTTATGGTCTAAATATACTTTAGATTCGTATTCAGCGGATCGAAATACATAAAAATTAGGCTTGGTTTAGATCCACAAAATTTTTTTTTATTACCGAAACACCCAATTTTCGCTATTTTTTACGGTTTTTCAATTTACTCGATATTTCAGGGTGTACGGTCCAAACTGACTTCAAATTCGGATTCAGCGGGTCGAAATACATGTCGGGAGGTAGGTGGCGTCAAATGTACAAACAACTTTTTTTTTGTGTGCTGGTGTTATTACAGAAATCGACAATAATTTCTATAATAATAAATACAGATTCTAGCTCAGTAGCGCAATGGGCTAGAGCATTAAGTGACAAACGAAGCTGGTTTTACTGTCTGCCGGGTTCACATCACGGTTTCGACTCTGACAAAGTCGAATGGAGTGGTTATGCCCGCGTCTTTCATCAGTGTAACCCCCCATCCGTGCAGTTCCGGTTTTGGATTTTGGGGTTGTCTAATTTATGGGGTGTTTATATTTAAAAAGAAAAAACATCCAATTTCCTGTTTAGTTTCGACTAATAGCGTCAGCTTTAGAAAACACTATACTTTTGCATATTTTGAATGAAGGTTTTGCCAAGCTCAGCAATGTATAATACTTGCTATATTTTTAAAAATTTTCGCGACATTTGCAATAAAACAATAGGATATACCTCAACAAGTTTTTATGCTTGTCAAAGTAGTTTTAGAAATGACTGCTCTTTTCACAATATTTGAATCACTTGTATATGAATTTTACCGAATATCACAGAATAACATTTTTAAGCCTATTTATGTAAAACACCATGACGGGCACCCTATTAGGTTTTTAATGCATATATCTCGACAACTGTCAAAGATAAGTTTCGAGCATTACGTTATTGAGCGTGGGAAGATGCCTTCTTTCTTATTGTAATCTTTAAGTTTTTCTTTAACAATTTTCATTTCAGGAATAATGTAGAATTATTAAATAAAATTACATTTATTCTAAACATATTTCTGTTACTCTCATTATTTTATGCATACCCTGTATCTTACATCAAATTAAAAATTACTTGTTAATACCATAGTCTCTATTCCTACTTAAGTGTTAAAAAATTTTCACTCAGTACTGTATATGTTAAACCAATATTAAAATGGAACAAATGGATCCCTATAATTCGATACAGTCTAATAAAATGCAAGAAAATATGAGATTGAGATGAACAAAAAAAAATGAAAGCGGTAAACTAAAAATGATTTTAACATGATAAATACAGGAATATAAAACTGGCTTTTTTAATCAGCACTACTTACCATATAATGATATAAAATTTAATTTAACTAACTTCTGTTTGGAAAATCCACATGAATATGTTGCTGCCTTTATTATTTTCTGTGTTGAAGTGCATATGGATTTCCAAAAGAAATGCTCAGATAAATATAAATTTTAATCATTATTAGGGGTTCCATGTCCAAAGAAACTTACCAAATGAAGCTATTAAGCGGGTCGCCAAGATTCCTATCGGTGCACCTTGATATAATTACGACGGCCTGAAACAAATTCTCAGGTGGCAGATTTCATAGATTAGAAATCGAGCTGTATCGATTTCTAATTTATGAAGCCTTACTAGATGTTATTTCTAAAATGAGAAACATAACACTTTTTGTGACTGAGAGTAGCTCGAAAAAATTGGTCTACAATATTCCACCTTGTTGTTTATTTCGAGACCATTGCTTAGAACATAATTAACCAACTGGTTTAGTAGTTTTGAGGTCATTACATAAAGCAGTGGGTATCAACCTACATATCAACTTTAGTTGGTTTTGGAGTAACCACTCCTGTCAAATCATTTGACTAGGTATAGATGAAAGGCACAAAGTAACCTAATACCAAGTGTCGCACAAAGTAACTACATAGAGATATTATAGACCGGGTGCTGGAGGTCAAATTAGGGCACTGCAACTCTTCTTCAGAATATGTTTTAGTCATCTCTCAGCAATAAGAAAGTGCATGATACTTCGAAAGACTAATGTTCAGTTATTTGTTTTTAACAATATTTAAATTATGGCATTTCCGGCTCAATAAATTATTACCAGGGAGCAGAAATATGTCATTTTGCCCATTTTTCAAAACCGGCAGTTATATAATTTTTTAGAGAGCCTTTATATAATTGAATTAATTGATACATATGCATTTATTTATATACCTGTTATATGCACCAGCTCGGCAACCAGTAGTATGGCAGGAAGCCGGGATAGATATGTGTATTATACATAACTAGCAAGTATTACACTCCCTGATGATTACTACTGAGCTCGGTAGCGCAGTGGGCTAGAGCCTTGAGTGGCGAACAGATCTGGTTTTATTATCTGCGACTTTCAGGATCAAATCCCAGCTTCGAGTGTGATAAAGCTGAAATAAGTGGTTGTGTTCGCGTTCTTCTTAAACTGTAACCCCCGCCCGTGCATCTCTGGCTCTGGATTTGGAAGTTGTCTAATTTATGTGGTGTTTTATTAGTTTCGATTTTAACGCTGTTAAAAAATATCATGAAGTGACCAAAAATATGTTGTAAGTATAATATACAATGGGAAAAATATTAATTATAATAATTGTTTAACAAAAAAATCCATTTGTAATTAAAAAAATTCACTATTTCCCACTTTCAAAGATTATAACTTTTCAATAATATAATAATCCAGTCAGTGGAGCCAAAAAAATGGGCCCTTACCTTACAAAGGGTGAGGTAGAAACCATTTTGATATATGTTGTTTAAGTCGGGACCCTGATGAAAAATCCATGTTTTCGACCTGCAAGGGGAGGCGTGAGCCACCATCTTGAATGAAAGATGCAAAACATTAGTTTTTTCAAAATAACTCCTCAACGGTTGATCCAATGACAAAAATATATTTTTTTTGTAAGTCTAATATATAATGAATGAGTTAGAGTGGCGGAAAGATGAACATTGTCCAAAAAATTGTTAAACTCCATTTTTGTTGGTAAATTTTGTAAGAACAAATTACACCATCTTTTTTTAACGTTTTTCCACACCACAATTATATTGCAAAATCTTTGTTACATATAAATTTTCTTACCGCCGCGCCAGAAGTATGGATGTTTCAAGTTTCATTCGATGTTTCCTAGAGCAGGTATAGACCGTCCCCCATATTCCTTTGTTTCTTTTGTAATGGTCGAAACAGGCGTCTCTTTCTCCCCTCTCTAGAGAGTGGCACGGCAACATACCGAGTGTCTACGCTCCTAGTCTAACACACACAGGGTCAGTGACCATTGTGGTTAACCCTACCGATTTTTCGGTAGATCTACTGATTTTCAATGAATTCTACCGATCTACCGATCCACACACAAATCCTAACAAAAATCAAACAGAAACTAGAAATCTAAAGACTGATCTATTTGAAAAATATTTCTTATCAATTTGAATTTGCTTTACAGTTTACAAGAAACCTACCTAACCTTACATTTTTAAGCATATAGACAGATATCAAGATCTAAAGTGTAATGGCACATCGATTTCTTGTCGGGTATGAATGCAGCATTACATTGTGACAGATTTTTCTAACTGGAAAAGACATATAAAATCTGCAACACACTTACAAAATGAATAACGAGTTTTTGTAGGCAATATTTGTATGTAACTTTATATTTATATGTTGTTTATGTAATATTCCACTAGATATGTATATTGAAGAAAGAACAGGTTAGCGCATTTTGGAAGAAATATGTGCCGGATTGGGATTTATCGTCAAGAAGAACAGCTGATCGTGAACTGAATCATATATAAATCTTAATAGAAAACATACTTAAGGGGCCTAGTCGGGAAAAAGCTTCGGATAGCTGTGTCACTCTCTAGAAAGTTTTTATACATTCGCCGCTGAATAATTTTGCTCTTGACTATACCTTCTCTGGACGTTTTATTCACCTACTTCATTGAGGTGTGATTCCCGATAGAGGTAACACTTCCTTGCTCCATTTGTAGTGACAAAGATACTTATTTAGAAAATTTATTTTAACCTTATAGTACGGAATAAAAGTTTGAAACTTGCTGAGCATAATTATGAAGATTCATTCTAGAAGACATGTATGAATTTTACCTCGAATTTTAGCGATTGATGTCATAATTCAGGAGCTAATAACATTCAAATTTCACTTATATTTACAGTATAAATTTTCCCTACATAAAGTGAAAATTAATTAAAATAGATATACATATACCCTCTAGTACACTTTCAACTACTGATCCTCCAAATTTGGTGTAATTTGACCAAACCGTATGGAAGAAATAAATTTTGAAAAATTACCTTACAAATACTGGTTCGATTAGCCCTCTTAAAAGTGTATTAAAAAATAAAAAAATTTGGATAACAGTGGACAGGACGTCAGCCCTAAAAGAAATCATGTGACAAATTTTTTAACATGCATTTTAGACTCTGGTGGGTCCACGTCGCCTTATTTACTTGTAAAAGATTACACTGCAGAAACTGTACAAGAATTTGTTATACAAACGCTTGACATAATGGGTGTAGATAGTTCACAGTTATGGATGTTAGTCGTTGATGCAGCATGATATATGGTTAAAGCTGGATAATTGCTGAAGGGTAGATGTCGAAAGATCTTTTTTTGCTTTAAACACATGTTTATCCCACAAAGGAGATTTTTTTCAGTAGAAAACATAGAAACTGTGTTTCTCATGTGAATATTCGTTTATGTGCAATCTCCTGCCACTGTCCTCAGTCGCTAACATGTAAAAGATAAGCAATGTTACTTATTTCATCATCTGTCATAATTATCTGAATATAGGTATCCACATGAGACAATACTTAGAGCCGACTGATTTGTCATGCTCTAGTTATAAGTTATAAATCATCAAAGTTGAACTGAGGTCGCATCAAACAACTCGAACTGTTTTTCTTATCGCGCGATCTTCTCGTTCTTGCTTAAAATCAAAATATCACCCTAAAAATGTTTAATACAACAATTTTCTATTGGAATATTTTTCTTTAGAATAAAACTCAACAAGTTATATATTAATACTATTAAATATGATTTGAACGAAACAACTACTCAGCGGGCAAATACCCCGACCTGCATTGGATTATACCTTCAAAACATGAATTTGGACCATATGAGAAGTTTCACATACCTCTCACCATTACTCAAGTTATATATCATTTTCTTAAATTAGTAACAAAATTATTATTATTATTATAATTCTGAAAAAAAATCGCTCCTACATGAAGTCTGTCTTTTTTTAATAATGGGTTTTTTGTCAAACAATTATTATAATTAATATTTTTTGATTGCGTATTATACTCACAATATATTTTTGGTCATTTCATTACATTTTTTAACAGTATTAAAATCGAAACATCATTTATTGAGCCAGATGCTATAATTCAAATAATTATTATAAACAATAACTGAACAAGAATCATTCCAAACATCAGGCACTTTCTTATTGCTGAGGGGTCAATAAAACATATTCTGATGAAAAGTTGTGTTGCTCTAATTTTGCAAACGAAATTACTTCCAGCACCTACCATATTATACTCATAGGTGTCAAGGAATTATAAAAATAATCCTGAATTCACATTAAAAATCTATAAATAGAATTGATTAATTAAAGATAATCACGACGTTTTAAATCTTATTTAATTAATCATATTTTCCATTAAAAGGAATCAATTTGAAGAAAAATTTAATGCGAATTCAGTATTAGATTTTTTAAATGTTTTTTGGTTGTTAGGCCATAAAATGAGAGGTCGTGTATTGTATATATCTTGATTTCAATGAATTTTTTCCTAATTTTCAAGATCATTTCCAGAGATCAGGAAGTGGCGATAAATGACGTCAATTCTATGATTGACGCTGGTTGATGTATCACCGAGTAAATATGTTCATGAATATATGACACAATGTGGTTATTTTGGCGAGTTCGGCAACGTCCAAAGTTAATACGAAGAGGACGGAAAATACTAACACTAACACGCATATGTATTTTAAACTAGCGATCACAAGAGTAAAAGTTACTAATATTAATACACATTTGCCACCTTCCAGCCGTAAGCATTGGTGGTTTCATCCACGCTAATCCAGACATATTTGTCATTCAGTTGAAAATATTTTTTTTGTTTAATACTGTCACATCTCTGTGATAAAATATTTTTTTCTTAGTGTTGCCTTCAATGGCATCTGAACATTGCTATACTGCCCACTAATACACGTTTGCAAAAATTGTCTATATAGTGGATTATCTCATTATTTCATCCACAACCATTAGATCTAAGTTACAATTTATTTGCATGTCACCATCAGTAATATTACCACTTTTTATAACTGTCCCAGGAAATGTGTCTTATAATTAGTGATACCTGCAGTAATAGCTTTAACTTAAAAAGAAGTGTACGTCATGGGTGGCGTCTAACCGAGTATATTATTGGTAATTGAAAATAATTAATTACATTAAAAAAAATCATTAGTATGTCTAGTGATGTGGGCTTGGATATATGACACAGTCATAATGAAAATGACTATCATGTCATTTGAATTGTGATGACAGAATGCCAATATCATCACTTTTGTGTCAAATATTAATATGATGTCATTTTCATTATAATGATCACAAACAAGTCGATTTCTGCTTTTGTCAAATATGTGATTGGAAGAAGCAGATTAGTTACTGAATTAAAATGGTTATGTTCTCGCAATTGTTGATTTTTTTTGTTAAAAATTTAGAACGTTTTGTTTATTTGATTAGGTAGTTTATACAGGGATTATGTAGTAAGTAAACTTCAGCTCAGTTGCATTTTAAAGCTGCGTTTTCACCAGATATCCAACAAATCTATAAATCACTGATAAAATTTCTCTGCCAGTAATATAAAAAAACTGAACATACGATTCATCCTAAATACCATACATACATAATATATAAACGTACAGGCAATACTGATGCATATTTTTTATTAGTAAGAAATACGATTATTTAGTTTCATGATATGACACCAATTAAAATGTTCATATTTCTTATTAATAAAAAAAATATGCATCAGTATTGCCTCTATTTTATATATTAAATCCATAATAATATGGTATTTCAGATGAATCATATCGTGACTTTATTTTTTTGTTCTCATCAATTTTAATAGCAATTTAAAGTTTTCTGTTGGCTATCCTGGCGACGAGGGCATGCTAACGCCGCCGTAAGGAGTAATAACTTCTTAAAATTTTTACATAAAAAATTATTTACATTAATTTCATTTTTAAAGACATCAAGACATTGATATTGTTTTATTGATAATAGTTTTTATACAATTTGGAGTTGGTAATATTTTGTCATTTTATTGCTGTATTGTATAATTTCGTCGAAATTGTTTGTTTCGTTACAGTGTGGTGTATAACCCATGTAAAGTGTACATATACAGCACGAAATTAACATAATACAAAATGACACAATATGACAATAAATTACCATCATGTCACAATGTTTAAATGACCATCATTTTACATCACTAAGTATGTCGATTTGAAAAAAAACTTATTTATTTAGGTAAATTATTTTAACGTAAAATGCAGATATAGTAGAAAAAGATCGAAATCATCAAAGTAGGTGGACCCTCTAAAAATGTTGCATAGAAGTATCTTTTTAATCTGAATAATTTTCCGTACTGACATTTTGCTATCTTTTACAGAAAACATACTTTACCTAACAAGAAAATAATTTTTACTTAACTGCCATGGTCTATATGATTAAAAATAAAACAAAAGTACACCAAAAAATAACTTTTCAGATAAGCAGGGAGGGATGAACCCTCAAATTGCAAAAAAAAATTCAAAAATTTGTGGTCCATTTCACATATTGTGAACTGTATGTGGTGACACTGTATATGTATATTTTCTTGTTCTGATGTTATATTTTTTACGAGCTTCACTATTTATTTATTTTTATGTTTTGTGTTTTCATTCTTTGTTGCGATATAGTTTTCTTTTTTAATATTCAGTTATTGTTGTTTTGTGTAATACTTATTGTTATAACTTTTTATTTATATTCTAAACTGCTTTAAACACTAACAGTGTTCAGTTTAAAACTTTTTCAATTTATGGCAATTTTTACTTATGTTGTATATTTTCATGAGGTCATAATTATTCTAATTAATGCTTACTTTGATATGATACATGTATTTATATTGAAGTGATTTGCCTTTCTCTTATTTATTCACCTGCTTCCTATATGCAACGCCTCTGGCCGAACAAGTGAGAGAGAGACAGCTCATAAGCGAGTCTGTTTACGATCTTTGTGCCAATCAGAACTAGTGAATGGCCACCGATTAATACCCTACCACAATTTTAAGATGTTGGGCTCACGGCTCACTAGTAAACAGTGAAGTAAACACCGTGATTTTACAATACAAACTGCCTACGGCTACGCATAAATACCTTTCTCAAGGTAAAACTACTACTGCCGTTAATGTTACTTATAATATTTGCTTTGACGTTGCACTTTTTTACAGCTTGTGCAATATAATTTTGTGCCGTTAAATTGCAACTCCGGGAAATTACTAATCCACAAGTTCCACTTTATCCCCTGAAGAAATTGAACAAGACGTTTTAAAAAAGTTAACCTCGATTGTCTCTAATTTCACACTGTTTACGTATCTACGTGTTATTCACAAAGACGTTTTATAAATACTACATATTTAGTTTCATTTTCAATATGGGGCAGTGGGCATAACCGTGAAAGCAAAGCTACGCGATTATCTATCTATGCATTGGCATTGCTATTGGACACTTTTGTCAATAATCAGCATTTCCCCATCAAGATGACAAGACTTAGGGAGTTTGTATATCATCCCAGACACAGATTTTTAAGCCTAATACAAACGCGTGATATAATAGTATAATAGTAAATAAGTTAAATAATTAACTTATCCATGTAAAGCCGGTATCAATGAGGGGCCGAGATTTATATTATCTACATATGTATGTATCAATGAATTACATCCTTGCTCTATGCAGTTTGTAATTTGTTCAGTTCAAAAACACTCCAGCTAGCAATCTGTTATGTGTACGGCGAGTATAGACACTTTATATTTATTCGATATTTTCTGTTTAGTGTGGTGCGTTAGTGGACATAAAAAAATGGGCGAAGCCCGCGTCTTCAGAAAGTGTGATGTTTTGTGTCTTGTTATGTATAGTGTGGGGCGATAGACTATCATACATAAATCCATTCCAATCATTAGTCAATCCGTCGTGACATTGAAAAAACACCAAACGCTGACTGGCTGCCACCAGCTGAAGATGACGCCAGGGATATGGAGCACTGATGATGGTTAGATAATGGGGGAGAGAGGAATGGAGTTGTTGAATAATGTTGGGCGCCATTCGTTGTTTAAAACGAGAAAATTTGAAAAAAAGTACAATTAAATAATTGCGGCTGTGATGTTGGCAAACTGATGTCATGCAGAATGCTTGGTACGATTGGCAGAACGGAGAGTGCTAGAGTAATTGGAGATATGTGGCAGCGAGATTTGAAAAATTAGAAACTGTAATGAAATCAGAGCACCGACCCGCCTGAGTGGCGTCTCAGGCGCCTAGAGCGGCCGGTAATGGATTCAGTGAGTGTAAACAGACGGGAATGACTAAACGACGAGCAGTTGGTGATGGGAGGTGACAAAGCCCTAAAGCTTTGAAGAGGCACAGAGAAGAATTCAAAACTACCACGAAATTCGAAAAATCAGCTGTACCGTGGCTGTCGGACTAGTTAGGAATCGGTGCTTTATGAAAGGTATGTTAGACAAGACCTCCGAACGTGGTCTAAATTTATTAAAATTTTTAAAAACTACCATGAAATGCGGTGTGGAGCTCGATGGGCTGATGGAGCGCCATGACAATGGAATATCACTGAAATTAAAAATGCGCCTAAGCTCACTTGAAAGTTGGTAGGGGGGAGCATCAAAACATTTATTTAGAAATTAAGGATGCCCAATAATAAAATAAAAAAAAATCACCCTTAAAAGGTACAACAAACAAAGGTGGTGAAGCAGGAAGGAGGTGTAAAGGTAAAATACGATTGACTGTACTGTCTGCTCCTGTTATGTCGTTCGCCTCTGTCATTTACATCATGACATTTAAATTCCCTAAGTGTAAAGATAACAGTCAAGAAATAATTGTATTTTATAGCTGCAAGCCGTGCAACTACCTGATAAAAACTCTTAATTTTTTATTCCCATTTCCCAGATTCTTGCATAACTGGTAGTGAAAAATACGTATGTGTGTCTGTGTTAACTTAGTGTTAGATCCATATCCTCCAATACTTCTATTCCTCTTCGAATGTTAATAATAAATTGTCTTTTCAACTTTGGATATTACGGAATTCACAAATTATTATTCAACGATCCTTGCTTGGCACTTTGGCGGCGCAGTGAGAAGCAATATCGCTAGTATGGGACAAAGACTAGCCAAACGGATTTATTTATATTGAAAGGATCGGGTTTAGACCATTGCGCATCCAAGCTCAAGTGCCAAGCTAGGGCAGTTTATTTGTTAAGATATATTGTATCATACCACATTTACATGCTAACACATACCCTATAGCTAATTCTAATTTAGACGTCATCAATACCTAAATTTTGAGCTCTATACATAATGCAATCGTATGCATTAAAAAAAAAAAATTTAATGTAATGGTAGGACATTGATCCTAGATTATATTTATAATCCAGGATTAAATATTTAAATATTTTTGCACTCCAACATCACGGTACTAATTTCGAAATTATCAACAGATTCAGAATTAGAAATTTTTTAAAAAATATTTCAGACTGAGGAACTTTTAAGAGTAAAAATCCCTCAAACTGTTCTGCAGGCTGATAGTCTAAATCTTCTGAACTCATTTATTTGGGATCATATATTATGTACCACTAGATACTTTTAGAAAATTAATTATTTTGCGTCTCTTCGGCACATTGCGTTAGAAAATAACATCTAGTGTGTAATGCACAGGCACAGATTCCACTTCTTGATTAAGAAATGGTCTGTGCCTGTTTGGATTATTTCTAGATGCCTCCACATTCTAGAAAACATCCAAACCTGAAAATTTGTTCGTGGCGGGTGGGAGGTATGGGATAAATTTGGTAAGACAGTGTCTCGGAACTGTGGAAATTTCAATGGAAAAGCATATCCTACAGAAAGTAGTAGCATTTCATTTAAAAATACCTTTTTCGCCCACGCTTGATAACCAGATGCCAATTCAGCTTGTGACAGTATTTGAGCTCCTGTTGAGCCTGTAAATTGCCCTGGCTGTTGTTTGCTCGTAGCCCAGGATTGCATCTAGAAACAAACGAAACTATGAGGAACGAGAACAATTATTTAAACAAGTGTACATACTTCTTTATTGGATTTGTACATTTGAGTAAGAGCCTGTACATCATTAGGATTTTCTTGCAGCCTTCTCATAGCTGTCAACCTTTGAGAAACAATCGATCCTATATCGACGGTTGGCTGTAATAATATTAGTTTAGTCAAACATAACAAGAATTTAATACTCTAAAAATACCTCCAGCATAGGCGTAGGAAACGCTTGTGGTCCTGGCGGTGCATTTGGAGGTGCAGGTACTGTTACTGGCTCTGGAGCTACTAGAGGTACAGGAGCAGGTAATAACGGTGCTGGGGGAGCTTCTATAGGTAACGGGATAGCATTAGTAGGGAAAGTACTTGTCACGGATTTTTCTTTTTCTTCAATTTTTTTAAGTGGTGGTGATACAGGTTGCCAGTCTTCACCTTTTCTGTGTTGCTGGCCACTACTTACTGGGAACTGCATTCTTAATTCACTGGTACGCTCTATAGTTGATTTGATTGGTAATGGCACTGAATTCTGTAACAAAAGAAAACCAACAGGTGATTCAGTTTTAATTTATAGATATAAGTAAATACAAGTACATAAACTTAATAACACAATACGATAACTAAAAAATTCTTGTTTTCACCAAATGGAAATAAATACAGATACGAAATAATTATATATCAAATATGCGCATGCATGTAATATATAGGCTGTCTATTTTATGAGGGACACTCCAAATATCTCGCTTAATATCCATAGTGGAAGAAAAATATTTCAATAAAATTGTTTCCATTTTTATGAGCTATATGACACTGGAAACAAATTTTAAAACCATGGTCAATGAAACATGAGCAAATAATTTAAAAAATTGAAATACTTCAGATGTTTATATCTTACTTATTTGAAGATATAAAAAAAATAAACATATGAAAGTTGATGGCAGTATTATAGAGAACAAAGCTGTGTAGCAGGGACGGCTGGTGAAATTTTGACTATGTCATAATTTACTTTCTTATACCTAATATAAGGAAGTATAGTAATCGTGATTTTCTTCGACCTCGAGATTTTGATTGATATCTACGTTTTGAACTCTTCTGAATTCTTTCTGATTATTTTCCGAATGATGTGTGTCAGTGAGTGTGTGTGGATGTGTGCGTGTGGAGTGTGTGTGTGTGTGGATGTGTATGTGTATGTGTATCTGTGATATCTCAAAAAATACTAATGGGAGACTGCCCAAATTTGGCAGTTAAGATTTTCAACAACATTTTAGGTGACACATTAAATTTGGTGCATATGGTACCACCAGAAGAGACATAATGAATGAAAGAAGAAGAAAGGTACAATTTCTGGAAAAAAAAAAATAAAAAAAATTTATTGCATTTCTGGACGAACCTCGACGAATTATAATGAAAAAAACAACTTTATGAAAAAAAAAATCGCGATAGTAGACACAGTTTTTAAGATAAAGCTTTCAAATTTGGTACACATGTTCTAAACGCCAAAGACAAAGATAAATTCGGTGATGAGCAAAATTGGTCAGCTGAAAGGTGGTTCACAGAACCCAAACTTTTTTTGTATCTGCCTTCACAAAACAATATATTCTTAATGAGAGATTATAAATCATGTCTACTATATCAAGCCAATAAAATGTATTTTCCAAGTACTTAAATAGAGCTGATGTAAACTGAAATTTTTTACACAATTGCCTCATAAAATAGGGTTGATAAATTTAACAGTTTGACGTATGAAATGTCTAATTTAGTTACAAAAATGTCAATGTTGATAAGAAATTATTAAAATATATAATATATGACATGAATTATTAATGACAGTATCGAATGATGCTGATAATTAATTGTTTCAAAATTTTAATGAAACGTTTCAAGGTACGATATTAAAATTTAATTGAGGTAAGTGAAGAATTAAATAGAATGATTTTTTTAGATCAGGATGATATATACTGGTATAAGAAAGTTATGTGCGGGCCACATCAGATATTTTCTTCTTTCATTCATTATGTCTCTTCTGGCATAAGATATAAGAAAGTAAAAATAAAAAAAATCCTTTACACATTGTTTTCTGTATTAAGTAGATTCCAAAAACGTCAACATTATATTTTTGTGCCTATAACATAAACATTAACTTTCAACTTTTTTTCATCTCTTTTCAAATAAGGAAGA
Source organism: Rhamnusium bicolor (assembly GCA_029963845.1). Taxonomy (NCBI): domain Eukaryota; kingdom Metazoa; phylum Arthropoda; class Insecta; order Coleoptera; family Cerambycidae; genus Rhamnusium; species Rhamnusium bicolor. The sequence goes on from JANEYF010000780.1 coordinate 549,210, forward strand.
TATAAGCGTTTGATATATTTCTATTTTTTACGTTTTTTGATTATATCTTACAAAGTAAGCCATGGACCTAAAATTTGTTTTCACTGTCGCATAGCTCAAAAAAAATGGAAACAATTTTATTGAATCATATTTCTTCCACCATATTAAGCAAGCTATTAGGGGTGACCATCATAAAATAGATAGCCTGTATATGTAATAATAATCTGTAAATAAACAGCTTAACAATTTGTTTGTAAGGCCAAAAAGCAGAGATAAAAAAAAATAAACAGCTTAAAATAAAATTTATACATTACTCAGTATTAACTATAAGAAAATCCTCTATCTGTTCTCAAAACTAAAGGAAAATGCTTTGATAATCGAGTGACTTTTGTAATTTAAAATATTCTATACTTTCATTTTCAGGTTAATACTATTTTAGGCACAAGACATTTTTTGGATATGCAAAGAATTCTTTTCAAAAACCAACCTCTTGACTAATTCTTTTGGCGGAGAATTATTTAACAAATTTTGTGAATAATTTACAGTACGGTAGCTTAACACCTAAAGAAGGTGCAAGGAAACAGCTTATCTTTGTCGAGTCCTTCTGTTTTGAAGAACCACCATTTTTGCTTGGGAGTGACATTTGACTGAAATTTTTATAATATAATCTGGCCGCCAAATTATGCACAGTTTCAAATAGGTTAATTACTTCTACTTTCTCTTGTAGAGTTAACATTCTCTTTTTGGGTGCACTAACACCTTAACGGTACAAGGCCGACTAAAGTGCAGTGCAGATAAAATATGAACACCAATGCAACTCGATTTGCTAATGTGCATAACCCCGATTTTGTCAGTTAAGAGAGATTATTAAATGGATATAATCCATACACTTGAGTTGGTTTCCACAAAAACGTCCGCTCAATAGAGATGTCTGTTAAGGGAGGTTTCACTGTATCTTCTACTAGATTTAAATAATTTTATATATTTTTAAGCAAAGTACTTTTTAATACATTAGCAAATGACAATCATCTTTCTTTTATTTTTTTAACTTAAAAGAAATACAATGTGCAACACAATATGTAAAAGAACTTTATATTATATTGTGGTAGAAACTTAAATAAATGAATAATGAGCTAAAGGGATTAGCTCCTGAACCTTCCACCCAGGTTTAGTGGTTCAATGAAAGAACAGAGTAATAAAAATAACAAGTGATGATAAGTATTATTCGTATTATTCATTCCGAATGTTTTTAAATTAATGTAGGCAAGTTGAATATGCTAGGAAAATTACCGAAAAGAAAGAGGTCAGATATCGTTCGGTTTAGGATCGAGTTGGAATGGATAACATTAACGAAAGTACTCTTTGGGATCATCTAAAATTTATTATTTGGTCCTCTTTATACATGATGTTGATTAAATTTTTTTAGAATCTTAGTACCTGCTGATCAATTTGGCTAAAAAAATCAAATGTCATAAAAGGTAAAGTAAACAAAGAGAACTGCAAATTTGTATATTAATCCGTTCTTGAAATATTACACCCACAAAATTTACACAATACATAAATGCAACTGGTGTCACTCTAAAAATAGTCACAGATAATTATAGGAGCACCAAAGCCTGAGAATGGCAAAAACGCAATTATTATTTGGAAGACGGTATTTTCGTCGGAGAATATAACAGAAAAATTAGATCAGACAAAACTAGAATTTTATTTAGAGAAGTCAATCTTACCTTAATATTCATTGTAATAGAAGTTGGTCTATCTTTTATTTGAAATGGATGGTGAAAAGGTTTATCAGTTTCACTATCGCTATCCTCCTTCTCCGACAAACTAGACAACTCTCCCAATTCCTCCTTTTTTGACAATGTCTTACAAAAGTCAGTTAATTCCTCAATGGTTTTTCCTCCCGATTTAATGGCTGCTATAACTTTTTCTTGAGCCTGTGGTCCCAAAGTAAGTGCGCCTGGTAAACTACCAGACTTCATCATTGTTATTGCATTTTTCCTAGCAATTTCTAACAACTTCTTTTTATCAAATTTTGAGGCGCCGTCTCTCTCTCTTGAATTGGACCTATATCTGCGATCTCGGTCATTGTAGCCTCTGTATCTGAAAAAACAAATATGAAAAGTAATTATTAGCAATGAAAATTGTTCACTTTTTTAAATTAATTTATCTGAAATTTATTGTCTCACCTATCTCTCATAAACCATTTTTCATCCCTATCATCCCGTTCCCTATCCCTGGACTTATAAAATCCATCATCTTTATAAAATGAACTATCCCTATTTCTGTTTCTCTTGTAATCTTCAAGATCTTTACTGTACTCATCTTTATACCTTTCTCTAGATCTATGTTCTCTGTGTCTATCTCTAGTTCTGTCTTTTCTCGACTTCGACGTTCATCTTTACTTCGACTACGATCTGTTCCTTTGTAAAAGTCTTTGTCTCTTTCTTTACTATGGTCCCTATCTCTATCCTTTTCCTTACTTCGATCTCTATCACAACTTCTCTCTCTGTGTTTATGGCTATGTTCAGATTTTATTTTATTTCTTAAGTCATCTACTTTTAATTTCTTACTACTTTTATCTTTGCTCCTGCTACGGCTACGTTTTTTTGAATCCGACTTATGCTTGCGTTTTTTCTTTCGCTTTTTCTCTTTATCACTAAGGCTATTTTCAGATTCTGATATTTCTCCTTCTTCCTCTTTTCCTTTTACTTTATCTTGAATTTTCTTTATTGCTGTTTCAAAAATTGAACTCAACTTCAAATCTTTAATGATTATCTTACCTTTTCCACCACAGTTATTTGACTGTATATTATCCTCACTACTCTCTGTTGTAGTAACGATATTTTCTTGACCTTCTTTCTCCTTCTTTAAATTTCTCAATTTAATATCCCAAGATAAGTCAGTACCCTCTATTTTGATTTTCTTTTCTGAAGCATCTTTTTCTTGTTTTATTAAAATTTTTGCTAGGTCAACTTCTTCATCATCACTTGAAGAACTACTTGTCTTTTTCTTCTTTTTTTCCTTCTTTTTGTGTTTTTTATCTTTGTGCTTATGCTTTTTCTTACTTTTCTTATGTTTCTTACTTGATTCTTCGGATTTTTCCTTTTTAATTATCAAAGGTGGTTCTGCATGAAATGTACTAAAAAGTTCTGATAAAATTTCCATTGAGGATTTTGTTGGTATAATCGGCTTTTGCTCCCCATTTTCGGTAGACATAATGCTCTAAATCAACAAAAATAAACAAGAATAGTGTATAGAAAAATTACTAGTTACCAGATTATAAGAAAAACACAGCACATAAAAATTAAAAATGCTTAACATTCAGGAAGAAATAAGGTGAGTCACAATAATCATACCTGCTACAATAAGCTTAAATCGATAATTGTTTATTTGGCCCCCCACAACTTACGGATTTTATTTATGAAAATTGTGTATTTGATATTTGACATTTGATTTGACATCTGGTGGGTTCCATAATTTTAATTGGAAGGAATATATTACTTATTTTTATTTTCTTGATAATCTAATTCAATAACGCTCAGCACGGACATAATTAAGATAATTTTTATTTCTAAGTTAAGTATTTACCTTCAAGGTAAACAAAGCAAATAAGTAACGCCATTTTGTAACACTTTATATGCTGTTTAAGTTGTCGAGTGTGAAACAGTCTTAAGTATATCTGGTTGCCTGCATTCGCTTAATTTTTTTTTATAAATTCATTTGATGTTGATTAGAGATGGTACTGAACTGGTAATTTTACGGAACAGGTGAGAACGGTTCAGTTCATTTTTGGGAACCGTTCTACCGGTTACAGTTCAGGGCGTTCAGACAGATTACATGCGGCGCGAACGCTTAAGCTCTCCCACTCATTCGATGAGAACGACATACACCTACCCTACTCATCACCTAATACAACCTACAAAGTGCTACATATCGTATTTCCAATAAAAATTGAGAACACCGAATCCACGGAGAACCGGGAATGACTAGAGAACTGTTTGACTTGAGTGAACTGAGAGCCGAGCTTGTTTATTCCTTACCGTACCGTCGCGTGTGAATCGTAACAGGTATATTTTATTTTCGAGAACCGGTTCACTGAACGGTCAGCTGATAACGCGTTGTCAAGAACGGTTCGGTTCTTTTTGTACCAACCCTAATGTTGATTGTTGAACCTGAAATAAAAAGAGATTTGGGGCGACATAAATGTGATCTATGTTATGTTATGCCCACCTTCGATCGTGTTTATGATCGAAGATGCCCACAGACCTGTTATGCCGGATTTCATCCCCACCCCACGTTCCCCAAGATAATTGGATTATGTCGCAAAAACGCGCAAATTATCACATATCTGATATGTCGTGTCAGCTTCGGTTGAGGTTAGGTTATTCGCATATTCGCAATTCATTACCGTTTTTAAGGTTAACAGAAATTATAAAATCTCCCTTAAATTGATTTCAATATCCACATCTCTGCGTTCCTGTCGTAGGCTCAGTTGTGGGTTCGGCAAAATTTTGCTCCTCACATCACATTCCTCGTAATCAATCATTGCGTCCTAATTGGAACATAGGATTATTATATATTGCAATATTGCGCGCCATAAACAACTCACATAATTGACATAAACTACTCTGGAATTGGTTGTTATCTCAAGTGACATTTAGCATGTGACGTCATAATCACTCCCCCCTCTAATATCCATATTCGTGACAATGACAAATTATCAAGATAAACATAAATATTTATGTTAATTTATGTTTGCCCCGAATCGCTGTAAGTAATTTCTGCTTCTAAAATTCCCTGTTATAACTGGGAATTTTACGCCAAAATTCTGAATTATATCTCAAAATTTTGAAATTCCGTGTTTTGTCCGAATTTTATTCGAGTTTAAAATTTCCAGATATAATTCAGAATTTTGACGTAAAATTACCAGTTCTAAGTTGTTATTTTAAAATTCCAACATATAACTCGGAATTTTGAAATTCTGTCACGAGCGGAAACAAAGAATGTGTACTGGCGTCTCCAAAATTTCGACATAACTATGAATTTCAAAATTCCGTGTTATAAGTCGGAATTTTAAATTTTTATGTTATAATTGGGAATTTTACGTAAAAATTGTGAATTATATCTCGAAAGTTTAAAATTCCGAATTATAACTCGGAATTTTTAAATTAAAAAAACGAACAACTCGGAATATAAAATTTTCAAGTTATAATTCAGAATTTTAACAATATTCCCAGTTATAACAGGGAATTTTAGAAATAGAAATTATTATATTTTATATGTCCCTTCCAAAGCTTCGTAGAAACGCCTATGGTACTTCTTTCAACTAAGTGCATTATTTATTTTATGTGGGTCAAAGCAAAAAATATTGACAATTTAGTACAACTAAAAGCATTAATATGCCTAGTTTTATTGAGACTATTTGCTATGTAAACAAATAAAATTATGCGGCGTTTATATACCATCTGATTCACACAAGTTAACCAGATAAAAATAATCATTACACGATACGGTGCACTACTCGCTTGCTCAGTTGTCGAAAATTATGTGGCATTTCTGATTTATTTTCTGATTGGTACGACAAAAATAGCCATCCCTCTTATAAAGTCGTGTTCACAGTTACCAAAAATATTTTGAAACCTAAATAATTCGTTTGCATGCAAATATTAAGAGTAAGAGCAGACATAACCTAAATTTTTAAAATTGCAGTGTTAATTTTGCGGTAATAAACAAAACTACAATGGATTATGCCGAATTACAGAAACGTGCCGACACAGTTGGGAAAAAGTGGTATAGAAATGCAAAACAGAGGTAAGAAACTTTCATTTTAGCGAATTATTTTTGTTTAGAAATTAACAATACCTATCATGTTTCAACTTCAAGTACAACGTGCTCTGCGTTTTTTACATCAGTAGCGTAATACGTGCTATATTCATCTGAATTATGAATGTGGTAAATGAATCAAACAAACATAATTTACTAATAAATCAAATGGGAAGATTCATTTTAAAATTTTGTTTTTAATGAAATTTTAATTATCATATGCGGCCATGCCCACATACCTAAAGCAAAGCAGTAGCGTGCTTCAGTCTCACAGAATTAAAGAACTAGAAGCAGCTAGAAGTTAAAAAGCATGTTGGAAGTCTGAAGTCTACTTTTTGAGGGCCGGAAATTACGTAAAAACCCGGCAATGAGTTTGCGTAGTGCGATTTTATTAAAGAAACGGTCCGCACTTTTCAATATTTACCGGTGCACCGATCTCTACCGGTTTCTCACCAATCCATTTCAAAATTAACCGATCACTTAAAATAAGTTGTTTTTAAGTTGGACATCTAACTGGTTCCTTCTACCGGTGAATATACGGTCAATATTGAAAAGTGGCGGGTAATGCATTCACAGAAACAATCGCCTCCAAAATGTCCAGGGGGAGCAAAGTACAATTTTTTAGAAATGAATCTGAACATTTAACAATAAGCAAATATTTTTATGTCTAGGATGAGAAAACAAATTACCTTAGAAATATATAATACAAAAATATTTATTTTGTTAGCATTTCTGCAATGTATATCTGCATTGGCATTTGATTTATTGCCAAGAAAGCGTATTTTTTTGTTTATTATTAGGAGCACAACACTTGTATAGTGTACCTAATAGATATAAGATAATTGTTTTATTGTCTACCCTTTGTATGCGGTTGGTTTATTCCGTTGTCAATACCCGGCAATATCGGTGCTTTTAATACTTAATAATAGGTATTCTCTTATATTTATTACGCTTACTTTATTTTGATGAATAAATGGCTTAGGATCTGTCTACGGTCTTCCATAGGTCAAGAAGGACTATCAGCCCTTAGCTATTCCTATCCATAGAACATGAAATTGTGAAGTAATTAATTTGAGCAACGTTATCAGAAACCAAAGCGCGGAAAATAATATTTTTAATTAACAATTGTAGAGTTAAGAAAACCTGAAAGTAATGCGGAAAGACTACAGTTTTAATAAACTATAAGTATATCTTATTTGACAAAACTTTAAAAACTTTTAATTTATTCAACACTTCTATGACTACGAGTACATCTGCAATCTATTTCATGTAAAGTACCTACCTGTTGTGGATATATTGGTGATTACAAAATAAGTTCATTAAATAACATAAACATGTATCTTTATTGACAGATTCGACAGAACTACTAAAAAACAGGAGAAAATATGAAAAGGGCTATGGCTGCGCCATCTAGTTACAAAGTGTCAAACTATTATTATGTATGGTTCACATTTTAACACCCTCACTTATTAAAACATTAAATCAAAGTAAAAAGCAATATTGAACAATATTAATTTGATTTTCTTACATATTTAAAAATCAAATACAAAAAATAAACACTTATTTAATTTTTAATACGACCCATACCTTTGGTACAGAATGAATGTTTCACTCTCGGTACAGCCTTAGTAAGCGAATCTGCCACCATTAAGTCGGTTGGAATGTATTCTACACGAATAGTAGAATCTTCGACTTTTTCTCGAACAACATGATGACGAACATCGATATGTTTTGTTCTGGCCCTAAATTCATCCGATTCAGCCAATTTGATAGCACTTTGATTATCGCAACCAATTTTAACAGAATCAGTTTTTAATTCGGCATCAAAATCATGGCCAAATTGTTTTAGCCACATCACTTCCTGGACGGCTGACGATAGTGACATATACTCAGCTTCAGTACTAGATGCAGCGACAGTAGGTTGACGTTTACTGTTCCATGATACGGCGCCATTGCACATTTTGAAAACGTATCCAGTGCAAGAACGACGTTTATCTACATCGGAAGCACAATCAGCATCCATATACCCATTTAATTGCTGATTTCCAACCTTTGAATAAACAAGCTTCAAATTAATTGACCCTTTTAAGTACCTGATGATTCTTTTCACTGTCTTCCAATGTTGAATTCCAAAATTCGAGTTGAAACGGCTTAAATCATTTACGGCAAATGCGATATCGGGTCGAGTTCCCTGGGTTAGATAGAGTAGACTGCCAACTGCTTCTTGGTAAGGAATATTAAGCGATTCCTCGCGTTCTTTTTCATTTTGCGGACACATACTCAACGATAATTTAATGTTGGGATCACTCGATGTAGGTATCGGGTTGCATTCATTCATGTTGAATCGATCCAAAATCTTTTTAATGTAGGTCGATTGATCCAGACTTATATCTCCATTTTCATGCCGAGTTATACGTAGCCCAACACAATTACTTGCAGCACCCATGTCCTTCATTTTGAAAGCACCAGACAATGACTTTTTAATTTCATCTCTTTTCTCAGCATTCTTCCAAAAAATTAATATGTCATCGACGTATATAGCCAAAATTACATCAAGATCATTGGTGAAATAAACACACGGTTCGACAAGAGATATACGAAGTCCAAAAGATTTCAGCGTGCGTTCCAACTTTTTGTTCCATTCACGTCCACTCTGCTTCAAGCCGTAAATGGCCTTTTTTAACTTGCACACCCTGTTGCTTCCATCTCCAAACCCGTCTGGTTGTTCCATGTATATTTCCTCTGACAAGTCACCCTGTAAAAAGGCGGTGACAGCATCCATCTGATCAATATTCATGTCCAGTTTAACAGCCAGTGCAATCAAGTAACGAATAGATGCGTATCGCACTACAGGAGAATATGTTTCATTGTAGTCTATTCCGTACTTTTGTGAACAGCCTTTGGCAACCAATCGCGCCTTATAACGGAGAATTTTACCAGCATCGTTACTTTTGGTTTTATAAACCCATTTTGATTTGATGGGTCTTCGACCCGGTGGGAGTTCGACTAACTCCCAAGTATCATTTTCAGCCAACGATTCCATTTCCATAGTCATAGCTTTCGTCTATTGTTCTCTATCGACGCAAGTGGTCGCATCATTGATCGTGATGGGATCAATTACGTCATCACCTAGTGTCAAATATGAAACATATTCATCACGGATCACTGGTCTTGGCACTCTTGCCGGTCGTTGCAACCGCAATGGCCCTGGAGATTGAATATTAGCTTCAAAATCCGGATCGTTCACTAGGGTTCGTTCACCGTCATCAATTTCATCAGCGTCCTCAAATGCCTCATTTGACCGGATATTCACATTATTGTCTGCAGGTGAGTCTTCAGCAGATTGACTATCACCGTTTAATTCAACCCTCACTGAATCTGAACCATTTGCATTGACTGTAACAGGATTCACTGAATTTTCAAGAAATACAACATCTCTACTGATGGTAATCTTCTTGGTAACAGGGTTAATACATCGGAAACCTTTCACATTGTTATCGTAGCCAACAAAAATCAATTTTCTTGATTTCGGATCCAATTTAACTCTATTTGCCTTTGGCACGTGTACCATAACAGGTGATCCAAATATTCGCAATTTACCCAAGTCAACTTTCTTGCCAGTCCACATTTCTTCTGGCGTTTTATCAATCAGAACGGAGCTCACGGACCTATTCATTATGTAGACTGCAGTGTTCACTGCTTCACCCCAATATGATTTGTCCAAATCGGCATCAAAAAGCATACACTTTGCCCGTTCAATGATCGTTCTGTTTGCCCTCTCAGCAACACCGTTTTGCTCAGGTGTGTGCACATTCGAGGTCTGATGTTGAATTTTGAATTCTTTGCAAATCATATCAAAGTCCTTGTTACAATACTCAGTGCCATTGTCGCTACGTAACACTTTGATTTTCCTTCCAGTTTGATTCTCAGCAAAATTCTTGAATTCTTTGAATGTTTCCACAGCATCGGATTTATTTTTGAGCAAATATACAAAAACTTTTCTGGTAAAATCATCAATAAACGTGATAAAATATTTAGCGCCACCTATGGTGCGTGTCTCACACTCGCATACGTCCGAATGAACCAAGTTGAGAACCTCCGTTGCTCGAGTTCCTACATTCATAAAAGGTTTTCGAGTTTGTTTACCTTTGCAGCAAATCTCGCATTTTTTCACTTCATCGCCATTTCCACTGAATTTCACTCCATCGACAATGCCATTTCGCATTTTACACAAATCGGAATGATTTATGTGTCCCAAACGTCGATGCCACATGTCCGCATCAGCTGACGAATCAGTTGTCAAAAAACCCTTTGGACCGTTGCTTTGAATTTTGTAGACACCATTCACTGGTTTTTGCTGCACTAAAGTCTCAAAGTTTGCATTATAAATTGTGCATCCATCTTTGTCAAAAACTACTGTATTATTTTCCACTATTTTCGAAACCGATAATAAATTCGCTGCTAAATTTGGAACATGCAATACATTTTTCACTTCAATGTCTTTTTCATTTACCCTCAGCATAAGTTTTCCAACATACGATCCAGAAAGTTTGGCACTATTCGCAGTTGAAATTTCTTTTATACTCGTTTCCTTTGTTTCAACCAACAAATTTTCATTTAATGTCATATGTTGCGAGGCACCACTGTCAATATACCAATCGTTCGAACTCACTTCGTTTGATTTTGATAGTAGAACTGCGTGGAAAGCATTTTTTGCCTGCAAATCAACTTTTTCACTCTTTGTCGGACACTCATTCGCGAAGTGGCCGCGCTGTTTACACTTAAAACATTTAACGTTATTTTTCGAGGAATTTTTTGCAGCATTTCCATTCGATTTCTTAAAATTTTTCTTGCCGAAAAATGCACTTCCACTAGTAGATTTGTCTCCAACTGAATCAAGCAATTTAGTTTTTATTGTGTCAGCTGTGATGGCCATTCCGCAGTTCTCCAGTCCCATAATCATTGGCTCATAATTTTCTGTTAAGCCTGTGAGCAAAATAACACCAAGCCATTCGTCACTCACTGGAAATCCAATTCCATTTAACTTATTCGCCGTTTCGACTATCTGGCTAACATAGCTCATCATAGAATCACAATTTTCTAACTTTGTCGATGTTAATTTTCGTAATAGTCCGATTTTTCTCACTAAACCACTATCTTTATACAATGTTTTTAGTCGCGACCAAATAGCGGATGCCGAATTTTCAGTCTGTATGTGTACATATACCGATGGATCGACACTTAAAGCTATTTTTGCTTTTGATTTTCTTAACTTCTCGGCGTTTGTTTCATAATCACTATGATCTGTCGCTAGAATGCACTTATCCCATCCATTAAAGTCTAGAACATTTCTTATAGCAAACTGCCAGGTGTGATAATTCTCGCTGCCAGTTAATTTATCAATATGTTTATCGCGAGCCGCCATTGCATCACTGTCCATCAACACTTGTTCATACGAAATTTAATTATTAAATTATTCAATTGAAGATATTACCAAAATATTACTTCTAAACACTTGAATACCATTTAAACTGAACTTTTTGACCTATCTGGGCCCATAACCTGTTGTGGATATATTGGTGATTACAAAATAAGTTCATTAAATAACATAAACATGTATCTTTATTGACAGATTCGACAGAACTACTAAAAAACAGGAGAAAATGTGAAAAGGGCCATGGCTGCGCCATCTAGTTACAAAGTGTCAAACTATTATTATGTATGGTTCACATTATTTTAACATAGTTACTTAAGTTTTTAAGATTTTTTTTGTCAGTTTTACAATTTATGTATGTATGGCGGCCACCCCTCCCTGCCTCGCATTGGCGACACCCATGACAATGGAACAACACGGAAATCGTGCTTGAATATAACGAACGCAGTGGCGGCAATAAGGATTGGAGCTCCCCCCTCCCCCTGCAAAATTATCTCATATCATGTATATAAAGTTTATTTCAAATTTATTTGCAACATAAAAAACCTTGGCACCTTTGACATTGGGAAAGGGATGAACGACGTCGACGTTTTTATGTTGCAAATAAATTTGAACTGAACTACATATTTATCCTAATAATTTATACTTATTGCAAAAAGTATATTAGTAATGCAAAAACTTACCAATGCGAAAACAACTAATTTGACTTGCCGAAACGTCGTTACTTTAAAGTTATAAATTTAGGCGCAACTTGTTTTAGGTCTAGTTGTTGACACATTCATGTTCTATACTTTTATAGCAGTGTAAGAATAAGCCGTGGTTACTCCTACAGTTAGTTCTCTGTTCTATTTTATGAATATCATCTTCATTAGACGCGTTAAATTTACCAGACTTTTTAAATCAATTTATTAAAATAGAGATAAATCATTGTAGAATTATCGCGTTATATTAATGATTGCGTTATTGTTTTGCAAAGCTGGCACTATCCAAAAAATGTGATATTTTTAAATTGTTACGATAATATCAACAAAATAATGACATGGTAAGGTTTATCTCACTTATCATATGACCCCCACAAACTTACTAAAGCGTGCGGTCATTCGCTGAAATGAGTGAATTGTTATAGTAACAAACAGTCAGTGCGTGAGTGACAATTTATTTTATAATGCCTGAAGTATCCCAGGACGTTTTTGAAGTCAATAATCCCTTAAGACCTCTGGTTACTCCAGAAATAATGCGTGCTAGGGCCAACAGTTTGTCACATAATAGGCCACAATTTCCCGAAATATCATCTGGTGTAAGACAGAGAGAGGAATCTGAAAGTGATTTGGGAATTTTTACGAGTGGAATGTATTCCAAAATTAACGGATTTAAGAGAGAACTTGGTCACAGGTACCTAATTAATATTTTCTAATAATTATAAATATTAATGAAGACATAAACAAATTATATTTCAACATCGTTGACGCCAAGTTGATTGATTAGTTCATTACATGGTACAGGTCAAGTACTGTCTGTCAATCACTATCAATTAATCACATCTGACCAAGTTTTTTTTAAAAAGGCAAAAACGTATGTTTTGAAGCGCGATTATAAATAAATATCAAAGCAATGTTTCTAGACTTAGAAAAAATTAATATTACTTTTTTCGTAAAAGAACTAAGTTTTATAAACTCACGTACATATATTATTTAAAACGAATATAAAATATCCATAGACATATAATAAAGAAAGAAAATATCTGATGTGACCACCACATAACTTTCTTATACCAGTATAAATCATCCTGATCTAAAAAATTATTCTATTTAATTGTTCTCTTACCTGAATTAAATATTAATACAGTACCTTGAAATGTTAAAATTTTTAAATAATTAATTATCAGCGTCGGTCGACACTGTCAATAATAATTCATGTCACATATTTTAATAATTTTTTTCTTATTGACAATGACATTTTTGTAACTAAATTAGACGTTTAGACATTTAGCATATGACGTCATAATCACTCCCCCCTCTAATATCCATATTCGTGACAATGACAAATTATCAAGATAAACATAAGTATTTATGTTAATTTATGTTCGCCCCAAATCGCTGTAAGTAATTTCTGCTTCTAAAATTCCATGTTATAACTGGGAATTTTACGCCAAAATTCTGAATTATATCTCGAAATTTTGAAATTCCATGTTTTGTCCGAATTTTATTCGAGTTTAAAATTTCCAGATATAATTCAGAATCTTGACGTAAAATTACCAGTTCTAAGTTGTTATTTTAAAATTCCAACATATAACTCGGAATTTTGAAATTCTATCACGAGCGGAAACAAAGAATGTGTACTGGCGTCTCCAAAATTTCGACATAACTATGAATTTCAAAATTCCGTGTTATAAGTCGGAATTTTAAATTTTTATGTTATAATTGGGAATTTTACGTAAAAATTGTGAATTATATCTCGAAAGTTTAAAATTCCGAATTATAACTCGGAATTTTTTAAATTAAAAAAACGAACAACTCGGAATATAAAATTTTCAAGTTATAATTCAGCATTTTAACAATATTCCCATATTTTAATAATTTTTTTCTTATTGACATTGACATTTTTGTAACTAAATTAGACGTTTCAAATGTCAAACTGCTAAAGTTGCCCCATTTTATGAGGTCAAATGTGTAAAAAATTTCATTTTTCATAAGCTTTATTTAAGTACTTGGTAAATATATTTTATTGGCTTGATATAGTAGACATGTTTTATAATCTTTCATCAAGAATATTTTTTTTTGTAAAGACAAGTACAAAAAAGTTTGTGTCCCGTGGACGTCCTTTCAGCTGGCCAATTTTGCTCATCACCGAATTTCATTGTTGGCCTTTAGAACATGTGTACCAAATTTGAAAGCTTTACCTCAAAAACTGTGGCTGCTATCGCAATACTACAGACATGCCAACAGATTTTTTTCCATAAAGTTTTGTTTTTTAATTCGTCAAGATTTGTCCAGAAATGCAATAAAAAAATTTTAATTTCGTTTTTATCGAAATTGTGCCGTTTTTCTTCTTTCATTCATTATGTCTCTTCTGGTAGTACCACATTCGTCAAATTTAATGTGTCAACTAAAATGTTGGTGAAAATCTTAATACCGAATTTGGGAAGTCTCCCATTAGTATTTTTTGAGTTATCGAGGCCACACGTTCACCCACGCACGTGCGCACCCGCACGTACGCACCCGCGCACTCGCACGTACGAACCCGCGCACGAACGCTCACACACACACACACGACATCGATTGGAAAATAGTCAGAATGGATTCAGGAGTGTTCAGAACGTATGCATCAATCAAAATCTCCAGGTCGAAAAAAAATCACGTTTACTATACTTTCTTATATTAGGTATAAGAAAGTAAAAATATGTTATGTAAATACTATGCCTCTAACCACTAGCATCTAAAGCGGGCTTGATAAAATCAAATAATTTTTGATTAATCAAATGATTTTTGATTTATTAATGATTTTTCAAATTTTTTAGCTTGTTTTAGACTTTTTCGTTCTATGAAAAATAAATACATATTTTGTGAAAACGAGAAATGCAGAGAAATTTAAAAGCATTTTTTTTTTAAATCGTTTTTTTTTCAAATATAATATTGCCATTTAATTTCATGCCAAATAATGAAGTGATAGTTGCCGGACCATTTAAAAAAAAAACTTTTACACATATGTACAGGGTGATTTTGTGAGAATTCCTAACCCCCCCTCACCTAATTCTGTTATTTTTATTATTACAAAAAAATAGTAAATACAAAAGTTCTAACATTTTATGTAGATTTTAAAAATCATGTCAGAAAAACAATGGCTACAGCTATTAATTCTATTTTTTTTAATTGAACACCCTGTATATTTTTACATACTTGAATAGATCGCTTTCTCACGAACATAAGGATAAGGGAGATATGAGGGAAACTTTGTGCGAGTCCCACTCCCGTAACTTTGTTGTTTGTTCCGACTATGTTTTTAAGAATATTTTGAAAATCATTTACCAAGACAATTGAAGCTATTTTTAATAAATCGTGTTTTCCATTTTCCATACATTTTCCTAGAGCGTATTTGTTCCATAACTCGTCTCTTATGGATAGAAAAAAAAAGTGAAATCAAAAATTGTTCAGCATTCACCACTGCATATTCTCAAAATATTTTTAGTCGTACAAGGTGCTTCGTTTTGGTTGGGTAGTAGTCAACTTAAATGAAACATCCTATATGTAATTGCATATTTGGTTAGTGAACGTCAAGAGCTTTTCAATTACCGTACTTTCTTTGAGCAGTTCAGGAATTATTTGAAATTATATAGAAATTTTGACGGATGTACATACACCTATACAAGAAACGTATTCTTCAAATTTGAAACGCTATATAATATTTCAATGCGATAGTGAATTACAATAGAAAAGGACTTTCGAGGCATGTATCCGGTTTTAGATTTTTTTTATACAGGATGTCTATAATTTTATGTCAAACTTGAAGATTTAAAAACCTCAAAAACTCTGTTGTTTCAAATTAAACATCCTGTATGTTATTTCATATTCGATTAGAAAATCTATGAGCTTTCAACGATCTACCATACTCGATATTTATTTTCAATGGTTGTGAGGATACGATCATTTATGTCCAAATTTTGAGACAAGAAACAACATTTATGAAAATTTTAAATAACCAGTAAATAAAGAGGTTAATAGTTTGACTATTTTAAACTTTTTTTATAAACTAACTCGTTCTTTAATAAATAATAAATAAATAAAAAAAATGTCGAAATTGATATAGTTAGCTATTGGTGCTTACCGATACACGTACGTACATGTCTTAAAGTCTTAAGACATGAACGCACGTTCATGTACGCGCGTTCATGTATATGGCATTCATATTACCTACATACACAGTTAATTATTATTCAATTAATTATATTCAAGCAGCAACAGATGACATGTTCAACGGACTTTAAACTCAAATTTTGTCTACACATTGGCGCACATGAACGCGCGTACATGAACGTGCGTTCATGACTTAAGACATGTACGTGTGTCTGTAGGCACCTTATCAGGAATTAGCGAAAAACAGCAATAAACTTAAAAAAAAAAACAGAATTATTTACAAGATTTTTATTGAATTATTATGGAGCAAAACGTATATAGTATTGGAAAAAGTTTAATTAGAGTGCCTGCTTTGTGTATGTGCATAAAGGATAAAAATAGCAAAGTCATGCATGGGACAGAAAGAGAATTATGCAACAATGTTGCATCATTATACGTTGTGTTTGTGAAGTAAAGAGGGCACGCCCCATCATATCCCTTCTTTCCACACACAGCTTATTGTACAGATATTAGGTGTTTAGGAAAATTCTAGCGATTTGCAAATATTCTCTTTATCTAAAGCTATAAGAAAAACAAAGACAGAGATAGTGAATTGACCACTCGGGATAAATTCCCCTAAACCCCTCAGAAACCACAAAGTTGCATGGACGACCATTGGTATGCGTAATTACTAGCAGGGTAAGTAGTAGCCAATAAATTATTCATCTTTAGGTCATGCGCTGCGATGGCCCGCCCTTCATCAGATCATAGTAAGTAGCCGATGACACTGCTGGTGGTGTTTTAGTTAGTACATTTCAAAATGTTGTGGGGTATAGTTGTTATTTCTGTAAATAACTACGATTCCCTGTTTATTTCGTGAATTTCTAGTTATTTGATGAATAATTGTTTTTAAAATGCATAAAAAACCTGGCATTTCTTTGAGTAATTTTTGGCCATTTGGCGTGAAAGTAAACTGGCATTCTGCTATTAAATAAAAATAAATTGACAAATATTCTAACGAAAATAAAATAAAAAATTCTAAAATGAAATAGATTTTAAAGAACGTATTAAAAACGAAACAAAACAATTTTTTTCTAAATATTACTTTATAAGGGGCTCAAAAAATGTCGCCCTGTTGCGCCTGGCAATACCCTAATCGGTGATAAAATTCGTTTCTGACATTTAAAAGCATGTCAGGAGTCGCACTCTGTAGGGTGGCAACAATTTTAGCACGTAACTCTTGCAAGTCACGCGCTCGCTCGTGTTCATGTTTATAAATTTGCGAGGTTTCATATCCCCATAGAAAAAAATCGTTAGGCGCTAATTCGTGGCCATTTTATTATGCCTCTTCCATTTATAAAACGATCGGGAAAAGTGTTGTCTTAAGACTCTTGCACCCTTCTTGCATTATGAGCAGGATAGCCCTCTTGCTGGTACCAAATCTCACCGAAGTTGACGTCAAGAGCTTGAACAGCCGGAATAATCTGATTCTGCAAAATGTTTAAATATTTATCGGTACTTAAGTTACCGTCAATGAAAATAGGACTAATGACATGATCACCTAAAATGCCGACCCAAACATTTACTTTTTGTGGATATTGAGTACGTAATAGCACACTCAAATATTTATTTCCCCTGGATTAATATCGAACTACAAAAGCATTATGCGGGCCATGTATGGAAAAAGATGTTTCATCAGTGAATAAAATATTCTTGAAGAAATTTTCGTTTTCATTAGCCTTTTCCATCATGGTTTCACAAAAATCCATTCTTTTTGTACGGTCTTCAGGAAAAATTTCTTGGGTAGTCATAATTTTGTAACAGTGGTAAGTACTTATTTCTTTTCAGAATATTCCGCACTGTTCGCTCTTGTACACCAACTTTTTGCGAGATTTGTCTACTCGAACAAGGTGCATTTACCCCGGCGAAACTACAGACATTAGTTTCCCGCCTTTCTCGATCTTCCCTTAAGTAAACTATAGGCTCGTCTTGGTCATTTAAATGACTACATTTTCTGCATTTTGTCGCACAGTTTGAACCGTCGGGGAAGGACGGTTTTCAAATGTAACAATGAATCGCCCGATAACTCCCTCAGCAGTATTACCGCTGTAATACCACTTGATCATTTGCAATTTTTGTTTAGTTGTATAAACACACATTTTCAAGTTAAAGAAAAATGCCAGTTTAGCTTACCACGCTAACGGCTGATGAAATAATGAAAGAAAGGAGACAACAGCAACGTGAGAGCAGTTCACCACGTGATCACAAAATTGTTTATTGCAGTGCTGCCAGATTGTGAAAGTGTGATTATCAGAAAGTAACACTGAAATTACTAAATTTCAGGAAAATTTACCAGATACTTCAAATAATACGCCAATATTCAAAAACTTTATTATAAAAAAATAAATAAACAAAAGTAAAATAGTTACAAGTAAGTATATTGAATAGAAACTTTTCAAATAATAACAATTGGCTGTCAAGTTCGACTTCAGAAATTATATTATCATCTTCATTTTCGTTTATATTTTTGTATAATATTATGGAATTTTATGATTCTTTCACGCATACTGAACTTAATTAAATATCATTTACTATGTTCGTTATTAATTGATTTTTGGTAATAGGTTTGATCTTTTTGGTTTTTATTAATTTAAGTTAACCTTTGAAAAAATACGACCACATGTAGCACTGCGTGCAGTCTTCACTCATTGCAGAAAGAGGGGTAGATCTCTCATTTTTCGTGTAATGTAGAATTTATTTTATAATCACAAAATAAATGAGCGTAGATGATGATTTTTTTAAATGGGTCATGTTCTCCGATGAGGCTACTTTTCATAAAAATGGTTTCGTTAATCGTCATAATTGCCATTATTATGTATTTGTGTATTAATCAAAATGGAGGACACTTCGAGCTGTTGATGTAAATCAGCGGTCTAAGTATTCTTCTCCTTGTTGTGTTCCGAGTTTCAGTTTGTTTCGTTTTGAGTCTTGTTTTAGTTGTTGTTAGTGGTTTACTTTTATTTGTCAAACCACTTTTTAAACATGCCAGTAAATATTGATACTGTCAGTCCCAAGCGTGATAAAATGTGAGGGAAAAGTTGTTTTGCAAGGCCTTCTTGACGCTGTTACATAGCTACTTTTTCGGACTTTAGAAAATAACCTGATTTTTTGGAAAACTGTTAGGGATAAGTATGGACAACTTTATATCAGTCGAAAGGGCATTTAATTTTGAATTCACCCATGACAATTAATATGGGTCATTCTATTTAAAAAAAGAAAGTTTTTCAACTCGTAAGATTATTAAATGTAGGTCTCAGTATATCCGAGTCTGAATAACGTACACGTTTTGCTCACAGATGACAATATAGAGTAATTTATGCCAAAACGAACTATGAAAACTGAACGTTTCTAACTCTTACGGTTTAGATGCTATCTAGCCTCATTTAGAGAGCTGAAATCGTGATTTTTTTCAAAAACCACTGAATATCTCGAAAACGGTAAGATTTAAACACCATGTACATTTAATAAAATCTGCCTAATATTAACCAAGGAATTCAAAAATGCAATAATATACAGGGTGTTCCATTTAAAATAACAAAGTTATGTAGCGCCCACGCGAAATGGAACACCCTGTAAAGCTAAAAATATTTTCTTTACATGGCCCACATGATTCCAGACAACTTTTATTAAAACCATTTTTTTTATAAATTTTACAGTTACATAGTTACAGAAGACCCCCTCTTAGGTGGAACACCCTGTATATGTGTATCAGCTTACATCTAGTATGTAGTAAAGCAACTAGGCAGAGAATGCCTGTTTGTCATTTACCACATATGACTATCAATAAACATATTTTTATGTAAATTTACACAAAATTTTTTTTTTTTAATTTTTAATATTTAGTATATATTTCTTCCTCATCCCTCAAAGTGAGGAAGTTATGTATTCATGAAAACATTTTGAGTCTCGACGAATTATGACAATACACAAAATTTCAGACAAAAAAATGTTTTTCTCTGTGTGTCTGTCTGTCTGTCTGTCTGTGTGGTTCGCGATAGCAGCTACAATTTTTGAGATAAGGTTTCAAATTTGGTACACATATTCTAAAGGTCAAGGAAGAGACTGAGTTCGTTGATGAGCAAAAACGGTTTTTAAAATTTGAAATGTCAAAAAAAATATTAGTGACATTTCAAATTTTAAAATATTAGTGACATTCCACCAACGTGACTTTTTTGAAACGTCAATTTGAAGTGTTAATTTTTTTTTGACATTTAAAATTTTATAATATTAATGACATTTCACCAATGTGACTTTTTTTGAAATGTCAAAAATTACTTTTAAAAAAAATATATTAGTGACATTCCACCAGTGTGACTTTTTTGAAACGTCAAAAATTACTTTTACTACAATCTCTTAAATCATATGAAAGTGTGTTAAAAAGTTCATGTCCAATATAAAAAATAAAACGCTGAGAATGAGATTTTAAAAATAAAGGAATTGACATACTTGTGTTTGTAGTTGATCTAGTCCCGTGTGTGTTTGTATATATATATTAGATGTGTCATTATTTTTTATTTGAAATGTCCATAATAAACAGTGTTATGTATAAATATTCCTAATATTCAATAAACCGGATTCTTCGTATAACTGCTCTGTGGTGAACAGTTTTTTCTTTTTAAGCATGGTTTTAATTGGCAAATTTTGGGCAACATTTAAAATATTTAATGCACTGTTGTATAGCCCACTCCAAATTATTATGCCATATCCAAGTATGGATTCAATTAAAGAGTTGTAAATCATAATTAGAGTTTTTTTTATTTAATATATTTCTTAAATTGTAAAATTTATGTTGTAAATATCGGTTTTATTTTTTGTAATACTTGATACTTGTTCATTCCATCTCAAATGATGATCAATCCATATTCCCAGATATATTTTTTTTTACTTCTTGAATTTGTTTGCAACTATTATTACAGTTACCTCTACAATTTATATTATGCAGTGTTAGTGATTGTGTTAATGGCTGATCATCCGCTGTGATGCTAAATGTAAAAAATTTGCTTTTATCTGTGTTTAAGCTTATTCCACTAAAATGTAACCATCTATAAATTTTATTTTACTTGAATTCCGCTTTGGAATACAGTGCGTTCCATGTATCATCCACAAATAAATACTATAGCAGTGTCGTCAACATACGATACTAAGTGACCTTGAAAGTCATTGATATTAGCTATATTGTTTATATAGATTAGAAAACGTATAGGCCCCAGTACCGTACTCTGCGGCACCCCCATAGTAACAATGGATGATTCACTTAAGGTATTTTCTATTTTCATACGTTGAACTCTGTTTGTTAGATAATTTTTTTAACAGTGTCAAAGCTTTTCCCCTAATCCCTACTTCATAAAGCCTATCCATTAATACATTATGTGACACGGTGTCGAAAGCTTTGGCTAAGTCGAGGAAGATTGCTAGATATTTTTTGTTTTTATCTAGATTACTTATTGTTTCTTTGATTAGATCTTTGATAGCCTGCTTAGTATTTTTCCCACTTCTAAAGCCAAACTGTCCTTCCGTTATCACACAGTGCTTATTAAGGAAATCTAACAGTCGCCTTTTTAAACAATGTTCAAATGTTTTTCCAAAATTGTTTATTACAGAAATAGGTCTGTAATTCCCAGGATTTATTTTGTATACGGGAGTAATAATAGATTTTTTCCATTGATGTGGTAAGACTTCAGTGTTAAAAGTAATGTTTATTACATGCTCTAAAGGTTTAAGTATATACGGATGGATGTTTTTGATTAAAGTGCTGGATATGCCGTCTGGTCCTGAAGCAGAATTATTTTTTAGTTTAGAAATTATTAAAACAAGTTTATTTTTTTGAAATTGAGTCTAAATATAAACTCGACTGAATAAATTGTTCTTTTCAATTTTCAGGTATACTTTTACTCGTGATATTTTTGTCCATTTCCTTCTCAATTTTTGTAAAATAACTTATAAAAGTATTTGCTTTGTCGTACATATTTTTAACTTCCCGCTAAGAAAATTGAAAATTTTCAGAAATCGGGAAGTTATTAGTTTCACCCCGATTTTCGAAAATCGAGTTTTTGTTAGATCTCGACGTTTTGAGGTCCTAAGAAGCTATTTGACTATTCCCACGATGGTGTCTGTATGGCTGTATCTATGTGTGTGTGTGTGTGTATGTGTGTGTGTGTATGTGTGCAAGGTGTATGTAAACCTCTCATAACTTTTGAACGGCTTGACCGATCGAAACGCAGTTTGCGGCATTCTAAAGGGGTTGACTCAACTTAAATTTTCTGAGAATTAGAACCGATTCGACCCGGTAGATTTTGAGAAATCTCAAAAATAAAATTTTCAAAAATTTGTTTTTTTGGAATATCTTTTAGACTACTGAACCATTCAATTCCAAAATCTAATCAGCTCTTCTCCTTATATAACAACGCCGATCGTCGCAAACCGCATCAAAATCGGTTAATTCGTTCGAGAGATATCGATTACGAAAAATTCGCAAAAAAGTTTTTTTTTGAAATATTCAAAATTCCTGTCGGATCGATTTTTGATACTAATATAACTTTTTGTACTTAAAAAATTGCGTTGAATACCGTAAACCGCATCAAAATCGGTTGATTCGTTCAAGAGATATCGATTACGAAAAATTCGCAAGTGTTTTTTTTGAAATAACATTAAAAATTTTTGTCGGATCGATTTTTGGTACAAACATGACTTTTTGTACTTGAAAAACTGCGTTGAATGCTGCAAACTGTATATCGATTGGTTAATTTGTTCAAAAGATATCGCAGTTTAAAAATTACAAAAAAAGTGTTTTTTTAATACAACTTCGAGATTTTTCACCTAATCGTAGAGCTCAAAAATGTATGTGTATAATATTTTGAACTGGAGAGCTCAAAAATTAACATTACGTATATTTTTGAGCGCTTTAAGCTCGAAAATAGCGGAAAGTTTCAGGGAGGGCCTGCAGGGTCAACCGATTTTCAGATTTTTTTTATTTCACCATTTTCGTCTACTACAGAATTACTAATATTTTCTTTTTGTTGTTGTTTGTTATGCCATTAATTATCACCCACATTTTCTTATAATTGTTGTTTGTTAAATTTTTTTTTTATAGAATAAATTTTGTTGTCTGATTAGTTTGTTTAACAAATCTATATCGAACAAACTCAAGTTTCACTTCCTGTGTCTTGTTAGATGTCTCTGTGTCCTATTGAATTTATTAATCCCATTGTTATCCAAGGCTTTTTGCGCGAGTACATAAAATAAAAATATGTTGTATTTTACAAGGAATTAGTAATATACAATAAAATAACATGAGAAAATGTTATTAAGTAACTCCTAAGAAAATCATGCAAAAATTGCATTTCACAATGTTTATTTTCATTTTATTAGTTGTACGAGAGTTGTACGTAAACCCGTAACTGGAATGACCACCTGAGATGTGGTCTTTACTCATAATCATAAAACATGTATTATATGATAGTATCACGATACCAAATTTCTACCTCAAATACGAACAAGATGGTGGAATGTTTCCATATTTCGTGATGACCCGGTAGATAAACTACGTGTCAAATTGGGATTTTAACTACCAAATACCGAAATCTCAATAGAATTTAAAAATTTAAGCTTTTTTCCTATTTTCTTCAATCTTCGTATGTCAAATTGAAAGGTGATAAACGCAAATATCAAATAATATTTCGATTTTAATTACTGTAAAGCTTATTCATGCTTATTAAGAAAAGAAATAAATTGACTTTAAATTATAAATCGTGAATATTTCCTGATTGTACCTTTAAACTATGAACAGAGTAATTTTCAGTTTTACAAATTTACGATATAAATCTAACCATGAACTAAAAAATAAATCTGTTATAAAATTACCTTTTCGTGGGCGTAATATATTTATACTTAGACGCAAGAATTCCTGATTTAATAATCGACACGCCATAATACAACTCACTAAGCAGTCTAGAAGGTATTTTACAACTTTTCGTTTAAATTCCGTTTACAGCGAAATAATAATATTGAACTGTATGTCTTACTGTGTGTGTATTTCAGTTTTTAAAGATATGCGTTTGGGTTTCCTTTGTTAAATACGGGGTTATCTATTTAGTTTTTACTTAAAACACCACATGTACGAGTATACCCTGCACCTTCGCCATTTCCAAAGTACAGCATGAAATATATGCAAAAATATCGTTTTTATCATTAGTTTTAAAGCAAAAATGTTTCGTATGAAAATTAAAGATAAAATTCCCTACAAAGGTTATATAATTTTTTTCCAGGTTTGTTAAATATTTTAGAAAATTTGGAATGAAGCAAGCGTGAGTGAACAATATGAAATGTACCGTTTGTTTGTATGGTTTAATTTTGTCGTTCGTATATATTCCACAGGCAAAAAAAGGTTTTTGCCGAACAAATAATCAAATATTTTAGAAAAACCATATTTTTGCAAATATTTAATGTTGACTCGATCTTTAATTTGTTTAGTTAGTAAAATGCGCGAGTAAATAGTACATTGCAGGTCCGCACCGGCTCGGTGAAATAGTTGGCCAGAGCACGCGATGGCGAGTGTGACTAGATAATCTCTCCATCGTCATGCGAGTTCGAATCCCGTCACCGGCACTTACAATGTCGGTGGGAATAGTTGTGTGTCGGCGTTTTTTTTTATAACTGTATAACCCTCGCCCGTGCAGCTTCGGCTTTGAATTCGGGAGTTGTCTAATTTTTGTAGTATTTCTGTTTATGTTTATGTACATGTCGTATCGCACATAGGTATACAATATGGTGAAAAAAAGATGTTTTTGCAGAAGCACAATTTCAACCCTTTCACTGCGGCGTTCGATTTCGCTATAAGAGTCGTTAGAACGGCTGCGGTACCCGCTTGCGACAATATCCGCTTCTCGCAGTTAAACCCCAAAATGGTGCTTGTAAATTATAAGTAATTTTTTTTAGTATCCAGAAAGATAGACCTTAACCAAATTTAAAAAAAAATGTAACAGTTTGGCGTATTTCAAAAATTCGGTTAATTAAATTATTCTAAATTGTCCACACCACAAGCATTTTCCATCAAAACATAGTTAATAAAATGACTGAAGTGTCTAGATCGGAGAATATGTGGCTGGGAAGAAATTTTTTGCAAGACCTTTGCCCTAGAAGCGTACCTCCCATATCATTTAGCGCTAAGGATACTTATTTTTTAACCAGAAGATCCGAGAATGGTCGATTCCTGGTATAGAAAGCACAGGGTTAGTCACCTAAAATTGACACCCCCTTTATTTCTGTTAATTTTCATCGAATCGAAGAATTCAAAAAAGGATTCTACACGGTTTTTTAATGAATTTTTAGAATAATTAAACAAATTTTAAAAAATTCGTCAAATTAGAAGGTTGCAAAAAAACATGATTTTTTTATTCAAAAAATTGTCCGTTAGTTTCTCATCACACAAACGTATCATTATTGTATTATTACTTCAACTGTTTTCGTGATATCTTTTTTTTAATACAAAACAATATCTGATGTGGCCAGCACTTAACTTTCTTCCACTAGTACATGTCATCCTGATCTAAGAAAATCAATCTATTTATGTCTTCAATTACCTCAATTTAATTTTAATGGTGTACCTTGAAATGTTTCATTAAAATTTTTAAATAATTATCAGTGTCATTCGATACTGTGAATATTAATTCATGTCATATATTTTAATAATTTCTTCATATTGACATTGACATTTTTATAACTAAATTAGACCCTTGAAATGTCAAACTGTTAAATTTATCCTAACCCCATTTTATGAGGCCAGATGACTAAAATATTTCAGTTATTTAAGTACTTGGAAAATATATTTTATTGGCTTGATATTGTAAACATGATTTATAATCTTCCATCAATAATATATTTTTTTGTAAGGGCAAATACAAAAAAGTTTGGGTCCCGTGGACCTCCTTCAGCTGGGCAATTTTGCTCATCACCGAATTTACCATTGCCCTCGGCCTTTAGAACATGTGTACCAAATTTGAAAGCTTTATCCCAAATATTGTGGCTGCTATCGCGAAACTACAGACATGCCGACAGATTCTTTTTCATAAAATTATGTTTTTTTCATTATATTTCGTCGAGATTCATCCAGAAGTGCAATAAAAATTTTTAATTTTTTTCCCAAAATTGTACCTTTTTTCTTCTTTCATTCATTATGTCTCTTCTGGTGATACCACATTCACCAAATTTAATGGGCCACCTAAAATGTTGAAAATCTTAACTGTCAAATTTGGCAAGTCTCCCTTTAGTATTTTTTGAGTTATCGCGGATACACACACACGCACGCTCGCACGCATGGATGCACGCACGAACGCACGTACGCACGCAACGACAGAAATCATCCGAAAAAAAAAATAGTCAGAATGGATTCAGGGTTCAAAACGTATATCAAAATCAAAATCTCGAGGTCGAAAAAAATCACGATTACTCTACTTCCTTATATTAGGTATAAGAAAGTAATTATGATTATTCTTGGATGCGAGAACATATAATATCTAATAATTACCTTTATTATAATAAAACAAAGTTTAATAAATGACAACGAACAGTGTAAGAACAACAATGAACAACAATAAATCACAACAAAAAATAAAAACAACTTTAAAAACAATTACGATATAATAATAATGCGATATAATTACGTATTTAATACGTAATATGTTTATATGTTCTCCACGTATCCTCCTTTTCTCTCAAGGCACAGTTGATATCATTTTATAAATTCATTCCTCACATTCTCAAATAAATTGATCATTTTGCCGCAAATTTTCTATTGCTTGTCTAATGCATTCCTACAGCTCGTCGATGTTATTATAAATCGAATTTTCATAAATATTTTGTTTTAGTGTTCCCAACAGAAAGAAATCTAAAGGACTCAAGTCTGAGCTATTAGCAGGACCGTATCTTCCTACCCAAAGTGAATATCTCTCATTCAAATATTCCGTTACGTTGCGTACAGAATTCCTGTTTGGAAGGGGAATATTATCTAAATAGTTTTCCACTTCACCCTGAAGAATATTCAAATAACGCACTGCATTCAAGGACCCATCAATAAATACGGGGCCTACAATTATGTTTTGATGAATACCACACCACACTATTACTGTATTATATCCTTGTTTTTTATCTTCTTTATAATATATAGATTTTGGGCGCCCAATAATGCGCATTTTTCCTATTAAAAAGTCCCGCAGTTGAAAAGCTACTTTCATCGGTCCAAAATATGTTTTTTAAAAAAATTTTATCCTCTTCTATTCTACCAAGCATCTCTCTACAAAAAGCTCTTCTATCGGCAAAGTTATTTTCAGTTAAATGCTGAACTAGCAAAATATTATAAGGCGTATATTTGTCACGTTTTAATATCCTACTTATACTTGCTTGAGAAATATTAAATTCTTCTGCAGCAGCCTTTGTAGATTTATTGGGATGTTCGGTAAAAAAAGTAAAACGTCTAAGTTTTGGGCCTCTGTTTTTCTCTTTTTTTATCTTTCAAAGAATCGCCGTCCTAAACTTGTGATAAATATTAGAGAACACCTTCTCTTGGAGGGAACGCGTCTCTGAGGAAAGTCCTTTATTGAATTTTTCGATTCGATGAAGATTAAGAGAAATGAAGAGATGACTAAATGAATTTTAGATGACTAATCCCTTTTACATATAACATCAATTTTGTAATATTACTGAAGGAAATTTTACTTTCAAATCTTCACGGTTTTTATGTGATAATGGTATTTGTGGTATACCATTCGCAAATATACTTGTATTAGAGTAATATTTTTAATGTTAATAAAATGAACTTTTGACGTAATGGACTATTAAGAACGTAATCTGTATTTTATTTCCCCAACCTTACACAAGACCTTGTAAATAATCTAAAATCTTCGGTATACAACTTAGATACCAGAGTATGAAAGCTAATCAACCAAATAACAGTTACTGCTACTTATAATAATAAAATAATTGTTTTTATCATATTAGAATGTATACGTATCTGTATTATTAACAGAAAGCTCACATTTCAGGAAAATACTAGCTACATAGAAAATATCAAACGTTAGTCGTGGTTATTTCATTAACCTATTAAAAAAACATATTGTAATATTTTTTTTGCGATAGTTTTTAAGCATATAATAATGTAATATGTGGCAAGACAAACGTGTTCAAAAAATAGGTAATAGTGGTAATAGTAATGAGTTAATGGGGATGATAGCATATTATTTAAAATGCCACATATATTACTAAAATGTGTATCAAACATTGTGATTATAAACAATATTTTTATAGATGAAGTGATACATAAAAAATGTCTTTTATGTTTTTTTTTTGTTAATAATCTCACTGTATTTTGAAATTTAGCTCAGAATATGGTAAATGTCTAACTTATTTTATTTTAGTGTTTATACATAAACTCTAGTTCTGCGAGAGACATTAAATTAGGCGCCTTTTTTACAACTATAGACATCTAGCGAATTAATACAAAAGTTATTACTGATATCTATCTTACATTCTGATGCTTTTCCTTAAATTTAGCTGTGTGAAACCGGGTTTGCCTCTGCAGGAAAAATAGACCATAGGTGAAAAATCAAGCAATGAAATCGATTGAGGCATTTAAAAAATGATCACCGTGGATAGCGGTGTTGCCAACATTTTGCGTACCCAAGTAATAAAAGCAAATATAAAAGAGCATCACATTTTTGTAAAACTAAAATAAGTATACATTTTGACAATTTGCTACAGATCTATTACAGCTGGTTTTTACTTTGATTTTGAAATATAAATCGATGAATAAGATGATCAAACATTTTTAATGATCTCTTTTTTTCGTTTTTGATGATTTTCTTCTTCTTTATTGTTTAAATGTTTCATGCGTCACCTCTGCGTAATTAAACTGTTTGCAGACTATCTGTATTGCCAAATATTATCAGTATTATCGTTATGAGTAAATTATTTATGTAGGATTCATTTCTTGATGTTGGTGGCCAATGTTTTGGAGGTATTGATCCTTATCAGCGCAGCATAGTCTACCGTTAAAACATTGTACTTTCGGCCAATCATTCGGTTTTTACATCCCAGATTCTATTCATTCAGCTATACTGCACTGGTTGAGAACAAGAAACACATGATAATAACTAAGTAATCGGCCACAACAGTGGCCTGGGCGAGCATTTACCGCAGTGCGCGATATGTATATCAATTCCACTCAAATCCAAATTGTATTTTCAAAAATATCCAGAATAATTAAGCTGTTCACAAGCTTTATAGGTATGTTTTTCCCAAAAAAGTTATCTCAAAAATTCCAAGACACTATCTGGGTTCAAAACTATGAACGCCCCCAAAACGTCTAAAATAACACAGCCACACAAAATTTTTTTCTAATCTGGGGGTCTGACCATGTTTACTATATGTTTTTGGGGTCGCTGAATCCGAATCCGAGGTCTATTTAACCCCATCACATCAGGATTTTGCTATAACCTCAAAGAAACCATAATTTCAGCTATTAAATACATATAACCCTAAGAATGAAGTTGTAGTCTGAAAACCCAAGCTCTTAAACCCCATAACCCACTTAGCCAAAAATCTATCAGCTCCAATAACCACGTACGTCAGACATTTAACTTGATATGTACGTTATTTTAATAACCGCATAACTCATTGCATCATTGTGTCCTAAAAACGCCTTCACCCTAAAAGTATATTTTTACGTTTATTCAACTAATGTTAGTTTTTCTAATCATTGCACCGTCGGCATTGGCGTTACCCGATGTGCACCGCGGGTCGGTTGCCCACCGTCACCACGTGGAGGTGCCGGGATGCAGACACACGCAAGATATATTCGCGCTGAATAGAACCTGAGCTTTGAATTCTTTGAAAGAAAATATTTTCTAGAACCACGTACCAAAATACGTAGATTTATCACTGATATTTTTCATTGATATACAAAGACTCATCAATGAATATGCATAGAAGGAGAACATTTTTGGAGACCTGACAGATACGCGTACATATCAAGTTAAATGTCTGACATACGTGATTATTGGAGTTGATAGATTTTTGGTTAAGTGGGTTATGGGGTTTAAGAGTTTGGGTTTTCAGATTACAACGTTATTGTTAGGG
Organism: Rhamnusium bicolor; assembly: GCA_029963845.1. Classification (NCBI taxonomy): domain Eukaryota; kingdom Metazoa; phylum Arthropoda; class Insecta; order Coleoptera; family Cerambycidae; genus Rhamnusium; species Rhamnusium bicolor. The sequence continues at coordinate 579,468 of JANEYF010000780.1, forward strand.
TTATATGCGTTTAATAGCTGAAATTATGTTTTTTTTTTGAGGATATGGCAAAATCCTGATGTGATGGGGTTAATACACCTTGGATTGGGATTCAGCGACCCCAAACACATATGAGTAATCATGGTCAGATCCCCAGATCAGAAAAAAAATTGTGTGGCTGTATAATTTACAAGTACTTTATTTTACTGTTACATTTAAGTATGTGGTTGTGACTAAAAGAATAAATCCATGTGGAAACTTATCCAGAAATCTGGACGTTTAGTTGCTAATTAAATCCGTAATAAACGATTATTTAATAAAATTCAATATCTATTAAATAAATTTAATACAGACTGGTTATTTCCGACTAACTATGTCGATGCACCTCAAAATGGTGATTTTAATTAACGACAGTTCTGGAATCTTTGCCATCTACCATTTACCATTTAACCAATTTATTGAGTTTCTCATATTTAACAATATAAAACCTTAAGCTAATGTGTCGATTTAGGTATTTCATTTATTTCATTTTACATTAAAATAAATGTTTATATTTGCGAGCGAGTGCTACATTCGCGTAACGCGGTGTCACTCGCCCCGGCCGCTGTTATGGCCGTGACACTGGGATGTTTTAGTTTATGTGCGCAAGCTTTTTCCCTACAACAGAGCGATCTCCGTACTGAACAAAATGTTTTTATAGATAATTGAACGTGTTGGTATGTTTTTGTTATTGTGAGTTTATTGCTATGTATACAGGAAAATTAGACCAAAAAAACCTGTAATTTTTATTGGAGATTATTGTTTACGAGGTTTGTTGGGTAAGGGGGGGGGATGTAGGGAGGTGAGGTAGCGGGATGAGAGGATTGTTACGTGTACGTGAGTTGTCCGTCACGTTATACTTGTCGTACGGTGGTAGTCTCTCGTAAATATGTTTATATGTGTGTTGTACGTCATTGTATAGTCTGTGACGTATTAGGTCTCGGGTTAATGTAGAAGTCTGTGTCTGGTTTTTCAGGAATTTTGTAGTGATCTCGTATATGTAGAGTTGTATAAGTTCTAGTCCGTGTTGTTGATGTAATTGTCGCATGTTAGTGTATCTGTTTGCGTTAGTTAATAGTCTAAGTAGCTTGTGCGTCTGTAGTCGTTTGTACTGCATGTCCGACATGTGGCACCATGCCGCACGCGCGTATGTCATCGTTGGCATAAGTATTTTTTTGTAAAATAATAGTTTATTGTCTGTTGAAAGTACGCTACGTCTGTTAATTAGTGGGTAAAGTCGGTTAAGCGTGGCGTAGGTCTTGTTTATTGTGTTCGTTATGTGTCGTTTGATAAATAGTCGTTTGTCGAATGTTACACCGAGGTATTTCACATTGTCCTTCTCTGTTATTGTTTTCGGTTTAGTAAATGTCTTAATGTTTGTGAATTGTTTAGTTATCGTAATAGTCTCTGTTTTGTCCTCGTTAAATTTAATTTTCCAGGTCTTGTAATAGTCCGTCAGTCGGTCCTTGTGGTAGCGTACTTTTTTCGGCGCCGTCTGTGCATAAAAAGATTGTCCATAAATAGTCGTATCGTCTGCGTATAGTATCGTTTTTGTGTTTGGGTGTGAGGGTAGATCGGAAAGGAAGAGGTTGAAAAGGATGGGAGAAAGGACGGTGCCTTGTGGCACGCCTGCTTATACGTTCTTCAGCGATGACACTGCATCGTTAACCCTCACTCAGAATTTTCTGTCTGAGATATAGTTTTTAATCAAACTAGTAAAATAGTTTGGGAGCTGTAGATTATTTTTCAATTTAAATAGGAGGCCTGAATGCCAAACAGTGTCGAACGCTTTTTCCACGTCCAACAGAAGCAGGACAGTTGACTGTTTTTTATTAAAACCGTCCGTGACATCCTGCACGACTCTGCATAGTGCAAGAGCCGTGCTGTGTGCCCGCTTCTAATACCAAATTGATTGTCAGGTATTAGTCTTTTTTTTACTGATAATTCTAGTAAACCTGTTTAATATTACTTTTTCGGCGACTTTGGACATCGCATTCGACAAAGAGATAGGCCTATAATTGTTTTTATCCTGGGCGTTTTTATTTGGTTTTAGGAACGGGATCACCACGGCAACTTTCCACCGTGGTGGAAAATATTGCAACCTTATTATGGAATTTATTATGTATGTCAAGGAAACGAGTGCTTTGTTTGGTAGGTGTTTTAAAATAACGTTAGGTATGTTATGTCCAGGGGCTTTGTTGTTGGGTAATTCTCTAATTATTTGTTTGAGTTCTGTTGGTGACGTCATGAGCTTCGTAAATTTTCGTGTTGTATCTCGTCGGCGTCGTTACATATTATCGAGTGTTGTTCGGTCGTGTCCGGTTGCGCGGAGTGTACTTGCTGCAGGTGGTCAGCAAGCAACTCCGCTTTGTCCTTGTCCTGTATAAAAGTTTGCCCGTTATGTGTAAGAGTAGGTATAGTATTGTAAGGTTTACGTAAGCGTCTCGTCATTCTTTAAAGAGTATTGTCCTGTATTGCCCCTGGATTCGTCGATTCCATACGTCATTCTTATGTTCGTTAAGTCTGGTATTTATAGTTCTATGTATGTCCGATAATCTATGTTTGTCTGGGTCTTTTTAGTCTTTGCCATTGTCTCCTTACATTGTTTTTGAGTTTAATAAGGTTTTTAAGATCCTCTGGCAGATGTTCCTCTTGCGGCTTTAACAATATTTTGTCTGTTTGTAAACTAAATTTACTAAATGTAAATTTGGATATTTTTGAACGGGTGGCTATCATAAACAAATATTAGTTTGCAATCCATTCTTATGCAATAATGATAATCCTAAACCTATGTATTTTTATTATTTTACGGTAAAATAATTTATGTCTCAACAAGGAAATACCGCCATCTATCCCAAGGAAGCGAAACCTAACTCCATAGACGAAGTCAGAGGCTTGTTCGGAATAGTTTACTAGGTGGTACTTGACGTAATAACGCACTCAAATATAAATATTGTTAAATGCAATAAATCAAATATTGAAATACCTAGTATAAGGTCATGTATTGTGAAATTATTAACGTTGAACAAATCTGTTAAAATGGAAAATGGAAAGGTTGAGAACAATAATTTCGAAATGCTTTTGTCCGTAAATGCGTAATTGTATCGTTGTTTGAGGCATATGCACTAGTATATATTTTGTGTCATTGTTTGACTGCGAATCAAAAAATATTTGAATGGGGCCGATCATGTTACTGGCTTTTGTCTAAAAGTTCGTTGTTTTTATCTATCTAATGTGACTAATATTTTCCTACTGTTACGTGCTTATATGTCTCCTTCAACTTTTCTCTTTCAAGCATTTAATCAAAAGTTAAATAGGCCTTGTAGATTTATGGATCACTCCATTATTTTTCTTACATTTCGGCTTTAGTCTAGACACACAGAGCAATCATATTTATTCAAACGCATAGTAATCAAACAAAGTCAACTCCACAGAGTATTGCCTGCATTTTTTGGTTATCCATTCATCCATCCAAATTTATTGTTTCTAAATTTACGGCTCCTGATATTTATGCCCACCCTGTATAATAATAATTGTGCAGTTCATGCATTCCAGCAGTAACACTACATCCTGTGGTTATGAACAGCTGTTCTTACTTTTTCTACATGTAGGTTTTCGAGCGTCGTACGCACACCTAGTTTATATTTATAAGTGGTCTATAGTACTAGTACTTTACAACATATCGACTTTACATCCCACACTACTCACACATGTATTCATATCAATTTCTCATTAATATGCGCATGTATAACTCATTCTAAGACCATAGAGAAATCGAGGTAGATTCCATATTAAACCAAAAGGAAACAAAAATGTATGCCTATTAATGGTCGGTCACCTGCGGGTGACAGGGATTTCATTTTACCGTTTATAAAAATGTGTGCGGTTAAATAAGGAAGGCATATCTTACCCTTCACCTGTGAATTGATACGGGATGCAGATCCGCTCATCCCTCTAACTCATCGGCTTAGTCCGGCCCAGTTTTGAACTTGGATTATCTGGATGAAAGGATACGCCACAGTTCCGGACACCAACAAACTGTTAAAAAGGTCTTTAGTGACAACAAAATTTTATTGAAATAAAAAATAAATATTTTAGGTAAACTAAAATAAAAAAACACGTGTTTTATTCGTCCGAAGTGAAATAAATAATTTTTTATTGTAACAAATTTCAACAAATCCTCAATGAAATAATTAGCGAAAATTCGATAATTAGACAGTATAAATTTCTTTTATTCTTCTGTTAAAAGCGATTTTCCTTGAGCAGCCAATGGCAATGGTGGAACGTTAAACTGTGAAAAAGCGTGGAAAATGCCGCTGATCATAATGCAGACATAAAAACAACTTGTGATTCCTTTTTTCTAATTCACGCACATTTTGATCCTTCCAATATACAGGGTGATTTTTTTTGACCGTCCATTAGAAGTATCTTGAGAAAGAAAAAACTTAGTGACCTGAAAATTTGACTTTGGGCATAAACGGCCAAGATCTATTTAATGAAAATATTTTCAGAATGGTGGCCTTTCCGAGTATACCGGAAGTTGACCTCAACTTCGTTATTTTAAATGGAATGACTCTATTTTTGATTTTTTTTTTTTTTTGATTCTACGTAAGATTCTGAGGTTCTGTTATTGAAGGTTCCCTATGCTTGAAATTAATATTTTTCGAGATATAATTTTTTTTTCCGAATATTTTAGCAGAAAAGGTACAAAACATAAAAATCAATATCTCATTAACGGTTAACAGTCAGACGTTGAAATTTGTATGCAGGTAAGACAGAGTATTGAGGTAACCTATCGTGTAAAAAAATTAAAATTTTCCTACAACAAAGATTCTAGATGACGTCATCTGTCAAGTACACAGAAATGGCAAAAAGTCATTTTTTAAATAGCTATTTAAATGCACCAGTCGACTTCTAACCATGTATGGTATCCCTATATCCAAATGTATAGGTATTCGAGGTTATTTTTAAATTATCCATGAAAATTGAAAAGCGTTAGCATCTAGTAGCCTCTAACAATGCTTTGACATCAGCATTAGTGACAAAACTATCTCTAAAAAAATATATAGAATTATTAAGAAAATGACAAATACATATTTACTCAACATTAAATAGTTTATTAAATTATTTTTAAAAAATAGCTAAAAACCAATAAGTTAAAATATTAAATTAGTTATGATAAATCAAAAAGAAAAATTCTCATAAAATTCCTTTATTACTGTGACCGGTTTCGTGAACAAATTAATTACTTCACATCATCAGACACAGGAATTTTTATAAATAAAAAACCAGGGTCGTCAAATTAACCCTGGTTTTTTATTTATAAAAAATTCCTGTGTCTGATGATGTGAAGTAATTAATTTGTTCACGAAACCGGTCACAGTAATAAAGGAATTTTATTAGAATTTTTCTTTTTTGATTTATCATGAATAATTACTCATATGGGATCAACCTACCTACGTATTAAATTAGTTGTTCAAAATGTTGTCTGTTAACTTCCATACACAAAAGAATTCTTTTATTTACTGCCTGTGTAGTAGCACTATAAATTTCATTCGGATTTTAAGCTTCAAATGCTCTAGTGATTCTATTCAAAAGTTCTTGTCTATTATTGACCAGGGATCGATAAACTTCATATTTTATATGACCCCAGAGATAAAAATCCAACGGTGTCAGGTCGGAAGATCGTGCAGGCCAACACCATGGACCCAATCGTCTTATCCATCTGTCTTCAAACATCTGAGTAATCTCGTTATTGACTGGTCCACTACAATGAGCTGGAGCTCTATCGAGTTGGTACCAGCATGAACAATATTGGTTTAGCGGTAAATTGTCTAAAAAACTACTGACTACGGTTCTTAAAATTTCCAAATATTTTTGACCATCTAAACCTTCATCATAAAATAGTAACAGATTCAATTTTTCATTAACAAACAAAATACATTAAAGTTGAAGGTGTATTGAAAATGTGACTGTCGTACAGCATGTGGATTTTGGTTGCTCCAATGATGCGAATTTCTTCGATTAAAAATATCTTCCTTGGAAAATTTTGCCTCGTCCGTCCAAATTAATTTTTCGAAAAATTGAGGATCTTCTTGCGTTCGAATCAATTTGTAGTCTTCTAAATTTTTGTCGAGTCATTGCTGTTAATTTAGGATACGTTTCATTAAATATTCTTCATGTTCTGCTAATTATTTTTTTGCACTGTTCATCAGCGGTGGACTGGTGAAATTTAGGTCATGTCATATCTTAGTATTGCAGCACGGGACTCAAGTGATATTTTAAGGCGTAACTATCAAGACAAATGAAGAAGTTTTGCAGAAAAAAATTGCGATTGAAATTTGCGAAAAAAGTTGGAAAAATTATGAGCCCCCCAGGTTATCTTTTAAATGATTTGAAAATATTTGCAACACATTTTTTTTCAGAATCAGGTGGAAAATATAACGACAGATTTCAAACTTCATCAAAAAATATTGGTTTTCTATAAAGTTACACCGTTTTGAAATTTTATTTTAGATTAATTTTTTACTGTGCAAATTTCAAAAAGCTGCAACTTTGTAAGAAATCAATATTTTTTATGAAATTTGAAATCTGTCGTTATATTTTCCACCTGATTCTGAAAAAAAAAGTTTCGCAAATATTTTACAATTCAATTAAAAAATAACCTGGAAGGTTCACAATTTCTCCAACTTTTTTTTCGCAAATTTCAATCGCAATTTTTTTCTGCAAAACTTCTTCATTTAGTCTTGATAGTTACGCCTTAAAGTATTGCTTGGGTCCCATGCTCCAATATTAAGATAGGAAAGCCTAAATTTCACCAGCCGCCGCTGCGTGTCCATGATTGTTAAATAAATTGAAAATATCAGAATTTGAATAATTATTTGCCATTTTCTTAATAAGACAGCAACGAATGCACTTTGAAATACCAAACACAAATTATGGGTATTATCTGTCACAATTTTTGTTGAATATTTTGTTTTGTCAACAATTTTGTTAGTAAGTCAAAGCCTACCTACTAAAAGACCCATGCTTTCTACAATTTTCATCGATAATATAAAAAAAACTCAAATATTTAAAAAACTATACATTTTGGGTATGGGAATACCATACGTGGTTAGAAGCGCATTTTTTTTATCTGCGTCGACTGGTGTATTTAAAAAGCTATTTAAAAAAAAATTACTTTCTGCAATTTTTGTGTACTTGACAGATGACGTCATCTAGAATCTTTGTTGTAGGAAAATTTGAATTTGTTTTAGACGATAGGTTACCTCAAACTCTGTTTTACCTGCATACAAATTTCAACGTCTTACTGTTAACCGTTAATGAGATATTAATTTTTATGTTTTGTACCTTGTCTGCTAAAATTTTCGAAAAAAAAAAAATGTCTCGAAAAATATTAATTTCAAGCATAGGGAACCTTCAATAAAAGTACCTCAGAATCTTACGTAAAATCCAAAAAAAAAAAAAAAATTAAAAATAGAGTCATTCCATCTTAAAATAGCGAAGTTGAGGTCAACATCCGGTATACACGAAAATGCCACCATTTTGAAAATATTTTCATTAAATAGATCCTGGCCGTTTATGTCCACAGCCAAATTTTCAGATCAATATGTTTTTTCTTTCTCAAGATACTTCTAATGACCGGTCAAAAAAAATCACCCTGTATAGCGAAAGCATCAGAGCTAGGACACAGTCTCTATTCATAACTGGATTATCAAGAATATTAATTAGTAAAATAAAATCAGAAATCTAAATTTGCATAAAATTTATGTTTCCATGAAATGTGATTCTCGTAAATGTCTTTCTATTTTAATGATTTTTTCTTATGAGAAAACATACAGTTTGCAAGGCTATTTACGCCTCAGATGCGTCGATGTTTTAAATAATCCACGCAACAACATTATGGTTCTCAATAGTAAATATTTCTAAAACACATACAGTGTGGAAATTAAGTAAAGCATAAATTCAGTAATTCCGTTGATATTAATTTTTTGGAAAAAAATCTCGAAGGGGTATAGCGATTTTAACTTCAGCAAATATATTTTCAGTTTCTCATGTCATTTATTTTTTAACTTATGACGTCATCGACTTTTTTTTTAAATGACAACCTATATTTTTTATTATTGATTTTGGTAGTAGTTTTTATTCCCGTTCTGACCGTATAAAATTTTCAATATGTTATATTTAAAAAAAATCGAGGAAAACAGTCTTAAAGTTCAAATAACAAAAATTCATTAAATTGGGAAAATTTATCTAGTGGTTGGGAGAGAGTCAATAAAATACAGAAGTGGAAGGGACCACAAAGAGGTTTCAAAAATGTTCTGATGTACATTGCATTCCATTTAAAAAAAATTTTAGTTGACCCTGTAGAATCGTCTTGGCTCACCCTGTGTATTCGAAAATCATTTCCGGTTTTTGTCTAGTTTATTTATGTTTTTAAATCAAGTTTCTAGCTATCATAGAACTCGACATATCGAAGTCGGACACATTATTGCCCCACCCTGTATATTTCATACTATACACTGATTAAGGACTACATTTCCATATGCGTTCCTTGCACAGAAACACATATACCTCAATTGACGATCGTGTACGAAGTTTTATTTGTTTAAATTAAAATATCGTTTGCAAATACGCAAATCTCTGCGTGATTTTCACGTAACATTTGATTCAGATACCAATCAAATGCTTATGTGAAAATTGTGCACGTGTTTCATTAAAGAAATCAAATTATACCAGCCAACCAGCTTGAATCCGTTACATCACAGACTCGGATATTTTAAAGAACGTCGTATCACACTGTTCTATCCTCTTTATATAGTTGCATCATTAATATTTATAAATTTATAAGATGTCAACATTATATAACAGGAATGTAGGATCTATTACCATTACGTATTTATAACATCAATATATTTTGTAAATATTCGTTGTCACATTGCGTACTTAGGACTTATGGCATTAATTATTGATGTATTGAATACATAAAGCGATTTTAAGTTTGTTACAAAACATGTTCTTTACAAGTTGAAAATTTGCGTAGGAATGTTTTAGTTATACCTTACACGGAATAATATTCTATTTTAATATTTCTTTGTTGTCACCATACAAATTATTGTGAAACGATTCAATATCAGTTTTAGTAGTGTTATTACGATTAGTCACGTATACACACCTACTTAAAGATATTTTCTGTATTTTCTTATATTATATACATATAACATCAGTTACGTACGATTTCGTCATAATTTTAACCCCAAATAAATTTAGTGAAAATTTTCTCTTCCATAAATATGACAATTTATCATTTTTACAGTTACCTATTAACATTATAATCATGATCTGTGGCCAACTGAATTCAAAATTAAGAATTACTAATTACTGTTATGTTCGAAATCGGTATAATTTAATAATAATGTTATTATGAATGTGATGGTATGCAGAAATATTTGGGTGTGAGTGGGGAGTAAAAAGGGAATTGGCACCGCTGCCATATGTCATATAAATAGAGAAGGGCGAAAAAGTTTGTATTTTGTATGTGTGCATACATACGTGATAAAAGTTTTACTATATAAACAATTCTTATTAAACGAGGTGTGTTTAATCGAGCGTTTTAATAATATTTCATGCAATTAAATATGTTGCTTTCCTTTTACCACCAGTCTCACATAGCTAACTTAAGTTGTTTTGCGGTTACACTATGTAAATAAAATAATACCTAATATCTTTTGATACAGTTTCCGTAACCGTAAAAGAAGACCGGTGATAAAAGCACAGCAAATATAATTTGGAGTTTTGAGGGAGAAAGTCAGCTTCATCAACCCTATCTCGCTGAAGTATTTAGGTTAGGAAAGAATCAATTATGTGCTAGGCATACGTAATATTGTCATATTGTGAAAGTGCGATTGTCATAAAATAACTAGGATATTACCAGATACCTCAAATAATACGCTAATATCGAAAAACAACAAATAAAAATAAAACAAATATTTATATTTACAAGTAGAAACTTTTCAAGTCAAGTTCGACATGCAAGTTATTCTACGGTTACACTATGTAAATAAAATAATAATTTATTTTGATACAGTTTCCGTAACCGTAAGAAAACTTGGGTTAGCTAAAACCGGTGATAAAAGCAGAGCAAATGTAATTTGGAGTTTTGAGGGAAAAAAGTCAGCTTCATCAACCCTACATCGCTAATGTATTTAAGTTAGGAAAGAACCAATTCTGTGCTAGGTATACGTAATGTTGTCATATTGTGAAAGTGCTATTGTCATAAAATAACTAGGATATTATAACCAGATACTTCAAACAATATGCCAATATCCAAAACAACAAACAAAAGTAAAACAAATATTTATATTTACAAGTAGAAACATTTGAAATCAAGTTTGACACGCACTCAATGACTAAGTGCAGGAACAGAGGCAGAGCTCTCATTTTTCGAGCAGGTAGCATTTATTTTATAGTATACTATGAAATAAATGAGCCTATATAGGTGCATAAACAAAATCTCGTGTTAGCACCTACTACTAAGAGATGTTGCCAAATATCAAAAATTCATCACAGTTTATAAGATGGAATAGTATTCATTGCATATTATGATTATGCATGCTATATGAAATGAATTAGTTATTTTTCAAGGTGTAAATAATTTTATAGAAAAAAATTACTTTCCAAAAAATTATCGTAGATTATGCCATTATTAGAATCTCATTATTACCAACTACCAGATAAAATCCCTGATTGTCGTAGATTCAGGTAATTACCCGTCATCTAGCAACACTGGCAAGTAGCCTACGGCTGTTTGCCGACGTCTACTGTAGCGATGGCGATCTTTTGTGAAATTATCAATTCTCAGGATCAATTCAGATTGGAATTGTAAAGATCGATCCATATAAAGATCGGTTAGCTAAAGATCGATTCTAAAAAAATCCGTCTTTTATTTACATAAACAAGTCAACAAAATTACAGAAATATTGGGACTATCTGGAAAGGATAGAGTTAGTTAACAATAATAATACAATGATTGTAAACTGTGGTTAACTAAAATTAGAAACCCGGGTGTAAAAATATTTATTGAACAATAAGTAAAATAAAAAACACAATTATTGACCATATGCATGTAACTTTTGGTTGCGGTTCCAGAATTGCCATCTGTAAAAAAATATATAATTTTTAGATACTGTCAACATAAATAAACTAGTATTTTAAATGAGGGCTATCACGCGTGAATTCACCACGAGATGTGCTAGTGTCGGGTAAGGTATATGTCATTGAACGTTAATGTTTACTATGGCTTTTTAACGCGGGTTATTGTTATGGTTATTATTTTAAGAACATCACTTGGACTTTCTTTTTTGCCCAAAAGTGCACAAACTGCAGAAATTTCCTCTACTAATTCTAGACCGTTAATGTCAGCTGATTCACCATCAGACAAAATATTTTCCAAATCTTTGCAAATCTTTATCAATGTCTCTTTAGGCATGGTTTTCAAATCATTTATTATATAGAGATTGAAAATGGTTACTATGGTGATTCAGTTGTTCTACTCGACTATCTAGTGCGTTTAATGCTTGATCAATAATATAGAAGAAAAATTCTATTTTGTATTTTTCTTTGGGATCTTCGATTGGTTCGTCCCTTGCCTCATATGAAAAGTTGGCCTTTTTTTCTTCTTACGCGATGTCGCGTCGTTGTTGAATCAAAATTGGCTTCAATGTCAATTTCATCAGCCAATTCTCTTGCATCAACAATCATTTCATTAAAAGACTTATCGGATCGAAGATTTTTAAAGAAATTTTTGCAGTTCTCTAGAAGATTAAGTGCTTTTTTCAAATCAAAATCATTTGTATAAACTTACTTATGGGATTATTACAGTTTAAAATTTTATACCATATGACTATTGAACATAAAAATTTTAATTGTTTAATGCAACTTAGCAAACCCGAGGCTTCGTCTCTTATTGAGATATCGATGTCTTGGTTTTCATAAATGCTTAGCAAAGCGTCGTTTATTTCACCAAGTTGAAATCTTAAGGGCGTTAAAACTTCCATCCTGCTTTCCCATCGAGTGTCACTCAAAGGTTTTAATGTTAGTGCTTGGACATGTTTTAAAAATATGGCCCATCGAAAAGTAGAAGAAAGAAATAAATATATTTTTTGGACCATATTAAAAAAAAATTGGCTACTTCCAAGGATGTTTTTGCCATATCATTTATCACAAGATTGAGCGAGTGGCTGCTACACGGAACGTAGAATGCTCGTAGATTTAAATTCCTAATTCTGGATTGCACTCCTGCATTGTTGCCCCTCATGTTAGCCCCGTTATATCTTGCACATCAAGACCCATTTCATGAAGCTCTTCAATTGCAATTTCATATAGTTGTCTTCCTATAGATCTTTCTACAGGTAAGAAACCTAAAAAGCTTTCGTAGATTTTTATTTCGAAATCGTTTGAATCAGAATCAGACTTATTGGGATACATATCTAATTATCAGGGTCATTTGCTCCACCTTACTAACAACGTCAGGAGTGCAATCTAATTTTGTGGAATAGTATTTCGCTTTTTTTATTTCAGCAGTAATAAGCGATTTGACACTTTCGTGAAGCAAGTCTATTATCTCGTTTTGAATGTTTTTTCCAAGATAGTGAGCTTTGGTTTCCTCTTTTTTAAGCACTCTACGCACGTGTTCCTGTATGACGGGGTCAAATTCAGATAACAATTCAACTATTTTTAAAAAGTTGCCGTTATTATGCTCAAACAGCTTGTCGCTTGTACCTTGAAAAGCTAAACAATTTTTACCGAGCACTTTAGAAATTGCTACAATCCTAAGAAGCACCTCATACCAGTGATTCGTTTCAGCGTTAATAACTCTTTGGGCAGCTGCATCCATAGCTGTACAACACTTTAATCTTTGACTGAGTTCTAGCCAGGATTTTTGAGACTGAATATGATTTTTAGAAATTTCGTGATCCTTTAAAGTTCCAGCGATGTATTTCCAGATTTTAAAACCTTCTTTTAAAAGGGAACTTGACACACAGCCGTAAATTTTGCAGTAAAATCAATATATGCAGCTCTCCATTTCTTAAAATTCGAGAATAGTAATTTGCGCTAAATTTTCGACCAGTGCCGTGATAAGGAAATTTGTAATTAAACAATAGTTTAGGTGGACCTTGTCGTACTAGAAATCTTCTTTCGGCATCTCCTAAAATTCTGGGCCACAATGCTGGATCTGTACCTAAAGTTTGTACAGTGCATTCCGTGGGTGGTAGGGTGGGGCCAGTTTGTAGACGTAGAGTGCTACTAGTGCTAGCCAGGGTGCCTTCTGTAAGTGCCAAGGCGGTGTCAGTTGGTAGGCTGCTTTCATTTGGTGACAGAGTTGGTTTAGAAATATCGTGTATTGATTGGTCTTGGTCACCAACACTGTCTGATGATTCCGTGTTTTCCTTTTTATCTGAATTTTTGGAGATATTTGTTTTGGTACTAATGGTACTACCGGACCTACCCTGTAAATAATTGTGCAGAGCACCAGCTTGTCTTTGCTTTTGGGTTTCCTTCTCTAGCTTTCGCTTTTTGTACTGATGGCCGGACAATTTTCTTTGCGCGTCAGACATTCTAAAACAACAAATTAAACAATGCAAAATACGCTAGTTAAAATAAGCTAAAAATAAAAATTGGAAAAATCTTTAAATCCAATTAGTCAGTGACTTTGTCTGTCTCACAGTTTTGAAAAATAAAATGCCTAGTTCTAATTACCTACTTAAACCATTTTTAAATATAAAAACGAATTTCTTAACGTTTCGGGCTAATTTTCAACCCCCTTTTTGGAAAAAATAGTTAATACTTTTAGTAATTAAAACTAGGCATTTAATTTTTTTAAACTGTGGGACAGACTCAGCCACCGTCACCAACTAATCATATTTGAGGATTTTTCTTCTTTTATCTTTTTATGCAACGATTGGCTTATTACTACACAAAATTATAATTTATTAATTAGTAGGATTTTTTTCAAAGATTTTTTTTAGGTGTGGTGGATCAAACAAAATGGACAAATTGCGAACCACCACAATGAACATATACATAAAAACTAAATATTTGAAATAGATACCTATCTAAAATGTTGGAGTTTTTAAGATGGATTTTTTGTTTCTCTTTTTTCGCGGCGAAAACCCCAAATAAATTAATAAAAATCCGTCACAACAAACATACAGAAACTATTTAAAAATTTATAAGTACGTATTGTGGAAAATATTTTTGAAAATAATTCTTTACCACTTAATATAGATATTTGCAGAAGTACTTACCTTTAGAAATTGACAAAACACACAAAAGTCACTATCCCGAACTAAACTGTTAAATATTTTTAATATTTATAAACTTACTTCAAGGATATGTTATCACCGGCACCGACGCATTTGCAATAATAACACAATTTATATAGTAAGGCAAAACATGTCCATGCATGTTATGTCTTGCAGTTACTATTTTAAACAGGTAACTATATACCTACAAGTTCATGCGCGTCTTTTAACTATACGTCTTGTTTTATTTCAAAAATAAATATGCTTTTCTTAAAAAGGTGTTTTAATATTTGTCTAGCTTTAAAACATAACAAACTACAAAGATCAAATGTAAATTGCATAGTACTTAGTTTTAGTTAGGGAAGAAATCAAAAAGTAGTGTAAAATTTATATTAATTGAGAATAATTAATTTATCAATATTTGGTTCACATTCAGGGGGGCGAAAATGCCGCCCCTCAGGTTCGCCGTCCCGGACAGGGGGTCTGGGTTGTCCGTCTCTAAAGCGGGCCCTGCCCTGACTGGTGATTGTGCGTTTACCATCTTCAATATTGTAGAATAAGTGTTGACTCAATTTCATTTCGTATTGAATCAAAGTGAAGCCATACCCATTTTATTTACAAAGGATTAAAACAAACCACCATCGTATGTAAAATATGAAATGATTTCATATGATGGGGTAATAGTGCATCGGACCTGGATATCTCGAGTTCTACGATAGCTAGAAATTTTTTAAAAAAATTGCAAGTAAACTTGATAAAAAAAGTCTATAACTGGAAATTATTTTCGAACATACAAGGGCGAGCCAAGACGAAATTACAGGACCAAGTGCATTTTTTTTAAATGGAATGCTATATATACCAGTACATTTTTTGAAGCCTCTTTCTAGGCTCTATTCATTCCTATATTATTATTGGCTATCTCCCAACCACTTTGATGAATTTTTTTGTTGAAATAATGCCATCTGCAGATGGATATTAAAAAAATCACCACAGTCACAATTATGGGTTTTAAGAAAAACTTATGTGAATACCAGTTACGAGACATCTAATTAATGTTTTTGAATCATTTTCATTTCCTAAAAATGTACAGGATGGCCAAAAATTAGTATTCAATTAAGAACTTTTTAAATTGAATTTTCTCAAAGTTTTTCAAATGGAACACCCTGTATATTTGTCATCGATGTGATGTAAAAATGAAAAACGACCATTTTTTGTAAGTACTTCCCTATGGCTAATTGCAACCATTTTCGTTTTATAAATAAATAAGTGTTTATTTTTCAATTAAGAACTTTTTTAAATTGAATTTTCTCAATTTTTTTCAAATGAAACACCCTGTATATTTTTCGACGATGTGATGTAGAAATGAAAAATGCACATTTTTTGTAAGTACTTCCCTATGGCTAATTGCAACCATTTTCGTTTTATAAATAAATAAGTGTCAAATTCAAGAATAAACTCTTAAAAAAAGAGGTTCCCTCAAATAATTCATTAGAAAAATTTATAATAGGTGTTCGACGTGTTGCCCATTTTGATTGACACACGTCCTTATGCAATTTTGAAATGAGGCCATTTAGTGAGACCATTTCCATTGAAATGAGTAAATAGTATTTAACCAGTCCTTTACTGTAATGTTTTTTTGTAAATTTTTTTTGCTGTTTTCGTTATTCGACAAGCAATAAAACCTCAGTTTGGTATAAATTGTCGTGTACAAAGGAGTATTTATCACATTTATCGGTCGTTAGTTACAATTTGTATTGAATTTAAAATATTTGAAATTTTACAATATGAATTTTAATAAAGCGGAACTTGTAGACATGACTTTTGTTTTGGGCGAGTCAGACAGAAATTGTTTACATGCCAATAGAATTTATCACCAACGTTATCCTGAAAAAAGGCTTCCTGATGTTAGCAGCTTCCAAAACCTTCTCGATAGATTTCTGGAAACTGGAAATGTCGAATATAGAGAAAGTGAAAGAATAAAACGTGTTGTGAACGAAGAAGAGTTTCCTGTGGTGCTGGCAACGGTTGAGAATCCCCATGTTAGTCAAAGAGAAGTGACCTCATTAGTAGGAATAAGTAGAAGGTCTGTGGGTCGAATCTTAAAAACAATCCCCAGATCTTACAAAAATGGATTTCTTTTTATGGGGATACGTTAAGAAAATTGTTTATAGAGACACACCAATAACAGTACAAAATATGAAGGAAAGAATAATAACTGCCTTTAGATCTATCATACCGGCAGTTTTAGGAACAGCGGGAACCTCATTTCAAAAGCGCATAGAGATGTGTGTCAATCAAAATGGCCAACATGTGAAACATTTATTATAATTTTTTCTACTGAGTTATTTGAAGAAACTTCATTTTTTAAGTTTATTTTTGAATGTTGTAATTATTGCTCAATAAAACGAAAATGGTTGTAATTGGCCATAGGGTACTTACAAAAAATGTTCGTTTTTCATTGTTACATCACATCGTTGAAAAATATACAGGGTGTTCCATTTGTAGAAATTGAGAAAATTCAATTTAAAAAGTTCTTAATTGAATACTAATTTTTGGCCACTCTGTACATTTTTGGGAAATGAAAATGATTAAAAAAATATTAATTAGATGTCTCGTAACTGGTATAGTGCGTTGGACCTCTAGATCCAACGCAGTATTGCCTGATCCTGTCGAAGGGACAATTTTCATTATGTTAGTTTTATGAAATGTAGTTTGCAGATAGGGTAAAACATTGAAGTAATTTGTGTGTCGCTTCTATGCATCTGTTTAATATCTGTTTTGCACTAAAATTATAACAATGTTCCGTAAATATAATGCAAACTGAAAAGATCTTGAGACGGACATTACTGAACGCCAGAACTAAACAAGGACTCTCCTGGTGACATAATAGTTGTTTAGGAGGGATCCGCGTTTTTTGATAATGATGAAACTGTTACAAGTTTTGTTAGGCTGGCAGAGTTTTGTTTCGGCAAAATCGGTAGTTATAATACAATTACAAAAAAAATAACTATAGGCAACACAATTACAAATGCCCAAAACCAATAAAATCTGTGTAAACCTTATATAGATAAATATAATGTGGCTCTAAATATAGTGGGACACCCTGTAAATACACAATAATCGTTGTACAAACAGATACCAATTCAAATTGTTTTGTAAATCTAAATCACCAATTAAAGTTTCAAAATTAGCGAAATTAGATAAACTGATATTAAATGATAAATTGCAACAAAGTGCCTGCTCTTTAAACAACTAAACCAAAGGGTATCTATCTGCTATCTACACTACTCTACAAACACGTCTGGGAATCATTCACTGTTCATTCATGCACAAGGTGCGACGTGAGTACGAGCTTACTTGTGAACGTTTTCTCTTGAAAGTATATGTTTACGCCAATAATTTGTGCTGGTTAAAATTTAAGTGTATTTTTAAACATAAATGCAGTATTAATCAAAATGCGAATTACTAGCCATGTTCTTACAAATGGATATGCCGATTCGAGGGAGAGGGTGCCCAATGAGTGAGTAACAAAAAAATGATTATTATAAGTTTATTTGTTGACTGTTATTTTATATTGAATAATTTTTGCGCTTCCTGTGGTTTATCATAAAATCTGATGTGTAATTCAGGGTCAACTTTTAATTAGGATATTAATCATTATTTTAGATGCAGATGTAAGTAAACAATAATAACAAGGGTGATGATAACCATCACGCTGTAATATTTTTTAATGTGGTATGTATGTACATACGTGATTTACATGTGATCTGCATACTTCATCCCTGCCTTTTCCGGTATTCGTCAAAAAGTTCATTCATCTGTCTGGACAGTGTATTTATTTATTATTTTATTAATTTCTTTTATAACTTAAAAAAGCCATGAAGATTAAGTAAGGAATCTAAAATAATTATGTTTATTTTTTAAAAGATAAACAGAAGAATATTTATGACGACTTGTAGTTATGCTATTCCATCTTAAAATAGACATAGATAAGTAAAACATTTTGATATCCGTACCAGATTAATCAAAACATTCGAAATTCTTGTATAATTGTGTTACATATATACATACTAATCCTTCAATTTTCCTCGAGTGGCAGAAAACATCACTGCCTACAATTTTTCATTTACAATTTTTTTTGCGATCGCTTAGGCGCGTCTTTTTATTTCAGTCAAATCCTCGTAGCAACTTGTACAAACGTTTTATTCATCTTGCTTCTTGCATTTCGTTTTCTAAAAGTATCACCAACGTGTGTACCAGTAATCCTCAATGGCACAAGATAACCACAATATATCCTGAAACTCTGATTGTGAGTGATATCTTGGAAAACACAGGAGCACATGTTTGCAAGCAAGAAGCGGGTGATCATTTTAGTCTAGTTTACAAGTTCAAAACGGTGTTAATTAGAGATAAAGGTCGTAAAAATTTGAGCGATAGCTCATTAGGGTCGGAATGACGTCTAGAAAAAAATGCATAAAAATTGTTTACCAGCACATAAAAAATTGCAAAAGTTATTAAACAAATTAAGATAAAAGGCATTTAATTTTTAGCAAATAATTTAGAAACTATTAATAATTAAGAAATTTAAAAAAAAGATTCTTAAAGAGGACGAAATTTCCGATAAAAAAAAGTCCTAACTCCCGGAACTGTACCTCCATTATTAATTTTAATTTAATGGTGAAAATAGTGCTCCGCGCGGCGAGCGCGACGCTGCCGCAGACCTCAGAATCCGACCGTAGCAACAAAAAAAAATGACTAAAATTTTTTTTAGCTATAAAATATTAATTAGAAAATTTCAAAAAATTATTGGATCATCGAGACATCCCAAGGAACAATATCCACTTAAAAAAATGCGCTTATTGTTAATTAACAAATTTTTTTGCAGTTCACGTTTATGTTTATAATCAGATAATTGTTAAACTAAAGACGTGAAAATTATAACCGATGCTGGATACATTGTGACAAGTATACTTTATGAAATAATCACATCACGATATTTTTAATTGTTATAGTTCATTAGTTATTAATATTTTATGTTAACAAAAAACTAATACACGATAAAAAAAGGTGAAATTTTTTTTATCAATATTTGTTATTATCACTGTTTTTGTATATCAAAACACTATTAGATTTTATAATTTTTAAATTTTTAGTGGTGTAAAGAATGACCAATTTTTTTTTTCGCTTAAAATTTATTTGTTTATTTAATAAACAATTTGTAATAAACAATGGTCGAATGTATTAATTTTTTTTTTTATAAAAAAAAATACTAAAAACAACCAACCAATACATAAGAAAAATTTTTCGATTTTTTATAGAACTTTCAATTTTGCTACTCTACAGAAATTAAAGTGCCTCCTTCATTTGTTAAGTTATTAACCTCTATATCTTTTAAACTATTAGAGATACAACAATGGATATTCAAGTCGTTTTTATAAAGGATTAGTTTGTCTTTAAAATGAGTTAACCACCTAGTTTGTAACTATTGTTAATCAGCTATTATACGCATTTGTTTATAAAAAATTAAGGTTTCTTTGTCATTTTCGAATCTTTTATGACTTATAGCTTATTAAATATTGCAGATGCAGTAATATACCTTCATGACAATTTTGTTCAGTGATTAAATATCTACCGAATAAGCTTTTGATCTTATCCATATCTCTTATAGTTTAAACTATAAACGTATTTTTATTAATATTCTTCAAATTCGTATTCCGTTATACAGTAACTATATTTTTATTTATTCTGTTAATAATTAATTTAAACTACATGCTCTGTTTATTAGGTCTATTACTGTATCTGCAATATTTAATAAGTTATAAGTCATAAAAGATTCGAAAATGACAAAGAAACCTTAATTTTTTATAAACAAATGCGTATAATAGCTGATTAACAATAGTTACAAACTAGGTGGTTCTCATTTTAAAGATTAATTAATCCTTTATAAAAATGACTTGAATATCCATTGTCGTATCTCTAATAGTTTAAAAGATATAGAGGTTAATAACTTAACGAAAGAAGGAGGCACTTTAATTTCTGTAGAGTAGCAAAATTGAAAATTCTATAAAAAATCAAAAAATTTTTTTTTTGTATTGGTTAAATATATGGTTGCTTTTACTATTTTTTTTTTCTATAAAAAAAAAATTAATACATTCGACCATTATTTATTACAAATTGTTTATTATATAAACAAATAAATTTTAAGCGAAAAA